>KK112235.1:316627-344135 GCA_000611955.2 Stegodyphus mimosarum | reverse complement strand
ACTCTTTCACTTTAAAATAGACACATCAAGGTCGTACCGAACCCGTTACCTCCCACTGACGATCGCAACGTGTATCATTTTCCATGGTAGGCTTGAGGCATGGCAATCCCAAACTCAGGTTGCAAGAGAACGGGATGTAACATAAAGTGTCATCTCTAATTTGTGGAATCAGTTTAAAATCAGCGGGACAGTCTTCAGAAGACCAGGACAAGGTCGCCATAGAATCCCTACGACCAATAACGACAAGTATTTGTTACTTTCTGCCAACAGCCAGAGAACATCTACAGTCACACAGCCGTCTTGTGACCTCGCTACTGTCACAAGAACATCAATTTAAAGAAAGACAGTTGCCAGAAGGCTCCATGAGACAGAACGGTATGCCAGAAAGCCCGCTATTTGCATTCCACTCACTCCTTTTCACAAAAGAAAGGGTTTACAATGGTGCATACAACACCAACACTGGATACAGCTTTAGTGGGCTAATGCCCTCTTCATTAATGAATCCCATTCCAACAACATCATGTAAAAGGACCATTAGACCATGCTGGAGGAGTTAGGTCTGGGTAGGGATCAAGCAAGATACCCGCACACTGCCCCATGTGTTTGACATTGGTTCCGTGAAAGGCCAGAGGGCAGGAGGTCCTAGAACCCTATGTGTGATTTTTCGGGAGAGCTGTTGGGCCTGAGTTCCTTTATCTGGACAACAGTGCACGACCATATAGGATCCACCTAGATGGTAACTACCTGGAAAGCGAGGATATTCACCGAATGGACTGGCCAGTCAAATCTCCTGACCTTCATCTTATTGAACATGCTTAGGAGGCTCCTGGGAGGACTACTGAAATACGCCAACCAAAACCCAGAACCATTCGGGAGTTAAAAACTGCTCTGATGGAGGAGTAGGTGCGACTTCCACAGGCACTCCGGAACTCTCTTGTTAACAACATGGCTATTCTTTGTGCATGCTGTATCTATCTGTCAGAGGCGATCATACACCACACTAGGCACCTTTTAACTGCCATTTTTCAACCTCAAGTTTGGACAACATTGGACTCTTGACCATAACTCATGCTAATGAATGGCACTTTCGTTGTTATTTTGTACACATTTTTATCATACAATAAGCTCTATTCGTGTCTAATTTCATTTATTTCTACTCAGTATTTCTCGAGATATTTGGGGAAAAGTTTTCCATCTCGAAATTTTGTCCACCGATGTATTAATAATATTTGAATCTGCTTTCTGCATATGGACCGTCATGTCCTTAAATATTTGGTTGCTTAGAGTGCACTTATTACGTTCTGTCGCGGTGACTTCGTGGCTTCTCTATAAATGTACAGCAAAGATGAGATTGTACATTTTGTTGGACGTAGGAAGAGCCGTACATGATGCTGAAACATTCAACCATACTTCAGTATTTTAATGACTCAGGAACTTTAAGGCAATAAACGCGATTTTACCTAAACTTTTTGTGTTTTAAATGTTCTATTTGGTAACCCTTATTCTTCACTATCTTTCTACATTGTAATTTCCAAGACAATAAAGCTTTTGTAGTATAGAAAAGGTATTTTATCCCATTTGTCTTGAAGAGCTTTCCAAATTCTAAGGAGGGTTGTAGGTCGACGTTTGGACATTTCGCTTTTTAAACGCCCAAAAGCGCAAAATCAGGAGATTTAGTAGGAGCAGGTTTTTTTAATGAAGGATATGGCCTTGATACCCGTTTCTTGTTCTATTCCAGGATTTAACAGTGGATTTTGACGCGTGGCTGCTTGCTTTGCCTTGATGCAGTTCTTCTGGCTGATGGCACTGTGGGCAAAGAGAACGTATTTCATATTTGAAAACTGGGTATAAAATATGTCCGGATAAATGTTTGTCATAAAATATTCTGCAGCGCGTTCTGCGTTTGGTGATATGTCGTGGAGAAAGACGATGCACGTTTTTCTGAATTTTTAAGATTCAAATTAGCATTAATCAATTTGCATACAGTCGACACTGAGCATTTTAATGGTTTTGCAACTATCCTTTGACTTGACGGATTTTCTTTGAACATTAAAGATCTTACTTTTGCAGCATTGGAAACATTCCGTTTTTTCTCTTGGATACGTATCTGGAACATTTTTTCCACTTTTAGCCAAACTTTGATGTTCTTTTTTCCCTTTCTTGTTAACAATATTACCTATATATCGAAAAACCATAATTTTCACAGCGTTTTTTAATGACTAGATATGAATAGTTTTCTTCGGAAAGGGCACAAACACAGCCTTCTATCTATTGCTTCTGTAAAAGCGCCATTTTGCATGGAAAGAAAACTTTCAGTAGCAGACGATAATTTATACTTTGAAAAATATAGTTGCAGCTAAAAAAAACTTTCTAAGCAGGCGATCGTTTTTTGTCGCAAAGCAAAATATTCTGAAAAATGTGCGAAATATCTCTGCATGCTGGTAGTTTACACATGTGCTGACGGATGTCAACATTGCGTATCCAAGGGCACGCAGAGATTGTTGTTTAAACGCACTGAAAACCTCTCCGTGGAGCCAAATATCCCGCGTATAGCCTTAGTGATATGCGATTTCAGAGTGTTTTGAATATTGAAAAGGAAGGTTTGGTTTATTTAATGATGACAAAGCATTCGCGAGTTATCTGCCTAAGGGAAGGGATGCTTTCGTGGAGGTTTTTCTAAGGGAAGCTAGCTCATATACACGTTATACATGGGGAAAACCACGAAAGCGCAGCTGTAGCCGCCCTTTCACCGGGATTCGGACATCGAACCAAACTACCACTATTCAACAACTTTACTGCTCGGCCGCTTTACCGCGCGACTCGGCTCTGCCACTTACGCCCGGACGTAAGAAAAATACTCTACAGATGAAGAAGTGAAAACTGCTGCGATCGCTGTGCTAAAGATGATGGCACAAAACAATCTATTACATTTTTTAATCGTTAATAGAACGCTATGCAAGCTGAAATTCAAAGGGAAGGTTTCAAATTCAAAAATACAAAACCCGCAGAGTCATCTAATTCTTAATAACAGAATGAGTCTCAAAACTTACATGATGTCCACATACGAAAAAATGCTCTTGTGGAAAACTCTGTGATGGAAGCTGCCGTATATTTATAGTGTACTTTGTAGAAAGTATAAGATAAGATAATTCAGTTAATTAAACACCCAGCATTGAGCTCGTGACGAAGCTACAAGCCACTGGCATGCCTTTGCAATTATTTTAACAAAAGTGTTAGAAATGTAAAAGCTATATTCTGGTATTTATACAACATTTAATGATTTTATTATATGAAAGTTTTGATTACATGAAAATATTTTGACTTCAGTTTTATTGCCTTTTTTACCCAGTGACCTAGTTAATGCGATTATAATAAATTTATATAAGTGAATCAGGAAGACAGTTTTTGGGAAAATTCAGAGCATAAAATATTTCTCAAGCTAAAAATTGGCTTTTGAAATACTTCCAAGAAATCGTCACTTCTGTGTAAATGCATTTTAAAAGAATTATGTTTTATTTTTGAGAGAAATATTCGTGGAGAACCTCAATGTCTATAGAGACTTGATATCTTTTCATTAATTTTATTTAATGAATCCTTTTAATATTTTAAATCATGTCATCTTTTAACATGGTTATATCAAATGCGTTCAAAACCCTGCCGTCGTTTTTATAAATAAGCAGTTTAAGAAATAAATCGAATACATATATATTATCTAAAAACATGAGTTCATAGTTCATAATTCCAGTTTGAAGCTTTTACTTGAATTAGACCCAATAAATTATGAGTTCGGCTAATATAAAAAACGTCATGTGCAATTATTTCATTTTCAATAGCCTTATCAAGAAGCTCTACAAAAGATATTTATCGCTCACTTCTTGAAACAGCTTCCGAAACGGCAGCCATTATAACTCTCACAAACGCGCATCGTCATAATTTTGATTTACAGTAGAGTGGCGTTAACTGCAATGACGAATTGTAACACACACTTTTCTCTCTCTTTCAGAGATCATCGACAAGCCCATCCGTGTTTTCCTCATTGTTAAGTGCCCTGAGGTCGAGAATACATCACGCGCTGTTGTATCGTATAATTAAGCACTAAATGTCCGATCATGTATGACATGGTTTGAAAATAAATATCATTTAATGTGTCGCATTCGTCTATTTATTCTATCTACTGATATTGTATGTAATTACAGGTTGATTGGTAATGGTGTAGCTATATTATCGGATTGCTTCTTGTTGATGGATCTTCTGGAACTTCTGAATTCGGAAATGGGCTAGTTCACCTTGAATGGAAACTTTTGTAATTGAAAAGAAATATTAGTTTCCTATTACGAACATCATAGCCAGCTCGCGTTTCAAAAAAGTAACTTACGCCGTAATATATTTTAAATAAAAATGATGAAATAATTAAGAATTTATTCCTAAAACTAGTTTAAGCCAATTTATTATAGTATTACTATTCGATAAGTGGGGTAAAATAATCAAAGGAAAACTTTTATGTTAAAGCCTAGTCTATTAACGATTAGTAAAATAACAGTGCTTCTTATTGATTGCGTCATCGAAAACATACCGTGATCTTGAATAGAACTTAATTGTATAAATAAAATAGGTTACATTCACTCTCCGTCTAATTCTTTTATATAGAAAACAGAAAATTATCCTGAATAAATTTAAAGTGTAGAGAAGAAGAATACCAAGTAAACAAAATCTGCTTGATTTGCAACACAATATTTCAATTCGTCTTAATTTGGCTTGCTTACTACTAAATGTACGTAATATTAAGAATTTGCTTGATTGTACTTTATTTGACAAAGTGCGGGTTTATTTACCTTCCAAATATTTCAGCATTATCGAAAAAATTATGTGCGATTGAGAATAATATAAAGAATGAGTCAAAGTAATATATAAAATTTTCGAATAATTTAACTCTGAAACTGCAAACAATAGAAAAGTAACATATAGTGTTTGAAACAGAAAGTCAGAATAAGATGTGTATGCTTAATAATATGGGTAGAACAGTGCTTCTCAAACGTTCAATACTCGTGACCCAATTTTCAATCCTAATTTTCATCGCATCCCCCATACAATAACAATGTATTGAATGCAATAATAATGTACTTTGACGCTAAAGCTACAATCCGAACTTAATTATAAACTGTGCAAATTATCAAGATAAGTATTAAATTTTGTATATATTTAAGTAATAAATACTTTAAGTAAGTTACTTTTAAGTAATAGGATAAGTATTATGTTACTTTTCCTTTCTAATTTTTAAATTGGAACAGATTGCGAAACAAATTTTAATTAAATTAAATATTTATTTTCTCAATCATCCATTTCTAAAAGTACAAATGTCATTAGAAAAATTGTCTAGTCTCTGTTGCTTTCTGTCCATCACATTCTGCTCTTCATCACATTCGCCATTCTGGCAGACATCTGAGCAACCTATCGAACGTCTCCGCAAAACGTGTATAAATGCTGCACCTCGTGCAATTCTAGTCAGTCGCGGTCAAGTCGATCTTTCTAATGCTACCGAATCTATTTTGAATCTGCATTTTGTAATCTGGGCGTTAATTCACGGTCTTAAATAACGGCAGTAGATTATTTAAATAGAATAATGGATAAATTTTGAAGTCGTCAGCGAACATTAGACGATATTAAAGCATCAACAAGCGCATAGACGAACGCGGATCCGAAAATTAAATCAAGAAAATAGTCTCAAGAATACTTAAATTTTGGGTTTACCACTAGCGAAGTAAATGAAGAAGAGAGGCCCCCTGTGTGTTATTTGCTCAAAACTATTGGCAGCAGACAGTATGAAACCTAATAAACTTAAACGACATCTGGAAACGCTTCATGGTGAGTACGTTAACAAACGCCGAGAATTTATTTACTTATTTAATTTTAATTTTTGAATTAAAATTAAAATCATATGAAAAGCAAGTAACCTTTTTAAAAAAATTTTTGTCTGTGAATGAAAATGTTTTATTTGCTTCTTACAAAGTCTCATATAAAATAGCCAGACGTAATAAGCCTCACACCATTGGCGAAAAGCTTATTTTGCGAGCTAGAATTGAGATCGTAGAAACTATGTTTCGAGATAATTTTGCTAAACACTTACCTCTATCAAATGATACTGTTGCCCGTCGAATCGATAATATAGCTGAAGATGTACAGCAGCAGCTTCTCGGGAAGTTGCATGACAAATTGTTTCCAATTGAGCTTGATGAGGAACAGATAGCAATAAAGATGCTCATTTTGTTGTGTATGTTCGATTTTATTATGGTATGTCAGCAGTACAAGAACTACTTTTTTGTAAACCAGTAACACTCAAAGCAACAGCATTACCATTATTTGATATTTTAAATAATTTTATAAAGAGGCAAACACAGAGTGGAAAAATTATGTCAGAATATGCACCGTTGGTGCTCGTAGAATGTCTGGAAGACTACAAAGTACACAAGCACTTGTGGAAAAAAATCTCTACTGTGCATTTGGACACATTGCATGATTCACAGAGAAGCTCTGGCTTCCAAAGAAATGGTCTGAATATTGTACCAACGACAGTTGCAATTATAGTAAATTATATAAAAATGAGACCCCCAAAATCAAGAATCTTCTCTGTACTTTGTAAAGACATTGTTGCAGTACATTCATCGTTGCTATTTTATTTTGAGGGAAGGTGGTTATCTCGTGGGAAATTTTTGCAATGTGTTTATGAATCAGGAGATGAAATTGCCACTTTTCTAGAAGAGGAAAACCGACTCCAAAAACGTTAATTGGGTGAATCTGAAGATTACATACACAGCATGATAGAAATGATTGGTGGTCAGATTGATGTTGGCTTATGTGCGGCAACAAATCGAGTAAAGTTTTGACGCATAAAGTGCAAATATGTGTACGCTATGAAATTTCATAAATCATATAGCGCAAATATTTCAGTTACTTTTCAAAATAATGAAAATTTCTTAATTTTCAACAACTGTTATTCAATAAATATTCCTTATCTTTCATTTCCTTTTTGACTTGCACTATGTATTGCCAAATAATTATTTTAAATTAAATTAAATATCCTAACGTTTTTTGATAATATAGATTTTCGTTAAATTAATTCTTTTCTAAGATTTCTTTTGATTTATAATCTACCCAAATCATACTGTTATGTTATTCATCCATATCATCGCACAGTATATAAATTTATTTTTATATTGGTTATTACTAACAACAAATGTGTGCTAAAAAAGTATTTTCGGCAACAAATGAAGGAAGTATTTTCCCCGTGTCTTTCGAAACGCTAATATTATATGATCTACACTGTATAAATAATAAATAAAATCTTAGAGGAAATGCATAAAAATTTTTAATTGCACCAGCAATCAGCAGCCAGACAAAACAAACACTTTTTTAGCAGATGCTAGGCAAAGAGGTTAGGTCTCTAAAACCCATCCTACTAGTTTTCACGCGACTCAGAAACATCCTCCCTCTTCTCAGTAAATGACAGTTCCTTTCCCATAGGGATTGTGTTGTGCAGACGACGAAACAAGATGATATTTGAGAAAAATTATCAGTGGATTTTAAATGGAATTCCTTGATTTTACAGGCAAATTTATTTTAAAAATTCAAATTATGAACTTTTTTAATGTTTGATGAAATTATTTATTTAAAGAATATCACTCAGAGCTGTCTGCCTTAGAAATAATAATTATGTAGAACGGAAACTCTCTTATAATTGCATTTCATGTGAGGAAAATCACGAAAGTCTTACTTAACCAGGCCGTTGAGTCACCGAGAAGAGGGTCTGGGAAGAAGCTGTAGTGTTCAGCGGCCTTAGCCATTCATGATATGTGGGCCATTGTTTTTTAAATCCAAGCATGTACCAGTGTATTAATAGTCACTGAAATGCTAAATATTATATAATACAAATTTTATTTATGTCAGCCTGGCGAAGAGAGTAGCCATTTACCTGAAAATGTGTGAATTAAATTTAAAGTACCTCTGAATCATCAAAAACTGATTTTAATTACATATAAATAGTAGCTTATAGAAAAATATAGGTTAATCCTCACTAGCATACAAACAAAAACTTTTTTTTTAAATTAAGTACAGGAAGAACATTAGGAAGAAATTAAGAACATTAAGATTTGCATCATTATATATCCACCCTTTAACTCTAAATGTTGATCATTATTATTTAATAAGGATTAACATATTATTTAATAAGGATTAACATAACTTATTATTTAATAAGGATTAACATTAACCACAGAAAATTTTTCCTGCGGTAGATGTTTTCAATCTCTTCTAAATCCATGTCGATATGACTGTTTTATCAATGGAAATTCTGTAGATTTTCGATAACTATGTCACGAGAACAAATTTTAAAATACCATGTTATTTCCATCACGTATAGAGCGGTGTTAAATATGCATCAAAGGCGTTAACACACATCAAATACCAAGGGAAAATTCTATCAATTGGATTGCATTAATTACTCGGAAAAGTCTGCAAGGGCTATATTCCTAAAGAAATGGATGCCTTCGTGGAGGGCTTTTGAATGAGAAACTGAATCATACTGATATTACATACGTGGCAAACCAAGGAAACTTCTATGCAATGAGCACTTTTACCAGGATTTGAGAGCGGGAACGAACTACCAGTAATTAGAAATTTTACCGCTCGGCCGGTGGTGAAAAGAAAGTCTGTTGAATTCGAATAATTAAAATATGCATAAAAGTAGTTTATTTTAATGTTAATGAAACCAAAAATCTGCTAATTAATTAAAATATGAAAACATGTAGAATAAATAGCAATAATTGCAACTAATACCTCACATGTGTAGAATAATTTTACGTTATGTTGCAGCCTTTGCTTTATAGTTATCTCAACCTTATAAAAACTGATACCGTTAAATGATACGGATATGATTCTGAGGTGAAGCTAATATTGTCACAGTGGGCAATACCTGAATCTCCAAGAGAGTGTGTGTGGGGGAGGGGAAGTCAGGCCTTGCAAATTTGCTCCAGTGTGAAAGAAAGACATGCAGATGATAATTCTGTTCATCTAGCACTTTCGCGTAAAATTGCTGTTCTGTAAAATATAGCTTCTGGAGGGAGGAGAAAATCATTTCAACGGGTTCGAAATCTTCTAGGATGAAAATAAATTTACGAAAAAAATTAACTAATATTTCAATATTTTATCTGAAGGTTAAAAACTTCGTTCCGCTCAGATATCTGAGGTATGAAGTTTTCACATGTAGATAAAACACAGATTTCTGTGACAACAAAATTTAACAGAAATATTAATCGAATCTTTTTCTATGTGCAGGCAAATAACTTATTCGAAAATTAATTAGACTTAGAAATTTCACTAGAAGTAAGGAAATACTCGCATCTGATTTTGTCAAATACTAAAGCAATATACCAGTCGAGACAAAACACAGTATGCGGTTATAATAAATGTTTGTTATAATGTCTCTCTTCTAATGCTGTTAATGAATTATAATTAATTTATTAACTAAAATATTCCCATGTATTTTGTTTGGTTTCCAGTCTACCAATCGTAGTTTCTAAACATGTAAGACTATATTCAGCCACTTCTTATTATATGCATGGCTTTTGATATCTATATTCATATATTTAGAAACTCAAATTTCTTGCAAATATTCGCACATATTCATATTGTATTTGCTAAAAACTTTGGACCTACTTTCAGAACATGTTTCATTATAGATTAGCAAAAATTTTGATACCGAATTTTAAAAATAAATCATAGAATCTATTTATAGCATTTCTAAGCAAAGAATTCCTTAAGAAGCTGTCGAGTTATTCTACTCATCAGTAGTTCATATTAGGGGATTAACAAAATTCTAATCCATGTTTCCGGTACAATCCTGCATCCAATCAAACCAACACACACAATAGAGATACTTTAAACCAACTGTAAACATCAGCTATCGACGAAGTTCTCAAGTCAAAAAAAATTCTCATCGCGTGTAATTCAGTCATGTATGGTCTCAAATTCAATGCCTAACAATCCTTAATCCGAAAAACTTGTTTCTAAATTTAATATACCGCATAAAATGAATGAATAATGGAACATAGGTTGTTTTTTAAGTCTGCGTGACTTCCTAAAAGGGGCTTGTGTTCGTTTTTCGGTCTGTTGGTGATGGTTATATGGTAGCGCGAGGCTTATTATCTTCTGGGTAACCGAATATCATTGAACACATCATCATCGTATTATTGAATTGTTGCCGTAGCTTCTGTATGAGATTTAATCTGGCTTGCCTATGTGTAATCAGCCTGTAGGTCGCTTGCAAATGGGAAGATTATTAGAAGCATCACTTTATGAAATTAATTTTTAGAGAGCAATGTACCCGCAGGGTTTCGCAGTAAGTTTGAAAAATTTGATCTCTTCAGATCTGCTATCATGAAAACTGGTTTATTGGAGACTCAAATAAAAGATAATAGATTCCATTGTAGAAATTATATATGTGTCTATGTGTGTAATTTCTGCAATGCATATCACAAATTTTACTTATTTTAATTTTTTTCTTTTCCTTTTTCTCTCTCTCTCTCTCTCTTTTTTACGTTAAAATTATTTAGCACGTTTGTTGAACTGCAGTCATTAATTCAACCTTCGTAAATCCTGTTATCTCACCGCTCAAGATACCAGATTAAGTTAAGTTATGTTATTTAGTGCATCAAAATTTTTAAACGGCTGTCTGTCTATCTTATTATCAAAATATTAAACGGCTGTCTGTCTGGCTTCGGGGATAAGAAAACTAGATTAGACTTGTGTTACACATTTGGGAAAACACAGAAATCTAGAGGGACTAACTATATCAGAAACTAAAATCCAGCTCAAAAACCAAAGTTACAAGTAAATACTACAACCAATTTACATTCATCCCTTCTCCGAGATTCGAACTGTGGTCCTTCGGTACTGCAGTCAGAGTCACGGCCCACTTTCCCGGTTGGGTGGCTACTGGGAAAACCTCGCTGAGGAAAATCTCGGGAGGAAAACAACACATGGAAGAAAAACTATGTCGTGCGAAAGATCGCAGCAATGCGCGGCATCGGGATGCTGACGTTTCATCGTAAAAAGCATCAAAGAAGAGGAGGGAAAATAATAACAATAAATAAAGCCACATACAATAAAATTTGCTATTTGGGAAGCACTGTGATTCGAAACATATTAATAAAAGATCTAAAAAAAATCAAATAAATCAAATAGCAATAGGTCAAAATCTCAATAAAGTATTTCAGGAATATTCATTGCAAATCTATATACGTAAGCTTTTGCTTACGTATATAGATACGTTTATTACGTATATAGATTTGCGTCTGTAATGCAATATCCTTAAGCTTTTAAATATCGAGCAAAAGGGGGAAAAGATTATTTTACTTCCTATTTCCAACATTCTTTGATTATTAGTGTGTTCCAAATTATCTATCAATTTTTTCGATTTTCTTTTGTTTATATTTTTGTCATTTTATTTTGTTTTGTTTTTTATAAGCTTTAAAACGCGATTATCGCATTCTTAATGAAAGCTTACAAGGTTATTTAAAGAAACTACACGTGAAAATGTTTTTAAGTAAAATCAGATTTTTAATTTCTATAGAAGACCATAAAGTATAGTTTTAAAATAATCTTAAACGTATTTTTTAAACTACTGATTTCTAATTATCTTAGTATTCTTCAATATCACTACTGCCTTAACTATAAATAATGATGCAATACCTGTGAATAATAATGTAACTAAAAATTGATTTTTTGCGTCTAATAAATTCTCAGTTTAGTATTACAAATTATTATGCATGTAATTATGCACAAAGAAGCAGATAATTATTCAAAAATTGATTATTAACTTAAAATGTTGTATTATACAAAATACACTGTAAGAAAAAAATATCACAAATAGATTCCATTAATTATATAAACCTGAAATTTTTTATATAACTAATTAGTTTTCGCTAAAAATAAAATAGAAAAAGAACAATTTTTCTCTCCTGCTCTGTTATTGCTTAAATAGTTCTTAATAGTGCCTTAACTTTCTGCTATTAAATTTTTCTGTCTTAGCGAAGTCATTTACGTAGTTTAAGTGGTCTAACATTTCAAGTGTCACATGGCTTTCAGTTTAGCGCTTATAAGAGAACACGAAGCATTGGTCTTCCATCTCCACTCTTAATCGGTTTTAAACCGCTTTTATAATTGTCCTGTGGCATTTGATCCTATCGTTTTTTGTTCGCTATGAAACAGAAATCTTTTAATGAAAAAATGGCTCTTATTTACATTTTATATACTATTAAGAAAATTCTAAACTTAATGTACACTTAACTCTACTAACCTAATGTACTAACTAACTAACCTAATGTATCTAATGCACACTAAACTCTAGCTAACTTAATACACTAAACTCTAACTAACCTAATGTACACTAAACTCTACTAACCTAATGTACTTGTACATTTCTTTTGAATGCATATTCTTCTTATATTATTAATATATTTATATGATTTTATACAAATGGTCATACGATAATCTTAAGTTTTAAATAAATTATTAATAGAGTGCAGTCAGTTGAAACATATGAAGGATAAATCCATTAGGTATAACTACATAATTTTCCAATATTTTACATATATTTGAAATATTCAAACTTTCTTTCTGAAAATGAAAAAATTAAAAACGCCAACGTATAGCTTTCAATTGCTTATAAAATAGTTTTACTTCAGTGTGAATTCAGCTTACCGATTACAAGAAAATTTCTGCCTTCTTTTATGTTATAGAACTAATACAGAGAGTTCGAACTACTAATAAGGAATTTTCTATTAATTATTATTAGAAATTCATCATTAGAAAGGCACTTTTGCAACTAAAGCCATACTTGAAACATTTAAAATTTATCGTATAGCAGTTTTTCTTCCTTCTTTTTCCTTTTGAAAGTTTTGATTTCTTTTTTCCTTTTGATTTTTTTTCCTTTTGAAAGTTTTGTTTGCTAAGCTATTAAGTAAACATTTTGCTGTTCATTTAACGCGATAGTATCTTATTTCACGTATTGCCAACTAATCGAACACTTCATTGGAGTTCTTAATACAAATTAATTGATTGCTTAGGTAGCATCGATTTTATCGTTTCCATTAAATTTTCTTACCTTGTGTTAGGAGACATTGCTTTTAAAGTAATTGGCATATAGTAAAACTATGAAAGAAGAGATGTTAAATATAATTTAACAAACCCGACTCAGAGCATGAATATATTCTATGTCATATGAAACTGTTTCTGAATTATATCATTTGTTGCAGCTAGGGACCTTCGTAAGTTACTCTGTAGAAATTTTAGACTTTTGAAACTGTGACAAGAAATGGAACTTAATTCTGATTGCCGTTCCCCAATAGTTGCTGCAGTTTCTTTTTGTAAAATGGGCATAACTTGAAATTAGCCGAGTGATTGCAATCAAAATGGGTACTTTTATTTTTAAGAGTTTTTGCAGTTTACGCACGTCGGAATTTCCTAGCAATTCGGAGTTGGCACTTCGTGTACTTTAGTACACTGGACACAAGAAGGAGGTTCTAGGCAGGTGCGGCTCTGATGGCTTAGGTCTTGACAGTTGAAACAGCAGAGCAAGAGAACGTAGCGTCTAAACGGGCAGGAATAATCCCAAGCAAATTCGTCCTTGTTATCCTAGTTTATTAAAATAGTTTCTATTTAAGTTAATTATCCACTTATTCTTGGAATCCGCACAATGAATCGGAGCTCTAGGGTGAATTGCTCCTTTTTTCACAGAAGGCAAATGAATCTCAAATGCTGAAATAAGATCGTCAGCTGTAAATTCAGATGTTACTCCAAAAACAATTATGGAATCCCTCAACGGTTTTGCTGCTGGTAGCTGCAAGGAGTCACAGATGTAAGGAGTCAATGAAATGGATTTTTTTGGTTTTGTTAAGTGTTCTTTAGAAGCGCAGCGAATTAATAATTCTTTGGATCTTGTAGGCCTAATTTGATTGATAGGAATTCGCAACTTCTTCGGGTTCAACTGAGTTGCCAACTGTTGTTGCATAGTTTTAGGTGTACTATTCGGATCTTTTGAAGCTTTTATGAGGACGTGTTCTGGTGGAGTTGATTGCTGGAGGGATTTCTTCTTCTTTCTTTGCAGTAGTGTGAACGGAGCTGGTTTGTTGGTGCTGGAGTGGTAGTTGTGGGATTAGAAGGCTCTATGATTGAAATTACGTTTTGAAAAGAATCATTATGTTCCCGTAATGCTTCAACATGTCCTTGTAGATTCGCAATAATCAGTTCTTGTTCGACAAGAAGCTTCTGTGCCAGTTCAATGACGTCTCTGATTAATTTTTAATCAGCCTTATTTAATCTGTGACAAGCGTTTTCGGCATCTATATATTTTCAAATAAAAGAGATTCTTCCCAAATAATTGTTGGCTCTAGAAACTGTTCGATCAAAAATAGGAGCTGGAATAATTCTCTCAGAAACAATAGAAGGAAGTACAGAAGCCGAAAATGGTGAATTAGTGGAAGTTAGTTAAAAACACATGGGTGCTGGCAAAAGTCTTAAAATAAAATCCAAATTCTATTTTCAATTTTAATTATGTTAGATATGTTGTGTTACTATTCTATTATTTACACATTTTATCTGGAATGCAATGGAAAGGATTCTATTTAAAAAACTATTGATGGAGATACAATTTTTATGTCAGATGCTATTGTTGTAACTTTTATTTACAAGGTATTTTACTTTACAGGTTAACTTTTATTCCTCCAGTTGTTGTACACTACTGCTTTAAACATGATGGTAAACCATTGTTATAAAAATATTTAAATTAAGTAATGAAACATTGTTTATATGTAATATATTGATAATTTTATAGGTTTAGTTGTTTATTACTACTTGTGTAGGATTTATTTTTTATTAAATTATCATTTTTAAGTAATGTTAAATACTTTAGTTGTATTTACTTATTGCATTTGAAAATATTTACATGTGCCATTTTTTCGACTTTTTGCGTGAGATTTGCTAACAATGGTTTCAACGAATTCAAATATTAAAAAAATTTATAGAAAAATATTATAAATCTCACTATCAATTCAATATTTTAGATATTTTGTAAAACAACTTATATCAGATGAAAGTAAGTTTTTGTTCTACAAATCTATCAAATCAGTTATAATATCATCAATCATTTCCACTAAATTTCAATTTAGAAGCACATACCTAAACTTTAGTGAAACTTTCAATTGCAGAACAGCGTTGAAAATTTAGTTATTCAAGATGTAGGATTGAAACACTGACTTGCAGGTGGTTCGTCCAATTGTATTGACACTTGTATCAATTAATTTCTCTCTCTTTAGGCTTTCCAATGATATAAACTTAATTCATAAGACCATACTTTTTTTACACAGTTAAAGTTGTATAGTTGAGAGCTCAAACAATAGCCCAGCATAATAAATCGTTGCATGAAAAGGAAGGGAATCCATTTCAGTACAATTCACTTCAATACCCGTTCGTCTCTTTCACTCAGCTTCTCCTTCTGTCCACTATTTTGCTTTCCCGAAGCTTGTCTTACCGATCTATGTGTACGTTGTCATGACTTTAGACACTGTATCTTTAGAAACGGCTACGCAGTTGCTCCAGCTAGTCTGCTCCTACAATTTGGCTTCTTTGAAACTCTGTGAGGTCTCACATTTAAAGCTTCTGACGAAAATCCAAGACATATACAACTTCACTAAAGCCACCTCATACTGCTATAATATATATTTCTTATATTAAACAACTGTTAGCTAGGATTATATTTGATTGCTTACAAGACGCGTTCTTGAATGTCACTTTCCATTATTTCGATAAGCGCCTGTATATATATTGTTATAGCTTACTAAAAGTCGTCAGACTTTTTTAACCGATAATAAATTTGGATTACTTGAAGTTAATTTTACAGGAAACGTATCTAAATTTGTACAGCAGCTATCTACAAACTTTCGAAGACCATTCGACTTCATAGTCTGAATATTAAATACTTATATCAAAAAGTAAATATTTAGAACACATACATTTATTTAAAATGTCCGCAAATAATGCAAAACAGATTAAAGAATCAAAAACGTGGCATTAACAACAATCTTCATAACTACGATCCCGCCGACGTACTATTTTGTTTATACAATAAGACAATAAACTGATAGGTTATTTAAATTGGAGCTCCTTCCTCTTTTTTTGAAACACGTTTGAAGATAAGTTTTCTCACGGCACAAAAATAGAAAACTAAAAATAATATTTCATTCTTTAATTGCTGCTTTTATGTTAAATACATTTTCCCGCAATATGTGAGTGAAAGCAGAAGAATAACTGAAATAGCATTAGCCGTCATTTCTGGATTCTCAGAGTAGCGGAACAGCAGTCACGATAGTAAAAATCATGTTATAGGAAACTAATTTTTATCAAAGAGATACCCTCGAATTTTTTCTCCAAAATTATAGTGATGATAGCACTAACAAGAGTCTGGAAGTAAATGAAAAATTATCTCTCTGTATAAAAAATATTTCACGTTAGTGGCACGTTTTTACAATGCTCATTATAGCACATTGTGTGGCTAAATTGCAACGATTGTTGAAGAATCGACTTTAAATAGGTAGCACAAGGTTTTCCAGAGAAAAGGGCATCTATCTACTGTCAACGTTTTTAGTAATCAATTTCTACCCGGAACGTGGAAAACCATTGTCTTTGAAAGGGGGCAGCATCTCATTGCAAGAAACTATCAGAAATCCCTCTCCTGCATGTATATGCTTTGCAGTTACTATTAGTTATAAAATTTATATTATCTCATATTTATATTATCTCATCCATAATTTATATTTCTCATATTTTTTTAAACGTAAAAAATAAATTACCGTATATGTGAAATTCTTTAATTCATTGGATAACTATCCCAACTACAAGGTATCTATAGAACTCAGCTTCAAGGAGAGAAACTATCATGGAAATATAAAACTATAAAAATAACTTTAAAAATGCATACCAAAAACAAGGAACGTATACATTCTAATTACATTTAGTGTGTTTTTGATTTACTTATCCTATCCTGCATGGATCTGATGGCTATGTTCTAGAACGTTCATTAAAACCCTTGATTCGTCTTTTAAAAGTGCAATGGAAGGTTTTCTTTGCCTAAGAGGTTTTGTTCTACACTTCTGATACCACAAATTGTAAATTAAGAATATTATAATGCTCATGTTCCTGTATCTAATCTCATTCTTAGAGTTCTGTAACTATTAGTAAATTTGAAAGAGTAAGTTCTTATTAAAAAATAAAATGCTTTCCACGTTGCGAATGCTATGCGTTCTTGAGAAAGTTAGTTATGTGTAATTCGTTTGAGGCTCTGATCTCAGATGAAGATTGCATGATTATGGATCATTGTGGGATTCCAGTTAATACATAATTACGTTATAATAAAATAAAAATGTTAATAATGAACCTATAATGTCTCATATAGGGTTGCGATAATAATGCAAAATAATATTGTAGTCATAAGGAGGGCATGTACAGTAATAATATACTCTTCCTTTTAATTCAAACAAAGAGAACCGGATACTAAACCCACATAAAAGGCTTAGATTGAAAATACTAGGAAAAAAAAAGATTAAAATTACCCTGTGTTGCAGTAATGTCTTGCTAAGCGAAAAGAGCTTGAGATAAGAACATAAGCTATATTAATGGGAAGATGATAATGGCAGTAGTTCTGGTAAGGATAGTGTGAATGCTGAAGAATTAAAATTTGATTCTGTTAATGGACGAGGGGAGCGCTTACTGTTGAAGCTAGTTTCTGGAATGAGGTAGCTAGGGATTTTTAATCCCTTCAGTAATTTAATTTATTTAATTAATTCATTTGGTTTTCAAGTAGTATAAAACTACGGATTAGTATGGTATGCGAACTGCATACGTTTATTTTCTAGCTACATTTACGAGGGAGAAAAAAAGATGGGTGTCAATAAAATACAAATCAAAGGAGATCGTAGATTGTAAATTTAAGTGCATAAAACAACAATAGCGCTCAAAATGTGATGTGTGTTTTCTAAAACAACATTGAGTCCTAGAAAATGCGTGGAAATGAGTAAAGCGGTCACTCCATCTTTCCTAATCTTCTCAGTTCCTTTATTATTTATTCACATAGTTATTTAAGCTTGACAGAAAGCCAGTTTTTAGATATGGAAGGTTCTAAATGACCTGTGTAGTACTTCAAAAGCTTTCTAAAGGTCAGAAATGCTTCTTGATAAACGTTTGTAACATATTTAAATAAGGTGGAAACTGTTAATAAATTTTATTATTTTGAAAGGAAAAATGAATTATTTATAAGTTCAACTTGAGAAGAAATTTTGAATTTTATTTTCACGATACGTACTAACATCGCAACGCATGTATATAAATTTTAACTTATCGCCACTCATGCATACATATTTGCTTTGAAAGAAAAGTAGATAAAGAAGAGTTTTAAAAGAAAACAATACAAACGAAAAATGATAAAAAGTAAAATAATAAGTAATTGATTGATCATTTGTAGAGACATTAGGTTATTACGAAGCAGGAAAGGTGAAAAATAAGCAACGCCTTCGCCGGGAATCGAACCACGGACCTCTCGGTTACGCGTCGAGCATGCAGACCACTACACCACGAAGGCATGCGAAAAAGGCGGGCGAAATACCTTATAAATTAAATAATGATTATAAGTAATTTATAATTGTGATAAATATAAATTAATTATGATACATATAATATATATTATAATATATCAAAAAATACACTTTGAAATTTTTTTACCAAATACTAACTATTATTTCTTGACCTACAGTTTCGAAAAAACTGCTACATATGCTTCATGTTAAGATTAACAGATTAAATTTCGATAAAAATTTTACGAACGAAGGTGACGCGCCTTAACACGATCAATAATTATCACCGGTAAGATAAGTTAGAATATATTAGCCTGGTAAAGATAAGTGAGCGCTCTCATGAGTTTGGTAAGTTAGCGGAACGAAATGAAAGCGGGGAACCAAATAGCCAATCCCTCCTACTGTAAAGGAAAGCATTCTGTTAGTCATAAATTTCGAAAGGTGATAAAACCGAATAAAAAGAAAACTACCAAACAAAGTAGCGGCCATTCAAACAAAAGTATTATCATAACCACCCATTCAAAAAAGCGTGATCTTAAAATCCTCGCCAGAGGTGCGAACAGCGTTATTAAGGTTAATGCAGCGTTATTGATGGGCAGTGCATATCCATTAATGGGTTGGTGAAATGCCACTTCGTGAGGTGGAGGTCAATGAATAGGGGGTCTAAAGGTCGACACCCATCGTTGGTGGGCAAAATTGCTGCGTAAACTTATAACTTGAATAGATATCTTATAAAAGCTTTGATAGATTTAGTGAAATTGAATGTGAGGTTCAGCGATTTCTAAACGACAAACTGAAAGTGTGCCTTAAACCATTCGGAATTAGTTATTTGAATTTGACTTGCTTCTCTCTAATTCATCTCGTACTTCTTTTATTGACATCTATCTTTTTTTACTCGCTTTGACTCTGTAATTCATCTCGTACTTAAGCTTTGAACCGAAAACATGCTGTTCAACTAACTCTGACACATTAAGTTTAAATTTCAACAAAAATATTAACGAAAAAAACCGTCATATGCGTATGTGTTTATTTATCTGTCATGAGCTTCTTACTTTTATACACCAGTATTTTACCTCTGCTATATTCAGATGTAAGAAATTCTTAGGAAGAAAAGATCTTTGAAAGTAGAGATAATCGAAAGACGTAAAATTAACTTCCCTAAAGTTTATTTGAAACTTTGCAATACTTTTACGGTGTACACTTTTACGGTGTGTTTTACGGTGTATGTTTACGGTCTAAAAGAGAAAGCACGTATAATTTCTATTTTCTCCTCGAGTAATTCTATTTGACTGCTTCTGAAACTTCACTTTTTTCATGCCTAGATATTTGCCCACAACTACTTTACTGTTCACTGAAAAAACGTTTCTGAAAATCCTTTATCTGTGCATGAAAAAATGAAGAAAAATGTATAAAAATCAAGAAAAGTAACTAAGTTATTGAAAGTAGCCATAATTATTTTTATAACGTATGAGACAATTAATAATAAAGATATTAATTCAATCATTAGTGTATCATCTGTACGTAAACTGCATGCATCTAAAACTTTGCCAGATTCAGCTTTATTAACCTGAAAGTAATTACAAACTGTAAATTATGCTCCAACTGCTTGTAATGGAAAAATGAAATGAGAATGAAGCTTATAATTTTGCTTCTGATGTCATACTTGTGATTTTTTAATGCCTGAATTAATTAACGTTCTGAAGGTTTTAACCATTTTATGAAGCGATAGTATTTTTAAGCGCATATTTTTCTTTAGGTATTTAAATGTATCAAAAATGCATTATGCCATTTATGGTTAAATGTGAACTGTCATATTATTAATATATGACAGCTACTATAAAAAAGTACCGCATATTTGCACCGTAATTTTTTATGCATATCTTTGAAATTTTTAAGCTGTGTAACTAATATGCAGAAGGAGAAACACATCTACAGATTATCAACTTAGATAAGAACGGACCTGCTGTTGACTGTATTTTTTTATTGAAATCCATACATGTAGTAAATTCCAAATTTAATATATATTACAAATTGTACATCTCACAATAATCCCAAGCAAAGCCCCCACAAAATACTAGAGTCCATGAGATTCATGAAATTAAATTCGCCTGTTCATCCATAAATAAACTAAATACTTCTGTATAGAGATAAATGAGATTTCCAAATGAGATAAATGCAATATAATTGAAATTCTTCTATAAAATGTACACCTTTTTTGGAAACACCATTTCGAAAAATCTTTTAATTGAACTTATTAATTTAGGTTACACCGTTTTACTACACGCGAGGGAATTGCCAATGTTTCGAAAGGGCTTAAAATAAAGTAAATGAGGAATGTAAGCCCACAGGTTGTATTATATGTCATGAATATGGATTTAGAATAAGGTAATATTAATGCTTACTTCAAAGAAGGGTCAGAAGGCAATTAAAATAATTTTTTATGTCACTTTCAATAATATCTTGTTATATCTTGCTATCTTTAGTATCTAATTAAATAGTTAGATGTTTAACCTACATATAATTTAAAGGTTTTCTACATGAATATATCTGATTTAATTTTTCTAATTTTCTAATAATTCTAAGATTTTTCTAATTATTAGGTATACCAAGAATTTCCTATCTAAAATTGGGTTATATTTTGAATGTCTTAGTTATTCATCTTCTGAATGGTATTGCGTTAACGACATCTTGATCTTTGAAATGATCTTGTAAGATGCCACTTGTAATGCAACATAGGTGAGTTAGCTACTAATCAAACTAAGATGATTTAGATATGGAAAAATAAGAATGAAATTAAAATGTAAATTAATATGATAAAGAAATCAAAGTACATCATTTTGCTATTCTTCTTTCGCGAAACAAATAATGTGCTTGATGGAAAACACTGGAGTTGTGCGAATACAGTATATACTTCCCATTACTCAATAATACGAATAAAAAAGTAAACGAACCTTTCTTTCACTCCAAAATTATTAATACCAAGACGATCATAAATTAATATATGCTAGGGGAAATAGAAACTGAAATAGGTTAACTTTTTACTTTATATAATGATGCTCTTACGTAAGCAGTTTTGCAGTCGGAAACTGCTCGTAGGAAACATTTACACAAGCTAAGTTCAACAGCTTCGCAAAATATCTAATAAAATTTACAGTGAAGTATATTATTTTTCAAAAATGTATCTTTTTTAGCCAAGCACTATATAAAAAATAATCATCTCAAAGAGATAAAATAGTGTTTATCGTGAGTTCCAATATTTGTATTTATAAAGGGATTTAAATGGGTCTCACTTACCTGAAGTTAAATTAAGAAGTACGTATCATATGGCTTACATGTTATAGGAAACGAAAAGTAATATAAGAAGAAAATTTATTAAAATTTTTAAGCTAACTTACCTTAGCATTTTGGGCTTATATAAAAACACTGTCTTTAAAATGAGCTCCATAAAAGATTTAAATCATAATTTTAATTTTATTCTTTAATGCGTAGTTAATTAGTATGTTTTATTTTAAATTATACACAAATATGTTCATAAAATATTTCATTTATCTGGAGCTTTTGTGTTCTGTTTGTTTTGATGGATCATGTTGATTACAGAGAATTCATACTTTTGAAGCGCTTGTCCGGAAATATTTTTAATTGATGCCTAAAGCCTAAGAACTAATTGAAGTTCTCCCTTCCTTTTTTATTAAGAACTAACAAGGTACAGTGTCAGAAAAACTTTATCATTTGATATCATTAACATATCAACCGAAATTTTTAAAATTTTACGTTTTCAAATGAAAACATGAAAAATGCCAAAGGATACCCGATATTCTAGTGTTCGTGCTTAAAAGGAAATATGCTTTCAATGCTGTCATATGTGAACTTCTTATATACAAGTAATTCTACAGTGCTATAAATTGGTACGCAATTCTGTTATATAATGCAAAATTTAAAGTGATTGAAATTTAATGATTGAAATGGCTTCAACTTACCTGAACTCGTGCTTCCGTGAGATCGACCCTCATTGCCAGTTCTTCCCTGAAAGGAAGAAAGAAATATGATAGGAATTCGTTACCGAATTAAAAGAAGAACAAATTAAGTTACTACGTACCTAATTACAGCACCAATAACGGAGTGAAAAATTTCCAGAATGCAGAATTCAAATTACAGTGAGAACTTGGATTCAAAATTTACATAATTTGTACAGTTTCTTTTACACTAAGCTGAATGGCCTTCTTAATTATTGAGCGAACTTTTATATACTTTAGTAATGAATTTTAAGCGTTGTTGTAAAATTCAAACATCTATGTGTGTAAGAAAAATAGAAAGAAGAAAAGGTAAATAGTATTCCTGGATTTTTATAGTTTAATATTATAGGAAGCAATAATTACTTTTTCAAGCTTTCAGCAATGTCTTTTGTTTTTGCTTTTGCTCCCGTGCCATAATACTCTCTCACTATTCTTCTTCCGAGGCGAATATGTGAAAAGAATCGATCACTACTGCGCTAGCATACTTAGATAATGATTTTTCCCAAAGTAATCACTATGTACATCAAAGAAATACATATCTTATCAAAAACATCTCACTCAAAATTTTTGCAAGCCTAAATTGAGTTAGGTACAAAAATCAACAGGTAATAACTATCTTTATTAGCAAGCCAAAATAAATTTAGAATTATGAGCATAAAATAAAACAGCAAAAAAATCTTTTGCAGAATTTTCTTAATTACTTCCTGCCAGAACAAGCCAGGGGAAATATCGAATAACGCATTTCACGAGGCGGGATTGATTCGGTACAGAATTGCAAGAGAAAGGACCTGGACGGTGTAACTGAAATTAATCAGCAAGTTCTGAAATAACAGCTCCCCTCCGTTCGGCGTAATAATAGGGCTGTGCTCTAAAGAAGGCTGTAGTTTCTCATTTGACAGATTGGACAATATTTTATTGTTTTTATTATATTTATTTTAACTTGGACACTCATTTATATTTCGCTTGCTTTGGTTTATTTTTGCGTTTTAGGAAAAGATATTGTTTGCACATAATTCACTAATGGGAATTATTTATTCAGGCTTTAAGTCATTTCATTAATAATAACATTACTAGATGCGCTTCAGCATTATAAAATCCGTATATTTTTTAACTTGACTTAAGATAATAATTTAAGCTAAGTAATTTATTTATTCTTTTGCAATGAAGGGCAACTAATTTTAATAAGATGAAAAAGAAATGTTTTTCCAAGATAAGCAAAAAATTAAATCAAGCAAATAAATTTATAGTATATATATAGTTTTAAGACAGATTAAATGTAAGCACTTAAGTTTAAGCACTTAATTCTCATCAAAATAATAATTATCATTATTATTAAAAAGCATTTTTTAATGTAAGGTTATATTTCCATTTATTTTATCTTGAAAGGGCATAGTTGAGTTACTCAAATATTCATTTCCTTCATAGCATGATACTATGTGACCTTTTATGGTAAATGTAGAAAAATAATTTAAATTAATTAATTTGAATCAAGAGAGAATATATACGAATCTTATAGTTATGATGTATTTATGTACGTTAGTAATACCGTTAATTATGCAAAGAGTAAAAAATAAATATTTAGTATATTAATAATAAATATTTAGCAAATTTGAAGCGTAATAAATAAATTATAGTCCCATATTATATACTTGAAGCATTTAAATTGTGAACAAGCACTATAAATTTTATATACACATGTGTGTACGTACATACAATATAGTGCTCGTCAAAGTTTCACGTTTGACCACCTCTTCCACAAAAATTCTAAAGAATAAATAATAAATAAATATTTAAGAAAACGATTTGATAATTGATTAGACTTCTTTACACTTTTTCTTCTTCTTAGTCTGTGCATAGAAATTCTGGATGCTTCCGTAAAGCTTCTTCTCATGCTCTTTTACTTTCTTGTTCTTTTTTTTTTCTAAAATGATGCCCAAACTGGGACTTTCAGTGCGCAAAATATCAAATCTGAAGAGGATGATAAAGTAACTTTATCTTTTTTCTTCAATGAAACATTTGACAATAAACTGAATTGCGTGAAAAATATATAACAAAATTAGTTACCCGACCGAATGTTTTTTAGCTTAACGCGGTAAATTTTCTTAAAAGCCAAGCCGTTTGTTTCTCTCTTCTCCCACCTTCATTTTGAGAACTTCCTTTTCTGAATTACTTCCTGATATAAATAAATAAACAAAAAAATGTTTTAGTCGAAGCTTTCGAAAGCGAATTTTCTTTAGACGAGACGCATTTTGACTTTTTCGTGCAGATGATTACTGTTTTACCGCTTGATTATACGTAAAAACCAACTTGCATGATTAACAATGAATTATTAAAAAAAAATTGGAAGTAATTTCTACTGTTTAAATCTTCTTTCTCTTTTTTTTTGAGGCTTTAAAGACACGAAAACGAATATAGGTTGCACAAATTCGAACAAATAATTTCATTTATTTTTTTTATAAACAAAGCTATTTCAAAGAAAAAAAATTCGGACACTTCAATACTCGTTGCTATAAATGATTGCAGTTTGGCTTATTTCAGAGGCTTATTGAAATGCCATGTCTGTGTAAGTAAGTATGGATAAATGACTAGATGGAAATCCGAAATAAGCCCGTGTTTCTAACGAACGGTCCCAGTTTTCCCACTCTGAATGTAAAGTGAATATAGCCTTACCTAGGGAAAAAATAAAAAGTCATCAAATCTAATTTTGCAGAAGAAAGACAGATTTTCCACCCCCTCCAGTGGCAGGCATTATAGGCGTTGTCTACTATTAAGGCCTGTACTTTACTATGGAGGCACCTAGTAAGTGAACAGTCGTTGTCTCCTATAGATGGGACAGAAAACATACATTTATGTCTACTCAGGTATTCGAACCCGAACTCTTAGATACGGCAGTCAGACTCACTAACCAATTTCCCGTCTGGGCGGCGAAAGAGACAAACTAAAATGGTGAGTTATTAAGTTACAGTCGTTATAAAGTTATTATCGATCTACTTAATGTAAATCTACATTCAGAAATGTCCTAATTAGTAACAATCAGCTAAACATTCATCAAATTTAAATCTATCATCGAATTCATTACTTTGACATAAATATTGATATAAATGAATTTTTTCTATATTTATGATACTTCTGCTATATGCGATACGTATTATGCTCATTTAAAATTTGCCATGCGCACAAAAGCGTTAAATTATGTCTTCACCTCAGGCTTGAAATGAAAAAGGTCTGTCCTGACAAGTAACTCGAATACCAGCATGCGAAACCGAGGACGTTATAGCCATCTGTGCAACGCGGAGCACAAGCATACTTATACATGATTGGATATATAAATCATCTCAAAGCTTCATATGACGTGCTAGCCCTCAATATGAGATGATTCTTTGCAAAGAATGTAACCGTAATACCAGATATTCATGCTTCTAGGCATACCGCCTAGAAGCCTCACTGGGAGAATTTTCTGTTGGTCTACAACCAACGATCAGCACAATTTATCTCAACGCACGCGGAAAAATTTGAACGAGTACGGGATTCACCACATACGTCGGAAACAATCAAAAATGATAGAATTTCATATACAAATGTGTTTTGCTAAGGAATGCATTTTGTATTCGATTAACATTCAATGGCAGATAACTGATAAATACGCTTTAGGGCATAGCGAAATAGTATACATAAGTAATACTGAAAAACCTTATAACTGAATCATTTTCTTTTATCGCGCTTTGCTACTGATTTAGATTTAATAATTTTTCCCCTAAAAGATTCATTGTCTTTGCTTTCATTCGATGAAGCCTGCTTACTTTACTACAGACAGACTTGACATCCATAATCTAGAAATCTTCCTCCCGAAATCAAGAGCAACTCTCTTCTTTACCGCGTATACATACACGAGATGACATAAAAGGAGAGAAAACTTAGCAAACATGAGCGGATTCAACGTAGTTTTATTCCGTAATAGAGCAAGCCTTGATACTTATCATCATTATGGGTGCTTTATGTACCCCCACTGTTTTATCTAGCTTACATCTTTTTAGAGAAAGGATGAAGTGGAGCAACAAATGATGCAACCGAAGCGAAAGTAGAAAAAAACTACGCATTAACAGCAGCGATATTTATAGACAAAAGTTTCTTTAATCTGACTGGATAAGAGCTATCCGCATTGCAGAATTACATAAACAAGCATTAAACGAAAAGACGCAGTACAGAATGTTATTATAAACAATTTTTACTTTTAGAGCAGAAAGGGAAACAGCCAAATAAAAAGTATTATTGCCAAATTAAACTTAATAATTTTCTTTCATATTTTATTTCTTACATATTCCCTACTCCTTTAGAGTAAAAAACTTGGATTGGATTGGAAAGCCTTTTTAAAAGAAAACATTAACGAGTGAAGATAAATACGATTTTGCAAAAAATTATAAAATTTTCATATTTCCACAGCATTACATTTATTTCTACATTATTATATCTACTGATAGCATCTCGATTGCGGGTATACCAATGGAACTTCATCTGAGGAATTTTTAAGTTTGCTAACGATAAGATATGACTACTAATTTTATGTTACTTTGCGAGCATGTGAAAAATCTATTCAATTCCAGAAATGGGAAAAAGGAAAAAAAACTATCATCGTTCTCTTGCAAAGCTTCGAAAATTAATTCAGCACAGCCTTTATTTTAAAAGTGATGTAATAAGTGTTTTCAAGGACTGAGGGTACGCACGTTTCAAATAGTAATACTAACTATGCACTCCCGGTGCTTTTGTGTGTTGTTAATCTCTTTTTAAAGAATGCGCTTCAAGTTTGTGTGAGAACTCTTAGCC
>KK112235.1:274999-316553 GCA_000611955.2 Stegodyphus mimosarum | reverse complement strand
AAAAAAAAAACGACGCATCACGACGCACCGAGAAGATATAAAGCAAATTGGACACAAATTGATGTGCATACAGGTTTCGACCGAAAATGCAAAATTTTACATTTTTGCTGCCAATGAATGTACGGTTGTCGCTACAGCGCATCTGATCTGCGCAACTGGCAGGATATTTAAAAGGAGAAATTACTATTCCAGGTCATAAATTCTTCACGAATTTCATTCCGTGTACTCTGGTAGACAGTAACTATGCCTCGCATACAGGTGCGCGAACGATATGCGCATATGTCAGAAATTGAGAGAGGTCGTGTAGTTGGGCTCAAAGAAGCCAGTTGGTCTTATCGGAGAATAGCTCGACATTTGAGCAGGAGCGATGCCACTATTGATGTTGGCAGGAATGGGTGAACCATGGCCGCACACAGCGTCAAGAAGGAAGCGGTAGGTCTAGAGAAACAACAGAACGGCACTCACAGCCCCAGATGCACCATTATCATCGATTGTACGTGCAACTAGTGCTTCAGTGACCGCAAGGATCATTCATAGACGGCTCACAGAAAGGGGACTGAGGATACGACGCCCCTTGCGCCGACTACCATTGACCCCTGTACAACGTCAAGCCCGTTTGCAGTGATGTTGGGCTCATTCGCCATGGAATGTCACTGACTGGAGCAGAATAGGCTTCAGTGATGAGTCCCGCTTTGAACTGAGCCCGATGACCAGCGAAGGCGAGTCTGGAGACGCCCCGGATAGCGGTGTGATACCAACCTGACTGTCTTCCGGCAGACAGGCCGACAACCAGGAGTGGTCTGGGGGGACATTTCATTTCATAGTAGGACCCCTTTGCTTGTCATCCGTCGCAACCTTACAGCACAGCGGTACGTCGACGAAGTTCTAATGCCCGTTGTGTTGCCCTTCATGTCACGCCAACCTGGGCTTACATTTCAGCAAGATAATGCCCGCCCCCACACTGCACATGTTTCTACTGCTTGCCTTAGTGCTTGCTGGGCATTACCTTGGCCAGCAAGGTCGCCAGATCTCTCTCCTATCGAGCACGTTTGGAGCATTATGGGCAGGGCCTTCAACCAGCTCGGGATGTTGACGATCTAACGCGCCAGTTGGACAGAATGTGTCACGATATCGCTCAGGAGGACATCTGCAACCTCTATCAATCGATGCCAAGAAAAATAACTTCTTGCATAAGGGCCAGAGGTGGACAAATGCGTTACTGACTTTTTCTCTGTGTGAAGCTCTGTCACTTCAATAAATCATCCAATTTTTCTCAAACTGTAATCATTTGTTTTTCTGTACATGTACATCACTTCTACCGATTTCCGTCCCATTCGGATAACTCCTTATTGGGGCGTCGTCGTTTTTTTTTTTTTTTTTTTTGGTGGTGTTTTTTTTTTTTTTTTTTTTTTTTTTTTTTTGTCTAAGAGACAGACGCTTATCTATAATAGAACTTCGTAATTACATTATTTGAATCACAGTGTCTTAAGTCACTTCTCTGAAACAAAATTCAAATAGTATCATGGATTTCAAAATTTTACAACAAGTGTTTTATGAATCAAGTGAGATTTTGATTAGCGCAGCTAGGCATATAATCATATAAAATTACTAATCAATTATTATTATTTTGAAATTTGAAAACGTAATGCCGTTTCTTATTATATTTGGATTTTAAAAATTTAGCGCTATTTTATGAAAATGATTAAAATTTTACATCGAAATATTTAATATTTAATAATTAAGTTCAATAAATTAAAAAATGAACTTAAAGATTTGTATTCATTTAATTTAAGGAAAAGTATTAACTATTATTGTATTAAGAATTATATTTTTGAATTAAAGTTTTAATAATCATTTTAAAAATGAAAAAAATGAATGAGGTAATTTTGAAGAGGTGGTACGGAAAATGAATATAAAATTCGTGTTTTGAATATAATGTAGGAAGTATGAAATGTGTTAATATAAAATATTACTATGGTGAATATAGAAACGCGAAAAATTTAAGAAATTGAATGACTGTGATAGCTTATATGACTAATATAAAAAGTAAAAGTAATTTGAAGCTATATAAATGCATGTTATAATTAATAATTTTATAAAGCAGAATTGATAATAATTGCATATAAAGATTAAGAGTATGTTTTTATGTAGAATTCTTTTTATTTTTATTTTTATATAAGGAAATGTGGTTGTATTTTTGTTGTTGTTGTTTTTTACATAATGAAATGTTTTAATTCAGTTCACTTATGTAAGGAACTGCCAGAGCATTCCTTAACCACTTATAAATTAATGCATCGGTCAATTAATGTGGATATGTCTAGTAGATGGGTATGTTTCTACTGTTTGAGAAAGCTGTGGAGTCTTCCGGGTTGTGTAAAATAAGAAAATTAGAAATATAATTATAATAATAATAATACCACAGTTTCAGTAGTACCATTGCAAATGATGTTAAAATGCAAATTATAATAATAAAAATTAGTTATGTTTCGGAATTTTGAAATTTGTTGTGCTTATTCAAAATAAATAAGGGATGTCTAAAATTTTTATAACTGTGATATGTGTAAATTTTTTAAATACCATATACAAAATACAACAAATACAATTATTTGTACTCTAAAACACAAAGACTTTGAAATGAAAATTTAACAGAACTCTATAAAATACTATCAAAGCTTATATTTTGCAATTATTTTAATAATTATTTTGGTCAAAATTCTACGATTTGAATTTTCAAATTATCTTTCTCTTCATTTGCTAATGCTTTAGTTTTTTATCTTCTAAACAGTCTTTTTCTCTTTGAAGGGAGGGGGAATATTTAAGATAAAAATATATGTACATCAAAATCATAACTTAAATTAGGAATAACCTCCTTATTCCTCATTTTAATATCTATTCTAAACACAATACTAGCTTTTCTAGACTGCATCATTTCTAGATTAATCCATATCATATGACTTTTACATAACGTTGAGGAAGTAACTAATTCGAACCGAAACCTTCCTCTGAATAAGCTGCCATGCTGGATAACTACGCACTTTGCTTTTTACCTTTGTTGCCCTACTGCTTTCTTCCTATCAGAAGAATATCAAGAATATAAGTATTCTGGAAATAGGCGGGATTATAGTGCCAAGTGAAAAGTGGCGACAAATGTCAGCTGAAATAAAAATGAATATTTAATCTACCTCGGCTGCTAAACGGCAATAAATATTGTACTTTTATTAAATTTAAGTCGCCATTATAAATGTATATGTAAAATAAAACATTTAAATCCATCCCATATTCCACCCAGAACAAACCATTAGAAATAAAATCGATAAGCACAGTGACTAATTGCATGAAACGATGCAAAAACAACGTATACCGAAAATGAAAACTACAAAGGAAAAAAGTATTTACATTCTTCGTCACATCGCTGTCAGGAGGATGGTGTAACGAAAGAAGTAAATAAATCAGCCTGTTTCTGAACTGGCAGTCCAGGCATAGTATACATATATATATTAGACAAGTTTATATATATATATATATATATTGATAAGATATATATATATTATAGATATATATATAAAAGACACATTACATATAAAATTTTCAAAAGTATAGATAATATATATATATTATAGATAAGATAATATGAAATTTAGAACCAAAACCACAAAGGTATGAAAGAAATGAAATTTAACACCAATAAAATCAGATTTCCAACTTTCCATCGCCAGTTTGTAACGTCAGTAGCGCCAAATAGACAACCACTAGCGTCACTTTTTCCTTTTGAATTGCTGTCTTCTGTTCTGCCCATAGTAAGTTCAAACTTTTATTAAATTGGTAAAAATTTTTGTTTTCAGTTAATTATAAACACATTTTGTAAATTAATACGTTTTAATTTTAATAATTTGAATTTTAATATTAGTAAATAGTATATGTTTTATTAGGCACTGAATTTATTTCATTTAAATTTGTTTTGTGTACTTTTATTTAATATGAAAGGAAAGCGTCTATGTGGAGGAGGCATTCAGAATTTTCGGATGCACTATTGTAATTAAATAATTTAAAATGGTTCATCAGTTAATTTTGAATGAATAGAAACACAGTGGGTTTTCCTAGGAAGTGTTTTTCAATTGAATCAGATCTACCTCCTCTTGATAACGTTGAATGAGATTTAAATTTGTTCCTTTCCCTTAATTATTTTTAATACTTAGCTCATTCGGAAATAATAACTCCTTTCTATATACGTTTTTTGAATAAAAGAGTAGAATAGCTAAATGAAACTATTCAAAACTCGTTGTTTTTCTAAAAAAGAAAAATACGATGCCACAGTTGTTCTAGTATCTCTTGATTCCCGCATTAACAATAAGTTAACACAATTATCCTGATACGCCTTGCGTTCTAAAGTACATATACTTTCTCAGTTTCGCTTTAAAACTGAATCTATTTTATTATTTATATTAAACTTCACCGAAAGCTTTGCAACCCAGCTTTCACTAAAAAGCTTGCATTTTGAGATGCAACATTTGCTTCACAGCATACACAATTTTCAGGCATAGAAAAATAATTTCTTGGAAATAGTGCATAAGCTATCTAAAAAAAAATAAATAAAAATAAAAATAAATAATAAAAAAAAGAGAAGGAAGATAGGAGATTCAAAATATGACGCATTTAGTGCCTTCACATGATATTTACGATATAGCATGGAATCTATCCTTTAGAGTTAGTTTCACAATTCAAATCAAATGGTTTATTTTCAGCTGATTCAGTGGGATCTGGAAAAACTCAAAATGGATTTTAAAATTATCTTTATTTTATTGCATTACCTTTTATATTTAGTCCAAAGGGGCAGTTTGCCCAGAAGCTATTAATTTCGTTTTGGCATTTTGCGTCGGCTTACTAAAAACGTTGTTTCACTTTTCAAATTGTTGCCACCTAATATTATCGCCCTCTATTATATTTAAAGAAATTTAATAACGAATAATCTGCATAAATGTATGTATTTTTCTCGCATTGTGATAAACAACGGTACCTAAAAAGAGATGCAAATTTTGAACATTGAACGTTACCATCCGAATATGGGCATCTGGAAGCCCAAATTTGAAATTTGTTTTATTATCGATTTCATATTTTGTAGAACTTTAACGAATTTTTGATTAACAAATTCAAGGATTTCAAAGCGAGCAATGGCAACGTTGTACAGAAAAAACATTTTTATCTCCAGCGCATGACACTGTGTATCGGTAATTCTAGACATATGTTCCTTTTAAAAATATTTTGAGATATTGCTCTTGAACTGAATTTTATGGTTTAAGTGCGAAGAATATGATATTTAATAAATAACGGTAACACTCAAAATGTTAATAAACGCCCCTCTGGACGTAATTTAAAATCTGAAACATTTCAGATTTTTCTCTTTTTTTATGTATGTTTTAAATTATCTGTATGTCTTTATATATAATATATACATTTAACTACTTTCACTGATTGTTGAGCATCTGGGCGATATAGATTAGTCTACCCATGATATGGATTTAGATGTAGATTCGTCTAGTATTGTCTACAGAGAAAAACCTGCTTATTAACGAATTTTATTGTTTTAATCATTGTGGTAAGCACCCCATCTATTTTGTTAATAATATTTTCGTAAAGATAAATTAAATAGCAACAGAAACTAATACATGTGTTATTAAGAAAGAATGAAGCAGAAGAAAATATAACTGATGATTTAGAATTAAACGACGAAGGAAACATATACAGTCTTGCTGACGAAAGTAATCTACCAGCGGCCAGTGTCGAACAAGGAAGAAATAAATCTTCTAAAACGCGAAAACGATTTGTCAGTAAAGCTGCGTTCTCTCTCATTCTTTCTTTGCTACCGAAAGTAAAAGAATAAAATTAAGAGAAACTCATCTGCTAATTACTGAAGAGTAATGAGATAAAAAGTGGCAAATTGACTGCAGTTTCAATTATCGAGATAATATCATTATCTTCCACTTACACTGCGTAATCTTTAATATGTGGGAAAGAAATAGATATGCATACTCTGTTGTAATCTCCATCATAGGTATCACAGCAGATCTTAAAAATGTTACATAAAGTTGCATCCTACTCTTTTTTTCATGAAATTCAACATACTTAGATTTTAATTGAAAGATTTAATGCAATTTATTTTTTTACTTGTGCATGTATTTTAACAGATACATAGATTATTTTAATAGATACATACATAGGTTTTTAATAGAAAGATTTAATGCAATTTATTGCTTTTTATTTATTCTTATTCATATAAAATTAATTTTAAATCTAACACAATTTTCGTGTTTGATATTCTGTTGCGTGGCATAATCTTTTGGCAATTAGCAGCCCTTTAAAGAATGTTAGTCTCATTTACATCGAAGGTACCATTTGTATTTTAGGTCAAGATCTCATCTAAGCGTTTAGCTCATTGCGCCCTGATCATTGTTTCTAAACTTTTAGTCTACTATCCGATCTTTCTAAACCTTTAGCTCATTATGCCCTCATCAGAGAAATGTTTCCATAGAAAAACAAGTTCTTCTAGCAATACTTTGTAACTATAGAAATTATCTGTTGGAGATTTTTTTCAGTCACTGAAATTTCACTTTTTAGTTCTGAAAATATTATTTATATTCCGCATCATTTTAGTTTTAATATTCTTTCCTACTATTATAATTAATATTCATACTATTCTTTCCTACTATTCAGAAAAGAAAAATGTTAAGTTTAAAACTAATATTCAGCTGTTATTATTGCATGCACGAATCCTTATTTCTCATTTATCTCTTAAAAACTAAGAGAAAGAGATGCATAACTTTCTCCGAGAAAGCATGTACCAATATTTGGTAGATAAAGAAACAGACATACTTAATTGAAGAAGAGGAGTGTGTATGCAAAAGACTCTAATGCGACAGAACTTACCGATGTGCAAAACATACAAGGATAAGTACGGAACTACTATATATCGCAATTACAGATTCATTTCCCTTTACGTTAGGCTAATGCCAAAAATGAAACATCATAGTGATTCCCTGTGAAGGCATATCTAGCAGGGACATTTTAAAGTTATAATTTGTCATGAAGAATAGTGCTCAAATTTCACTTCGTCGAAACGAAAAATATATTGCTTTTAGTCGGGGAAACTGAGAACAAGAAAGTTAGTTATGGGAATGTTCTTTCAATATTCGGAATTGCAGTAAACGTATTTACACAGGAGTGGGATATTAGAGGAAATTATTAAAAATAATTTATTTTAATTATAAAATATTAGCCAAATCAAAAGTGAGTCGAAATCTCATTTCAAGCGGAACATTTCATTGGGAGCATTACAAGTTTCATATTTATGGACGTGCTAAAAAACGTAAACCGCGTTTTACTGATTTCACAGAAAAAAATCGATTACAGTGGCGCAGAGTACATACAAATCGGATCTTAAATGGGTGAAAACTTATAATTTTGACTGAACTTATAGTTTTGCTTCTCATTAGAGAAAGGATATGCAAATAGACGCTCGGCAGAAGTATATTATCCTAATGGCTTGGTTACAAGAATGCCATATGGAAATGTGGTTGCAGTATTTTTTAGGGTACCTAAATAATATTGCTCATAGTAATGCTTCCAAATTTAGAGGTCTTGTTCCTTCTACCTAACATTATTTTTTCAGTGCAATCAAATAGATCTTTGAAAATTTCGGAATTGCGTTTTAGAGTTGTAGAATTATTAGTTTCAAGGAACCTGTTATTTATAATTTCAGTCTTTGCTGCTTCCTTTCCTCACCAGAAAAGTAAACGACGTAAAACGTATTTGAGTTGAGGTTTTTGGCTTCGAAAACAAAGCGCGTTTCAACTTCTCAAAGCCACGTTACTTTAGTTCTGCCGTCTCTGATAAGTTTGTAATTAGGCGACTTTGCGTTATTTGCTGCTGACATTTAAACTGTTACGCCAATTAGAGTTTTAAACGAACATTGCTTTAAATTTAACTGTGTAGTCTTTGACTTCAAATCCACTTTTCAAATTTGAATTTGACTGTTATTTTAGTTCCATCACCACAAGTTGTTAAGTTAGTTGATGCTGTTAAGCATCAACTAACTTAACTGTTGATGCTGCTAAGTTGTTAGTTGATGCTGTTAAGCACAAGAAGTGCAGTTATATTAAAAAATTGTGTTTAAATGGAAAGGTTATTTTAAAAACTTTTCAAGACCTTTCTAGTTAATTTTCGATATAGCGATAATTCGCTTTACATCTGTTGAAGTTTGAAAGTTTATGCTACCAAAGCAAGACAAAATCTCTAGAGTCGTAAAAACCACGCACGATGTAACTTTGATGAAAGTACATTTTCACTACTTTGTTTCTTTATGCTTTCAGATGGCAACGAATTAATATTTTTTTTTTTTCAAATACGGACGTAAATATAATTTTCAGTTACTTAAATCCTGAAATATTAAGCCCCTACTAGGATAGTGAAAATTACATTACATGTAAAAAAATAAATAAATAAACAATTAATAAAAATAAAAGATATCAGTCTAAATACTATCTATAAGTAATCTGAAAGTCACAAAACTAAAATATAAAATGCTCACTACATCTAAACTTTATACAAGAAAACATTTATTAACTTAAAGGAATGGCAATTCATTTTTAACCCCTAACATCTGAAATATTAATTTCTAGTTACAGCAAAAGGAGAATCAAATTTCTCAGACTTCTCAAGATGGCAAAGCAAATGAAAATCTCATTAGGATACGACAGGGTTACTCAAATGCAAAGGTAGGAGAGCATTCATTTTAAAGCAGGAAACATAATTTTAAAGCGGTAGTCGCGTTAAATGCCACCTCGTTATACTACTTGGAAATTACGAGACATGCGAGTGATAAAAGTGACATTCAGAAACCAAAAACAAATTACGAAAAGATTGCGACCCTATCCTCACAACTCGAAAGCGCGGATAGGAAAACGGCGGTGGGGGAAGCGTTTGACTGAAAAATCAGACGAATGGAAAAATCGCGTGTTCCCATCAGGGCTTGAGGGTCTGCCTCTTTGACACAAGAGGCCTGCTCTCTGAACACTTGATGAGTGGGACCGGTAATTAGCCGGAAAGAATCGCCCGATCGGAACGTTGGAAAGGGGAGTCGTTCATTTATTGTACTTTGTTAAATTAAGGTTTCTTTTCAATGCGAGGAAATTTTTATCATACATTTTAGAAACTGTATCTATTTTCTTTTTGTTTAAATCCAGGTATCTTCTTAATGCGAGAAAGTTTTTATCATACATTTTAGAAACTGTATCTATTTTCTTTAGAAAGTCTTTCTTCTGGACAATTATCACTAAACGCTTAAAAAATAACTAAATTTACTTAAAAAATTCTGCGAAGATTTACGTATCATAAAGTCTAAAGCCTCTTGTTTCGCACGATATGAGAACATGCATTGTTTTACCGGTAATTAATCTGCAGAAACAGCCAGAAGTTCCGTAAATATAATTGAATGTTAAGAGTTAGATATCGAGGTGGTTTCGCGTTATTTTCTTTTCAAGGTATTTTGCTATTTTCATTCAGGATATGATATTTTATCCGACATTTTCCTTGATACTGATTGTGTGTATTACTCTGTAATTAAAATTGAAAAGCTATACTGATAAACATTAAAGCAGTTATCAGAATTTAAAGGACACTGAAAGCGAAAAACCAGGCATGAGGCCTTTTTGGGGGGGGGTTATTAATAGATTAGGGCAAAGCACATTAGAACTATCTGCCTAAGGAAAGGGATGCCTTGGTGGAGGACTTTTTAAGGGAAACTGGCTCGTATACGCCTATGCAGCCAGTCTGTTCGCCTATAACCGAACCCAGATCGCAACTATCAGTGTTCAGCGATTTTATCTCTTGGTTGTTTTCGTTGGTTTTCGTTTTATAAATGCTTTAAACCTGCTTGCATTAAAGAAATTAAAATTCTAATTTGGCTAGTAATTAGCCTCAGTTGATACTCTCAATTAAACTATGAAACTCTTATCAGATTTATCTGCACCTTAATATATAAAATATTAAAATGCAAAACATTGTTTCATTGATAGACTATAAATTATGGGCCATAATTTCAAGAACTGCCATAACAAATCAAAATATTTTGTTTTATTTTATTTTTGAGTTACTCAAAACTTAAATTTTTAACATGATCACTTGATAAGAATATTTCATATGAAGCAGTGAGTTATTCCTTTGTATTTCAACTCTCAAACGGCAGAATCATTATAATCCCTTCACGTAACTACTTCCTTAACTACTGATCTTAGTGTAAATGAAACAGTAACTATAAAATTATGCCGAGAATCGATATTCGAATAGTACTTTCAGCTCATAATATGACCAAAATAAAGAAATATTTATATCCTACTTTAAGTGGGATATCGGTGTTTTTGGAATGTCCAACGTGAAAGCTATTCTTCAGCGAAACAAAGTACACATTGCTTTTGGGTTTCAAAAATAGATTAAAAAATAATACAATAGTAGTAAAATAAAAACTTTTAATTATTACTTCTGAGCCATTGGAAAGTCTCATTTTCAAAAAGAAATTGCAATATCTGGGATTATTTTTCTCGCTCTCATTTTGCTAACGATTATCTTTAAGACATCGGGCAAAGTTTGATTTTAATTCATGTTATTATATAAGAGATTAAAATCTCATTCGCTAGTGAAGAACACATTTAAATTTCATATAGTTTTATTTACTTGTCATACACTTTTCCAATATTTCTGATAAAAAAATGTACAATAGTAACACATTTTTATAAATAATTGATCGAATCCTCGAATCATTTTTACATGAAATTTGCTGAAAATTTTTAGAAATTTTATGCCTCTTTTAATTCTTCTACAGATACTGAGCAACTGAAATCAGTACAAAATCAGTTTCTTGCATAGTTTCTTTCTTCCTTCCTTTCTTTTTTTTTAAATTTAATTTATTAATTTATTTAAAAGTGAATTTATGTCTGGAAGTGATTTATTCATTTTGTTCGTCATGAAAACTATTTTAAATCATATATCCCGGAATTTTTCATTTTTGGAACGTAGTTTCTTTATAAGTCCAAATCAGTTGCAAAATTAACTCCAGGTATCAAAAATTTCCTTTTAATTTTTAAGCATCTTGTTTGAAAAAGAATTTTACTAAGAGTGAGAACATAAAATTAAATAATATAAATTGGAATCAAACTATCAATTGCGAAAGACACTTTAAAATCAGTGCTGTAAAAAAAAAAAAAAATATTCTACCGAGAAAATGTATTTGGATAGCTGAAACCTAACTTTCCAGAGAATGCAGTCACGTTAGTGCTTTCGGTTGCATTGACTAAACTGCAGTTTGAATAAGTATTAATTAATAGACACTGATGCTAGTTAGTTTTGCTGAATTGTTCAACGCATATTCAGAAATAATGTTTATATCAACTGCTTAATACCTACCACACGGCCATCGTTTTTAGGACAATTTCCGCTCATCAAATTTTCATTGGCTATGGTCAAACCAAACACGTGAACAATTAAGTTTTATAGTACATAAAATTAAAAGAGTATTTTTCAATACTTCAAAATAAATACCAGTTGCAATTTTTATAATATCCCTCTATTCTATGCGCTTTCCCAGCCTAATAGAGAATTCCATGCAACAAGCGATAGACATTACCCAGTCACCATGAGCAGACCAGCCCGGTAGCTAAAGCTACGAGGTGGTGGGCCCCTCTAGGCTACAGGGGGTCCCTTTAATGATGGGACCTCCGCAGCTGGGTGGTCCTAAACATTTCTTGTCACATCAGATTCGACTGTGGTCCCTGTCTTCATATTCGTCAGGTGACGTCAACGAGAAAAAGGAAGAAAAATTTCCCTCGGAATCGGGAGTTTTTGTTTTTCGTTGGGTATCGTGTCCCACGCTATTCGGAGAAAACAGAACTACGTGTGATGACTGTCACCGATGTGACGAAAAGAGTTTTGACTTTTAAGGATCATTAAGGTGTTACTCAAAGGTTCGGTTCCCATCACACGTGAAACTATTTATTTATTTGTTTTTCTTTACACTTCTGCATCCGTTCGATTTTTCTTTTCTGAATAGTATTTTTTATAATTTTTATTTATTTATTTTTTGGAGTACTAAGCTAGTGACTAAAAATCTAACCACAGTAATTAAAATTATAAAATTCAATTTAAATTTTAAATTATTTATAAATCTTCTGAATAACTGAAAGTAGTTCCAGTAAGTTATAATATTTGCTTGCAGAAATGCCAATAATACTTGATAAATGTTTTTTTTTAAATAGTTTACTTTTATTCGTGATTTGTGTTCAGATTTATCTTACTTAAAATCTTAACTCAAAATAAGCAAGATCTGAATGTTATCGTTTTAAGTATTTCTACACTTTTCAACTTTTCTTATTTACTCACAGATTATCTCTCACTGATTGTCATATTTACCTCACTAATTATTTGGCTTAAATTCTACGTATTATCTATTTTCTTATGAAATAATTTATTTTCACAAATGCATTAAATATAAAAATGAATGGCTTATTACAATTTTATTCAGCTGATTCATGGACGCTTAGCACACATAGTGTCTATGAGCATATGAGGGATAACAAAACATTAATTCTGTGTATTCTGGGTTTTGCATAATTAACAATGAATTTTATTTTTCTAACTAAAATAATTTATATTTATATTTATCGCGTAATGCACACCGAGTTTTCTTTCACGATTATGTGTTCCTAAATTTCTCTTAGTTCTGAGTTTTCTTTCTTCATGCTACTACTTTTCTCTTTTCCAAAACTATTCTATTGTTTCATAAAAAAAAGCTAGATGAGAGACAGAGAGAGAGAGAGAGAGCAGAGAAAGAAAGAAAGAAAGAAAGAACTTCGCCTATGGCAGCAGCCATGATAAGTCGTGACGTGTCATGGCTTCATTTTCATTACACGGAACATATGAAAAGACTTACTCCATTTATTCTAACCTCCTTGGTTTATTCAAAGCAAAATGCCATTTCGATACAAACGTCCCATTCGGAACTAACGTCCCTTTTGGGCATTTCATTTTTTTTTAGAAAACGTTCTAGTGTGTGTACATTATATTTTTTTAAATATGTCATATAGCTCAAGGCATGCAAGTCAGATTATAAATTTTTTATTTAATAGTTCTTATAAACCAGTCAGATGGGATAGATCTTCATTTCAGAAGTATTTTCTGTTGAAATTCAGCCAATAGAAATTCGAAAATTAACCATAGAAACAATTATACAAAATAGTACAATAACTGAACCAAATTTCTGTAGAATCATTTTGACAGTTACTTTTCATTAGTGTTATTTAAGAATTGAGAAATTACCTGAAATTAAGACCCTTCGTAGAACTTCTGAGGATCAGATTTAAAAACAAATAAATAAATGAATAAAAATCTTTAAAAATAAATAGTTTTTATTTATGAGCGAACTTAAATAAAAAGGTAAGGGATATTTTATTGTCTTGAACTATGGACTAAATTTTTAATGCACCAACATAGCACTTCAGCTTAACGCTGCTTCTTGTTTTTCTTTATTTTAACATACTTTAATATGCAATTATTGACTTTCACAAGAGAAAACCTCTCAAGTATTTTTCACAAGTATTTTTCTCAAGTATTACCATCATTAATATATTACTTATATAATTAACTAGAAATTAAAATCACGTTACATTCAAGCAAAGCATATGTATTCGAATAGAAAAAGTCTAACAAAACAACATTTTTTTTTTCATATATTTGCACGATATTACTAAATATGTTGCTTATATGCAATGTTAAACGGAATAATTTTTATTTAGTTCCAGTTAAAAAGGGAAATTTTTCAACAAATATATAAGGCATAAAATACCTAGTAAACACATCTGGGTAATGCGTTCTTGCAAAAGCTTTTTCCAGCTCTTCGAGTTGATAGCTAGTAAACGTCGTCCTGTAACGTCTTTGTTTTCTCTTTGGAAAATCATCTCCCTCCATCATGGACTCAGCAGAAGCAGAACATTTGTTGTTGTCAACATCCTCATCAGCAACACTGATATTTTCATCGCCACTGTCCACTTCATCTACTGCCGCTGTTACGGACAAATCTTCAGCAACTGCCTCTTGCTGACGAGCTTTTACTTGCTCAGGGCTAGAGGCAGGCCGCGGCGATTTGTCTCCCACAAGTCGCATAACAGACAATTTGTGATGGTGATGGAGAGGATTATGATGCTGTTGCTGCTGATCCTTCTGATGGGCGTCCATGAGGTTGAGGGTACGGGCAGCCTCGCTAATGCACTCCTGGCGTTCGATCTTGTCTGATATGCCCATAGTATTATTGGTGGTGTTGGGATGGTGGTCGGTTAGTTCCGTCGTGATGCCACCTTCCGTGGACTGGATTGGGCCCCCGAGAACGGACAACGTGGAGCACAAGTGGGCTGGACGGGGTACTGAAATAAAAATTCAACTAATCAGAAACGATATTTCTGAAAATTTAATTGAAATGCATAAAGAAATCAGAGAGCACAAATTTTCTTTTATTCGAGAACAGGAATTCTACATCTTCGATTTTAAGCCTCTTGAGAAAAGTAAAAAAAATATTGTATAAAAGTAACATATAATTAATTAAATTATTATTTCGAGTTTCTTCTTAATTACCTTAATATTTAAGTTATGCGTTTAACTTTTAATTCATTTACTAAGTAAAACGGTTAATATAAGTAGGTGGATAAAAAAAGGTTACAAGCATATGGAAATTGAAATATTTAGAAAGCAATTATTGTGGACGAAATGGTCTTTCCCCAGATTGTAGACAGATGGCACTAGTTATCTGGCAGCGGCTGTGCGGGTAGGTAAAATAAGTTCGCAGATGCCTGAGAACGATTGAAATGGCAAGACGTTTAGAAAAGTGGTCTCGCTTGGAGGTGCGAGCCATGATTCGTTATCCTGATCGAGTATCTGAAGTACCGAGTACCATACCGTTACTGCCGATCGTTATTCTACTTTAGCAAGGTTACGTGAAGCCATCCAACGCAAGAGCCCTGGCGTCATGAGTGATGGTGTCATCCTTCTACATGACAATGCCCGTCCCCATACTGCTCGCCAAACTCAAAAAGTGCTGCAAAAGTGGGAAGTCTGGGGTCATCCCCATGTAGCCCAGATTTAGCACCCAGTAACTATTTCATTTTCCCGAAACCGGAGGAGCATTTATCTGGAATGAGGTTCTCTTCAGACAGTGATGTGAAAACAGCTACCGAGAACTGGCACAATGGGTAGGAACATGATTTTCACCAAGCAGGATTAACTAAGTTGGTCCTGCGTTCAGATAAATGCTTAAATAGATTTGGTGATTATGTGGGAAAATGATAGAAAAATAGACCTCTTAATTCCCTCTTGTATTTTCTGTCTATTATTAATAAATAATTTTTTATTATCCTTATAACCTTTTTTCTATCAATTCTCGTATATTATGCCATAGGATTTAAATAGGTGACAAAAACTTTCCAACAAACGCATATTCGGAATTCATTTGCAATCCTGTTGCTTCTAGTTAACTGATGTTTTACGACAGATATTACAATCTATGATTTTAACAAACAGCGTAATTTTTTGTTTTTAAGAATAATGAAAAACAATTAATTAAAAATCAGTCAAGACAGTTCTATAAATTAAAGAAAGGAAAAAAAATTAAACTATCTTAATAAAAGTTTGCTAAATAATTCAAAGCAAATAACATTCTTTCTTTACCGAAAGAAATAACAACACTTTGCATGTTACAGCAGAATATTTCTTTTTATTTATTCAGGGTAAAGGATTTCAAATAACTACAAGAAAAAATATAATTTTAGATTCTTTTTATAAAATTTCTCAATTTTGAAAGCTATTCCTTCTTTCTTGTAAGTAAACTTGCTGCTAAATGATATAGGTAATGCCTATACTCATAGAACCTAGAGAATCTAATGTAACTTCTTAACAGCAGAGACACTGCCTTAAAAGCAACGATAGCTACTATATTTTGCAAGTATTAAACCATTACGAAAATCTCTGAATTCTTTAATGCTCGCAAAATTCATAAGTTCCTAATTTTATTTATGAATTTGCATTTAACAGACAATAAGAAACAGATCAGATTTAACTAAAATGCCTTACTGACAGCAAATATGAATTCAAGATCAACGTATAGTATTGGAAAAGAAATCGATTTCCTCCCCCTCCTCAAGAGGACAAGTAATTATCCATATGTGTGCAACACATTTGCATTTGAATTAAATGTTTAGTCAAAAATAATAAATATTTATCGGTTAAATAGTTTTTAAAAAGCTGAAGAATGTTTTATGAAGTAAAATCAAAATGCAAACAGCAGCAGTTTCCTGCATCAAAGATATCTGTAAAGTAAGTGATTGAAAAATATAAGTCATTAATTTTCCTCGACATTTACAGATAACTAAATAAACGTTTTTGACTTAATATCTCTTAAACATTACAGCTATTGAAAATGTCTAATATTTTCAAGAAGTTTCATTTCTCTAAGATCTGAAGCTTAAACTTCAAGTGAAATGAAAACACTTTTGGTTTTGCACTATTTTATTGCGTTTTTGCACAGCGTTGAATAGTACTTTCAATATTACAATTTCAGAACCGATTACAATTTCTTAGTACACATTATAGTTTTTTGGTTGATAGGCCATATACCATCGTATACTCTTTGTTTAAGTTCAGTCATTTTATTTGATTTTTGACTGCTATCTTTCACTGATCACTCGCCATTTGATCACGTATGAAGTACGATAGCAGCGTACTTTACATTTATCTGTTCAAAGACAAGTAACTTCTGTTAAAGACACATGCAGCTGTACAGTATTTTTCAAAAACTGCGTTCGACATGTCGGCTTGGAATTAGTTTGCAAGCCGGCAAACATATACTGGCAAACAAAACGGGCTGTAGCAAACATATACAAAATTGCTCCGGAAAATCAATCACTGCTGTTTTTTCTGCTGGTGGTATTGATACTAATTAAGTAATAATGCAGAGCTAAAATAAATTTGCTTAAATAAATTCTTGATGATTCAAAAATCTTAGAACTATTCAAGAAACATCATTAAACTATCTTATTACAATAGTTTAAATTCCAGAAATAAAATAATTAATCTTTCAGCTTAACAGAACTTTTTGCTTCCTAAATTTGAAATATTTATTTATCTTTCTTCTGTTGTTAAAATTTTCTCATTCTTCTTGCACTGTATTCTAAATATCGTAAGCCGACTTTGGTCAACGAATAGAAAATGCTCTTTTTAAAAATGTGAAAGCACAGTAGTCCTTCAGTGCCTATACATGTAGATGTTGAGGTTTTGATTTAGTGTATTTTAATTCACCGTACATTGAGGGGATAAAAACCGAGACTTCGCTCTTTATTAGAGGCTATGAAAACACTCTTTTGATAATACTTAGAGTTTAGTTTTACCCTTTTATAGGCAGTTCTTAATCTTAGTTTTTCGTTGTATGAAAGCCACTCATAATCATAAAAGTTTGCTGAAATTTTCTTTAGACTCTTGAAACCATGTTTTCAGGTCGTTCTCTCCTTTTTTATGTTAGTTAATTTCTGTTAGAGTCATCTATACTCAAAAAAAAATTTAGATATTTTAAGCAATAAACGATTTTCGTAAAAAATTTCGCAACTGATCATAAACTCTACCACATGTCTCGGAAAAAAAAATGGCGAATAGAATAGCAATTTTTTGCCGTTTTTAAATTAGATTAGGTTGTTGGAATATGGTAAAGTATGCTAAGGCTATCTCATGAGGAGAAGAATACCTTCGTGAAGGACGTTCTAAAGTAAACTGGCTCGCATTCACGCTACACATGATAAAAATCGCAAGAAATTACCATGCAGACAGACCGCTTCCCTCGGATCAAGCTCCCAGTATTCAGCGGTTTAAGCATTCGGCCATAGGCAGGCCCGCCTTTTTTTTAAATTAAAATTTTCTTTTATTACTTTATTCACAGCACAAAGAGACATTTCAAAAGCTAATGATGTTACTCTTTGAATATATGAGTCTTCTTTTAAAATCACGGAATTAATGTTTAACTTGATTTTGAAGAATGTATCATTCTTTTTCCTGTAGAAAGTAATGATTAACAGTTTTTTCCTTTGATATAAATCATATGCTTGTTGTTTGCTTAGATATCTCGGTTTCAAGACTGCTTAGTCTTTTTGAGTTGAAAAATCAAAATATGTTTCTTCGAAAAATGTAAAAATATAGCCTTCTATGATATTTATTTCCATGAGCTATTTTGAGCTTACAAAATTCTGATTATAGCTGCTGATAATTTAGGCCTCAATATAAAAGTTGTCGTCAAATAAATTTTTATTCTTAGTTCTTTTCAATAACTTGCTTAATCAAAATCGTTCAAAAATATGCGAACAACTTAATCAGAAGTGAATAAATCTTAACTACAAACTGAATAACGAAAAATTTAGAATTTTACCCCTGTTAGAATTAAACGGATATAAATAACTAAATACGGAGATACAAAATTAAGTAATTTCTGCAATTCAAAACATTCTTACTTTAAGAAGAAATGAAAGCAATTTCTTAATCATTCTCTACTTTTATAAAATTTTAACCGTTTTTATTAAACTTCCTTTGTCTCTTTATTTAACATTTACCAGCTCATAACTTCCGGATATATTATAGAGTATTTTTACAGAGTATTTCAAACTGATGAAATGCAATTTTATACATTTATAATAAATTAACTAGTTGCAAATAGTTTTCATGGAAAGTGAATCTGATTTCCGCTCGCCAGAGCTAACCTTTCCCACATCCTGTCCAGTCCATGCTCCATGACTTTTTTTTTTCTTAAGAAGAGTGGGCTTTACGCCTTTTGCACCGTGAAAATCAACAAACAGTAATCAAGCCGGAAATTAGAAATCAAGTTGTCTTATTTTTATTTCTGTACTATTTTTTCCTTGCGGGAAACACGGGCAGTTTCAATGAACACCTTTTGCCAGGAAGCTCTTAATAGCATATTTTAGAAACAAAGTGCTTTTGAGGAAGAAAACTGAACTTTATTGTCATATGAAGGACTTTTTTTATCCTGTTTGAAACAGCAGGCGTAGTAAACTAGATTTTGTTTTCTTTATAGTATTGGCTGAAATCTTCAAAGCTGATGAAAAAATCTTTGGAGTTTAATAAAATTATAATCTTTGGGATTTGTTAATTATTGAAGAGATATTGAGTAGAAACTTTACATTTATTACATTTATAAGCAGTTTGCAAACGGAAAAAATGAATTTTAACGTTTTTGAAATTAACTTTTCTAACGAATAAAAATTAACTTGAAAAAGTATAATCTAAGCGTCTCTTTGAAAAACATCACATTACTACATATTTACGAAGTCAGGATTAAGACAGTTTAAGAGAAAAAAAAAAGCAAGTATGCAATAAACATGTATCACTATATGACTTAGTTTTAGACAAGAAAGTCTGAAATAAAGCAACAAAACATTCCGGCATTGTCTGTGAATGTATTCTAAATTTTCCATTTCTGTATCGAAATTTAGAATTCCTTTTTCGTTTCTTTCTTTTATATCAGAATGTGTTTAAAACTGACTTCGTCTCCTTTACCTAAAGTAAGTAATTCAGATAAATTATTTCCAGCTACACAGTTATGTACGTAGACCATTTTTTAACTGCACTTCGTTAGTGCAGTTAAAAATAATTCATTATTTTAGGACTACGCAATCTCAAATTCAGATACTTTTCCACAGGTTAAAAATCTCAAAACCCAGATAATTCTTAAGAAACTTAATATTTAAAATTGAGTAAATATTTCCTAATCACTTATCTTTAGGCACTCTATTTGGAGTTATTTTATACCGCTGCTTTTAATGAAAGTAATTATCTTCGATGATTTTCTACATGGTGTGATTGCAACCAGTGTTCCGTACCAATATCGTATCATGTTTCAGAGCAGCTGCCCTATAGATGAAATTTGATGCCTCCTAATCTTATTTTAAAATTCGCTTCATTAAGTTCTTAAGAGTATAAAAATTTGAGGGAACCGGAGGCACAACAGGAATTTTGTTACCAACCTCCAAAGTTCTATGAATTTAGAAAACCCGCTTTTCAAGACCAAATGAGAGTAACCTGATAGGAAAGCTGGTGATTGAAGTAGATGAAACTGTTATGAGAAATTTTAAATTATGTCTTGGGACAGAGACATAATTTAAAAGTAACCTACATTTAGCAAATATTACTTTCTTCTCTGATATGCGAGATAGCTTCTCTCTATCCTGTGAATTATGCAAATAATAAATGCTTATTAGAATTTTATTCCCAAAGCTAATGCAGCTCATGTCTTTGAATTCACATTTTTTAGCCGTAGATATTTATTTTTTACTTGTTTGTTATCTTCTTGTGTAAAAATAAAATTCACAATATTCTTTAGATGCTCTTCATATTTGTGGGAAGAATGCATTTCATACAAAGCTATAGGTACATCATTTGTTCTAGGATATAACACTCTAGTCCCATTTGTTTGGAATCTAGCACCCTAAAAGTTTATTAATTGTCTATGCAACGTAAGTTTGCGAATGAGAATCTAATTTCCAAATTTACAAATAAAAATTTTTGAGTGTTATCGATCTGATAACAGAAGTTTTAAAAAAATAATTGTTTTGGATATTTCAGTTACACCTTATGTATAAATATTACGTAAACAGTGAAACAAAGAACTAAAGAAAAATTTCTTAGGCACTTTTTATTCGCTTTACTCTTAAATAATATAGATAAACAATTTTTAACTAATAAATTAAGAATATGATTTCATTAGTAGCGAAAAACTTCTAAAAAGAACCAATTTTTTAGATATGATTGTATAATGAATGCAATTTTTATTAACCTTAAATATATTAATTGCAAAGGAAACAAAATATTCTGCTGGATTTCTTACTATCTTCGGTTAAGCGAAATTAAATCCGTTACAAGTTTAAAAAAAATATTAAATAAATAAATGAAAAATGAGCATTGGTTAGGTTAGGAGTTATACAGGTTAAAGGCGAAAACATCGCGGACGAAAACGTCGCGGAGAAAACAACGCAAGGCGAAAACATCGCCGTACAAAACATCGCTGGAGAAAAGAAAGCAATGAAAAAACATCGCGGATTTAAAAGAGCATGGTGTAAAATATCGTCATTGAAAAGAAAGTGGTTGAAAAGTGTCGCGTTTTAAAACATCATCGTATAAAATATTGAAGTAAAAAATAAAGCGCTTACAAATTATCGAATGACGATAACATTGCAGACATATGCTTTCAGGCTTTAAAAGCTGTAAATGTATATTCTCATAGTGATATGTGAGCTTTAGAAGAAACAAGGAATATTTTACCTACATATTTTATATTTTTGAATTAACAAATATTTTTTTGGTAAAAAAGCAAGAAGGAAACTTAAGCATCCAAAAACTGAGAATGAATAGAAAATTACTGCTATGCATAACCGTTAATAGAATTTTAAACTTACGCAGTTAACAATTAAAGGTCATGATTTAATTAACCTCTTTTATAAAGATGCATTGGCGTTTTTCATGAAAAACATAGTGTACAGAAATGTCAGATAAACAAATTGAAAGAAAATCATTTTAAAATTTGACAATTAATTAAATAGTTTTAATATAGGTAACCTCGTGCAGTTACTCATCCTCCTTTTCTAATCTTTTTTAGACTATATACGAAAATGTATAACGCAGCTTAATAAAAGAGAATTATTTAATAACCTTTAACATTTAACTACGTAAGTTTAAAATTCCCTTAACTGTTATGTGTAGCATTAATTTTCTACTCATTTTCAGCTTTTGGATGTTTAAGTTTTCTTCTTGCATTTTAGCAAAAATTTTTTAGCTTTTTCAAAAGTATGTAGGTAAAAATGTCCCTCATCCCTTCTAGCGCTAGCAAGTCATAATGAATATGCATTTACAACTTTTAAGGCCTGGAGGAAAAAAAAACACATCTGCGATATTATCGTCATGCGATGATTTCTAGGTGCTTTATTTGTACCCCGATATTTTCTAAGGTAATGTTTTAAAACTGCGATGTTTCTGAATCGCTTTATTTTCGACGACGATGTTTTATACCACCATGTTTTCTCCTTGCTTTCTTTTCCCTCACAATGTTTTGTACGATGACGTTCTCGCCTTGCGTTGTATTCTCCGCCACATTTTCATCCGCGTTGTTCTTGCCGCGACATTTTCGGCTGACACCGTTATGCGAATAGTTATACTTTTGCAGGTTATAATTATTCGAGCTAAAGCTAAGGATTTTCTTTGAAGAGGTATGAATTTGTGAGAGCTGCAGTAACAAAGAGCAGCGATTCATCACATCCATGACTGCATGTAACATGGAAAATGTGTTATTTAATTAGGTTTTCAATGCACGAAAATACTAGATTTAGTAACTTAGGAATAACTCAAAATTGTTGGTTTGCAAATTAAAAATTTCAAATATTTTATTTTGATTTGTTGTATGACAAAAAATTCTTTAAGAATCCTTCCATCGAAATGTGATTTAATCTACAGTACATGTTTTAAGTTTTTCGCCTAGAAATCAGAATGGTCGTGAAAAATACAGTAATGTTTACCAGCTCAAAACACTGTCATAAGTGAATAAACGATTCAAAAACTTTTATTTTGTACACTTAAGGTTACATATTAATAAAAAAAGCTACAGTTTTGCTAGGCTAGAAATTTGGAATGATCTATTACAGTGCCATGCCAACTGCTGTTCCTTTTACTCCTTTAATCTTAGAAAAAAATAGTTACATTGTGTAAGGTATTATCTTCAAAGCAACTTACGATAACAAACTTCTAAATACCACATTTTTACCTGTTGTTTAATCATCTATATTATATCTCCGCATTTTGCCATAAGTCTTCAGAAAATCTTTTAAGATGAACAAGACTTTTTTTCACTTTGAATTTAAAGAAGTCCTTATTATTAAAGTTATCAAAAGTTATTAAATTCAGCACTTTCTTCTTGAGACATTATCTAATATTGAAATCACATTCTCCTTAAACACAAATGGTTTCGTGAACAATCAAACTTCTTTGGTACTTACATACTGGGGTCACTGACTGAGCAAATGTAACATTTGCGTATACCAGTAGGTTAATCAGAGAATTCGCCCATGTGTGACCAATCAATCAATCAATCAATTTCAACGAAAAGTTTTAGACAATTGAAAGGAGGTGATTATCTTTATTACTTTATTCAGATCTACCTGGCCGATTGCGTGTGGTTTTGTTTCAAATGACCACTTTTTTCTTATGCTATTATTAACTAAATTTCGTAGCGTGCTTGACGTCTTTGACATCTCCTTTTGACGTTACAGCCAAAACATTAGATAGTCCCCTCTTCCCCACTTAATTTTTCAAGCTGAGAAGCTGGCAACAGTTACAGTTGACTCTTACTTAACTAGATACCAATTATTCTTTCCCCCCCCTCACTTGATTTGAAAGCATCAAAGCTATGCAGCTGTATGAGTTAAGCACAAAAACAAGGTAATTTAATTATTCTCATTTACCTGAAGTTTAATTAATATCTGTCTTTATGCAAATCTGGTTTTATACTGATCACGCATTACTTTTTATCGTCTTTGGTGGTATACAATGGAATACGGCAATGCTTTTCATTGGACATGTTTTTGCTTTGTGTTGTTAGATTTATTAAATAGCTCTGACAATGAAAAATTACACAGACTCTTTCTATTTTGCTGTGCTTGAAATTAAGACCGTAATCTAGTTTCAAAGATTTGCAGAAATAAATGCTAATTAATAAATATTCTCTGAATAGAGAATAAGATTGTTAATCCCAATCAGGTTTCACTCAGTGCATGAACTGGTTGCAACCGATTCATAGGAACTACATTTTATTATTTTTGTTTGGTTCAGATCTTTTAGTTTAATTTTAAATTAAAAACATCGTAAAATAAACAACTAGTAGAGTGCATTCTCGATTATAAGGTTTGCGGATAACTGTGCCTAAGGATGCACACTCAACGTAAAATTTATATTTATTACTGAAGTACAGAAATCGGAGATTTATCTAATTGTGAAGAAGTCGAGGCAATGACTGAAGTTATATACCAAAAAATTGAAAGTGTTGATACGTAAAACTTTAAGAAGTGGTTCCATGCCGATAAGATCGAGCCAGGCTTTCAATGCTTGACTGATGTGGATATCGTTTCAAATGTCCCACAAACAGAAGAGGCACAAGAATGATACTGAAAATGCAAGCGAAGAAAATGGTGACAATTTATTTTAGTCCCGAGATAACAATGATTTCTATTGAAACTCTATCGGACTTCGTCGACCACAGGGGATTTATATGCAGTTGTAAAATAGCACTTCGAAAAATACGCAGTGAAATTCTACAAATATTTTGACTTTCTCAAAAACAATATAAAATTACTGATTTTTCTTTTAAGAAATAAACACATACAACATGCATGAAAATTGATAGTTTGGATTATCCGTGTTTTGCACTTATTCGTGACTTGCTTCCCCGGCATTAGTCCGGATAATTGAGGGTACAGTTTATTTTTGTTGTTAATAATCCATTTAAATTGACTCTCTATATATTGTTCTTGAGTAGTTCCTAAATAAATTGTATTCCACAAGATTGAACATATCTTTGATATCTTCGGTTTTAAACTAACAAATAAAAGAAAAATAATTCTTTTATCAAAACTGTTGCAATATTAAAAATGCATATAATTTCGGTTTACTTAATATGTGCAACTTGCATGGCTGTCAGATAATAGAAAGTGCTGTTACCCGGGCATTCATGTAGGTGTATTATGTATTTATTATGCAAAATTAGTGTTTGATATCTGATTAAGGTACTGCTACTATAAGTAGATCTGTTGCTGTTTTAAAGCTCTCAGTAATCTGCAAGAAACAGGAATGATCGACCTGGGTTTTCTTCTGAAAACAAATCTATACACAAATTTAATTCAGTATAAAAACTCTTAGTATTGCGTATAAAAAGAAAAAGTTATGTAAGATATATAAAGCTATGACTTCAACGCGCGTTTTTTTTTTCAGATATCTGTAATGCTAATTTATAAACTGTTTTACGACAATATTGCAGGATGCTTACAGAGCTATTAAAGTATAGCAGTGCTTGCATACTTAACGCAAGTGAGTATAATATTCTTGTACTCCTATAGTAAGTAAGAATGTTACTTGTTTGCTGAAATATAGTAAGAAAGATAAATATTAAAACGCCGATTAAATAATATGATTTCTGGAATGTAACCAAATACAATTTTACAGAAAATAAAGTTTTATTATGTCACCAAGAGTAACAAAAAACAGATTGAATAATCTACTATAGAAATGCTCAGAAGCGGCCGAGCGGTTAAATCGCTGAACACTGACCTATCCGGTTAGCATCGCTGACTGCCGTGCCGAAGGTCCGAATCCCGGAGAAGGCATGGATGTTTGTAAATGTATAGTGTCAATGCGTCATGGTGGCACTCTAAATATGCGGCGAACCGAAATTCCCCTCATGTGGTTTGGTGGAAAGGAAGAGGGGTGGGAAACCCTCGAACCAGTCCCTTCGGGTGCTCTCCATCAAAATTGGGGGAGGAGCCAAGCTAAATCGCACTGTTACCTGCTAGGTGCTCAAGGCTGTTGCCAACGGCAGGCATAATCTTGCGCTTCTTGCCACGAGGAATTTCGTGGGTTTGCGCTGACTATATGTCAGACAAGTGAGCATAAGCAACAAGAAACAACAACAGTTCTGACCTGGGTTCGATTCCAGGCGAACGGGCTGGCTGCATGGGCGCTTTCGTGGTTTTTACCATGTGTAACGTATATACGAGCCAGTTTCCCTTAGAAAGTCCTCCAGGAAGGCATCACTGCCCTTAGACAGATAGCCCTAGTATGCTTTGCCATAATGAACAAAAAAACGAAAAAAATTACTGTAGAAATTCCTAAAAACTTTTTTTTCCCTCGAATTTGTTTCTCCATTAAAAAGGAGCAATTCTTTTTCGGGGGGGGAGAAAATTTTCCTCTCACTTTAAGAAGGTTTAGACAAAATGCTCTGTTTTCATCAGATGCATATTATCAGACTGCATGTGCTTTATATTTGGAGTCACAATATTTACATTTCCCGATTAAGATCTTAATCATCAAATATAACTTTAAATGCATTTCTGCTTTCAGGCTTATTAAGTGTCACAATTTATATTTAACAATAGCAAACAAATGTTTTGAGAATTTGTAAATATATTCCGTGTAACTCAAGTCATTTTCGAAGATTAGGAAACATGGATATCTCCTAAATCCTTATACTTACATACTTCTGTTGGAAATATATTCGACTAGGGTGCTTCAAAATAATTGACTTGATTATAGCCCAGCATAATTTCGAGTCCAAAACGTTCCAATGGTATCCAAATGGTTAAGACCGTTGAATATTTTTAATGCAAACTCATGCGAACGCGCTGCCTGCAAGGTTGCTTGGGTAACGTAAATTCCGTCAACTTCCCCTAGGCTGATAGTCTTCATGTTCTTTGCCATATTCAAATAATCTAGCTTAATCGAATCTACAAACAGTGCAATTCTCCGCTTAGATTGCGAAGACGACAACAAAAGAAATACGCTGGTGCCACGTATCGCAAGAAATATAATCCAAACAACTTAAAGAAGTCATTTAAAACACTCATCGGTAAATTCGGGCAGTTTTGTTTTCCCTTTACGCATTAGATACCATTTTTCATAGCGCAATATTTCGTATATTATCTATTTGGTGCCATATTATTTCTATTGTGGCATTCTGTATTTTGATAATGTACCTAATGGACAATAAATATATTATTATTACTTCTAAGCAATTTCTTGTCCAATAATACTAAATAAACGAAATGTTTAATTTTTAAAGTTATACTTCTCCTTCGGCATTAGAAATAAAGTCATTTGAAATGGGGTCAAGAATTCTGAACCACTCTGCGTACAACTTCTATGCTTTATATGTATTTTTACAAATATATTACTTCAGTATATGTATTATGCATCATCATATACATCCTATATTATTATACGACTGAACATTGCATGTTTTTGCTCGTTATATTATAAACCATACACATGTAAATTAACATTTCGTCGGTATATCAGTTAGGGTATTATTAAATGAACTCTTATAGTAGTCATATCCTATACTAATTTCGTGCGTCATTTATTTTTTGTTAAAATAGTGTTATTATATAGTTCTGTATTATGTCAATGTTTTATCATTATTCTAACTAGTTTTTAATCAAAATGATTTGTTACATGTTATAACTGATAATACAGAAAAGTTTTAAATAAAATATTGCGTTCATAAAATAATCTTCTTAGCGAAGCTTTAAAATAAAGATAATTAGCAAAAAATAATACTTAAGACCGTTAAAACTTTAAATGGCAGATGAAATAGATTATCAGTGCAATTTATAAGGTTTGGTGTTATATAAATAAATATATTATCACATGTATAAAATTTTGTTAAGTAAAAATGCTTCCTTAAAAATTTTTGCCTAATCTTATTTAATTTTTAATAATGAAAGTGAATGAAATTATAATATGTAACTTGCGGAAGAAGAAGGTCAATCTTTTCTGATGAAATCTTTCAAGCTAAATTATTTTAAGTGATATATATTGAATGCTGATTTAGCTCATAGCAGAAGATATCAATTGATGCGTAATACTCGTTTACGTTTTTAAACTCTGCGAGAACTAGTGGACTCCAATCTCCCTTTATAGCTTCGATGAGGGGATCATCTCCTGGATTTACTTAAAAATTTATCAATTTTGAAACCAAATCACCATAATTAGAAATTGCAAAATGTCTAAACGGAAGAGGACGTGGATTCTTCTTATCTTTCAAGGCAACTAGGATAATTCTTACGATCCTATATTAAAATCAGAACGATTATTTTTTAGAAGTTTGAAGAAGGGAAGGAAGAAATGAAGAAGAAAATTAATATCCAAATCCGTTATTAAAACAGGAAACTTTTATATGGTGCCACGTCATAAAGTCGCATACACTGAATTAAAACAGCTATCACATTGCTTCTCTTTAAATTATATGAGCCATATTCGTACACACAGACTGCGCAGTAGAACCAAATTATGTTTAAACATTTATTATTCTGCTCAAGAGGGGACCGAAAAATGGGTCGTTATTTTTAACTTTCAGTAGGATGAGTTTCAGTGTTGTGCAAAAAAGCATTTAAATTGGATTTATGCGAGGAAATATGTCAGCCGAGTTTAATTATATTTAAATTTTCTGGCTTATGGCTTTCAGGAAATATGGATTACTATTTCTTAGAAAAAGTTTCACTTGTTTCTCAGAAAGAGGTTCATTTTTTACAGTATTCATGTGCTCAAGGGTCGTTTTAACAAGATTTTGGCTCGCAGATGAATCTTTATTTTGAGATAAAAATTATGTTGGATGGAAACTGGGTTGCGATTTCTAACGGGTCTTTATACTGGTTGACAAGGTGAATCGAATGCATTTGCTTCAGATGAGGAGAAATGAAACTAGTGAATAAAATTCGTGATTTATATGCAAGAACATTCATTGCTTCATGAAATTATTATAACAATAGAGCTAGGCCAATCTTTATTGTCATCTTTTATCCGGTCTGAGATTTCCAATTTTCAAGTAAGCTTATCTTTCATCATCAGAATCTGTTTCCTTCTCCCGCTGTTTAAAAATATTTATAATACTTACCCTACATAAAATCGTACTAAAATAGCTCACAGTTTTCATAAAAAAAATGCCATTTTTCAACAGAACAACAGAGGTCAGTTTACCATTTTGTCTGGAAATACTAAGTGTTTTTTCTTAATTATACAAAATTGTATACATTTATAAGCCCTACTTTGCACAAATAAAATTCGGATTTCATCACCTATATCATTTTATTCATTAATCATTATAGTATCCCATTTTCTTTTGAATTTACATTTTACTTAATTATTAATTATACATTTTATTTAACTACCTAACATTTTATTTTAAATGATATATACTTGGGAGGAGGAAAATTTTTTATTTTGTTAAATCTATAAAAAATGAAGAAATTAGCAATTCTTTTACTACGTCTAAGTAATTTTACTATTAATATAAACTTTAGCTGCAGGGTCATATGCTATATATTTATGTTTCGGGCTTGAGTAGCAGGACATTCATTGGTTTATGAGCTCACTTCATCAAAAAATACACAGCAATCGGCTATAGGCAAACTTTTATTAGCTTTTATTCTACAGTAGACAGCAATGCAAGGAACCGCCTTTTCTATCTATGTTCTGACAGTAACTAAGCCTTTCAATAGATCTTTAATAGACGTCATGATTGAGGCATTTAAAGATAAAAATGCCTCCAATTACAGACACTGAACTACATCACAGATCTTTGAACAAAGAAAGAAAAAGCGTTCAATTTGTTTCTTTCTTGCTCTTTAAGATAAGAAATGTCACATGTTTGAGATAGTGCAACGTGAGAATTCACTGAGATGTATCAACTGCGGTAGGCCTTTCTCTGAGATTCTGCCTCTGTTCGCCACTTTGGCGGCCTTAGCCATGTTTGGCATTTTTTTTCTTCATTTCGTGATTCTTTTATTGATTTAGAGGAGGAGAAAATGTTGGAATTTAGTAGGAAAAAAAGAGTATGTAACCTCTACTTTAACTGACAAAATGCACGCTTTCTATATGAAATATGTACCGTGAAATAGGCAATTTAGTTTAGGACTGAAAAACTACTTCGCAAGTTTTAATTTTTTTAATACAATGTTTAAAAAATATTGCGAATGTTCGCTACAAATGTATGCTAAGAAAAAATTGCATTTTCGGATGAAATTGTGCATGTAGCGATATTGTGGGTACGTTATGAAACTATCTACTCTCACTTGATCAGCTCCGTGGATTGGGTTAATGGCCCACAGTGAAATGGAACATTCCTGAGTGACTAGACTGGCAGTTCCTTCCTGGGTTCGGTTTCGACAGAGCGCGCTGGTTGTATGGCATCTTCGATGCTTTCTCTTTGTATAACCTGAATGCGAACTAGTTTCCTTTAGAAAATCCTCCGTGAAACCAGCCCTTCCCTCAGGCAGATAGCCCTAACAGGCTTCGCCGTAATAAATTAATCAACATTAGAATGGAATAGAGGAAAAAGAATAGTTCAAATAACAGGAGTTGAAACTATTTTATTTCGTATACACCTGACTCTATAATTTACATCTGTTTTGATAGGGAAAAAAAGAAGGGAAATACTACTATATTTCAATAATAAATAAAATACATAAGGTAATGCGATTTAATAAAAAGCTTAAGTAACCAACTTTTCTGTACATCATCATCTGAGTGGGGTTTTTTTTTTTTTATAGTTTTTTTTAGAGATGAAATGTCGAGGATTTCTATAGGATTAAGTTAAGCAAAGTCTCACCACTAACCCCCCCCCCAGTTTGAAAGCGCAAAAAGGATTAGAATTTTCACCATATCTGTGCCCAAATTTTTAATGATAAATTTATTTAGTTATGCTGATTCATTTTACACGATCAACAAAAATTTCCAAACTTTTATTTTTAGCCATCAAATAAATATGATGAAATTTCTATGATACATAATAATACAAGGCATAAGAAAGAAGTTTTAAAGCATTAAGAAATAAATTCTTTGATGGAGGCTCGGAAGAAAATTTTCAGCACTTCAGTTTGTTTTGCTTAAAAATGTTAATATGTTTGTCAAGAATTATGAGAATAATTCTAAGAGAATTATCCACAAAGAAAAAAAAATCTGCACAGATTAGAAAATATTAATTACCTTTCTGTATCAAGTTTTCTCTTAAGCTAAACTTTTTCTTAAGCTGCAAAGCATTTATAAAATTTTTGAAAAGGTATGCTATTTATAACACTAACAAAATCATCGTAACTCAGTATATTATTTTGCTATTTCAAGCACAGAAGAAATCTGAAGTTAGTGGTTTATTAGTCCCTATTAGTAGTGGATAAATAAAGCGTGTTGAGTCTGAAATCTGTGTTTCAGTAACTGTCAGGGCTGTAAATCGCTGACATCTAAGGAAGTAATTTTCAGTGAAATATCCTTAAGGGAACTTACTTTTAAGACTAATTTAAGTAGAAGAGCTATAACTATAGAAATAGCATAGCGTATGGAACAGTTATTTTATAATAAAGAATTGCATCTCTTATTTTATTTCTTTAGCTGAATATTAGGATTCTCGATAAAAGAATGCTTTAAGGCAATAAAAATTAAATTATTAAAAGGTTTTGAGTTATTTTAGAACGCACATGCTTTTTCTAAAATTCTTCGGTACCTTAGAGAGCTATAAAAGACTTCATACAATTGTTAGATATTAGAATTGCTAGGGTATTTTTAGACTGGAAACGTTCTCAGAAAATTATTAGGTCTTTCTCAAAATAAAATTTATAAATGTCTTTCGAAATTTTCCTAGGTAAATTGTACAGACATGAGGTTATTTAGAAGCAGGAGATATGAAAAATGTGCAATGCCCTCGCAGGGACTCGAACCACGGACCTCTCGAATACGCGTCAAGCGTGCTGATCACTACACCACGAAGGCATGCCAAGAAGGCGGGAGAAATATCTTATAAAATTTCTCTTTGAGTATATATTAGAACTTGACTAAAATCATGGCCAAGGTGTATATCTATGAAAAGTTTAAGAACAACTGACTGTCTATGGACTTCCACTGCCGAAATTGCTAAATAAAATTAATCCCATATTTCATCCAGAATTTTATCCTAAAATTTAGTGAGAAAGCAATCATATCTTAAGACCAGAAGAGTTTATTTAACTTTTATGAATTGGCATGTTACTTAATTAACGTCGCTTAGTAGTTCTTTGCACTGGAAATGATCTTACACGTGTTAATTGACTCATGTGTAATAAGACTGACAGGCAATTTTAATTTTAGTCAGTTTCTCATAAAGGTTCTGAATAAGCCACAGGTTCTATCTAAAATATTTATTGTTAAATACCCACTAACTAAAATACTTCCCAAATAACTATACTGGAATTAGTATTTTTGTCACGCGCAAAGTAATTAGGAGAGAGTTTTCTCTAAAAGTTCACAGTGAATGAGCATTTCCAAAAGTAGACAGCCTTTATATACTTTTTCGCATGTAAGCAAGTAAGTGTTTTCGTGAATTTAACTGGCATGTGACTTGCATTAGTGTTAAAGAATACCCCCTCCTCCTGAAAAAAAAAATAGATGTGTTTCATAAATAGCATTAAATATATATGTGCATATACACACATTTCCAATAATGTTCTTGTTTCATGCACCCCAGTAGCTGTAGAGAGAATAATTTTTTTAATCTTTGTAAACTGACAACTCGTATTATCAAAACCGATATTAATCCCAGAGACAACGATTAATAATAGAAATGAGAAAATAAAAATGCATGAAATGAATAAAACGAATGAAGTCATCATTATTAAAACAGGTGATTTATATGAGCATGTACCAGAGAAAGCAGTCTGAAGAGCGACTGGAAAAATGAAGAAGAGTACCGTATATTTATGCATGAATAAATAAAAATTCAAAGGATGGGGCAAGTACATCACTCCGTTTTCCCCTAGTTTCCGCGCATATGTCGTGTTCATTTCAATCCGTATGTCTGACGCACTCGTGCATTTTCACGTCATAAAATATGTATGCATACCTGTTAAATATTATTAATATCGATATGGGGGCATATTTATTTGGCCTCTCATAACCTCAAAATTTAAATTTCGAAAGGAATTTAAAAGCAGAGTTTGATGAGCTGAATTTTTTATGACAGTAGTAAGAAATTAATTTTTAAATGTAAATATTTTTTACATTAATAAATTAAACTCACAAATTTTTTACATTAATAAATATTTTTTTATTAATGTAAATATTTTACTTCTCAAAGGTAGTTCAATTTTACGGCTCGACGTTTCTAAAATATTCTTTATATATTCCAATTTAGCCTAATGACACTTGAATATAAAAGTAATATTTGAATGCATCAACGGAAACTAAAATTTATAATTAGCTCAATAAACTCACACTTTTCTTTTCAATTCACCGAAATCGATTCACTTAAAATATTTTTTTATTATTGCGTTTATTACAGGAGAACGCATCATTTATTTCTAGTTTCTCTCAATAACGGCTGTTTAGTAGATAACAAAAGTAAAACGTTGCAGAGATTAAAGACAGGTGATTGTTGACAGGCGATTTAACTGTCCTAAAGATTATATTACAACGTCAGACGACGCAAATTCCAGTAGTCGATAGTAAAAAGATTTTAGCATTATTTTCTTTTGACGCTTTTATGCTTATATCGAAGCTGAAAGTAAAAACCCTAGCTTAATTATTTTCTACGCCGCAGTTAACAAAGGAGTCTCAGATCCTAGACTTATGAAATCTTCAATTTTGGATTACACGCAACAATATTTCACGGCAACCCTGCAGTCAGTTGCCTACCGCGAATTTTCCGTTAGCGGTTAAGATGCGTTATGTCGTGACATATAGATATTTGTCGACAGCAGTTTGAGGTCAGAAACTGATGAATTTATAAGCATAATTCCCCCTACCCTTAATAAAGTGAATTAGATTATGTTTTGTTTTTCAATGGATGCTATCCATTATAATTATAATAGCATACCAAGGGGAATTTCACTGTTTGCTGACCTTGAAGCAATCCATTATGTGTAATGTGAATTCAGTACCAGAGGCAGTATTCCAGAGCTGGAGAACTTAGGTAGTATTCCAGAGTTGGAGAAACTGAGCTAATGTCAAATAATTTATTCATCTTTTTATAACATTAATATAAAATTCTATTAATTTAATATTTTAAGCAAAACTGTACCATTTAACTTCGTGTATGTAGCAGTATACTGAAGATATTTATAAACGGAAACGGGTTGTGCTTGACACTGATTAGTTTCAATATACGCAATGGCTATTTACCTTAGAAGGGATATACCTTGTGTTTGGCGCATTATAACCATCCCTGGTTTTGCGCCAAAAAAATTTCACTCATTACCACCACCTTAGAAGGGATATCACTTTGACCTTTCTTATAAAAACTGTCTTCTGTTCACATTGACAAGAGAAAAGTCTGAAAAATCTCGTTCAGCCAACCCGTTCCTCGAGAAAGTACTCAGAATGAACTATCAGCCTATAGCCGTCTTATTCACTCGGCCACTAAAGGGCTACTCATATTTGGTTTGGTTTATATATTAGTTATGATAGAGCACTCGAGGGCTATCTACCTAAGAGGAGGGATGCCTTCGTGGAGGACTTCTTAAGGGAAACTGGCTCGTACACAAATTACACACGGGAAAAACCATGGAAGCGCCCATGCAGCCAGCCCGTTCGCCGGAATTCGAACCCCTGACAGACCTAGCAGTGTTCAGCACCTTTACAGCTCGGCCGCTGGTGAGTCTGCTCACACTTGAACTTTACTAATAATAGCTTGGCAAGATTATTAATTTCGGGTTCTAGTTTGCAGTAGAGCTGTTAGTTCGTCTCGGGTTTAGCTTCCAGCGAAAAACCCGAATATATGGATTTTCGCCATCTGTTACAAGAATACGTGTCTTTTTCCCTCGGTAAATACGAAGGCTTTCTTCTCGTAGGCAGATATCTTGGCACGTTTTGACTCTAATTGGTATCCTATCAGCTAAAAAAATCAGTTTTTTATTTTGCAGTTTATTTGTTTTGCATTGTCTGCCTGTCAAGTGATAACGTGATTAAAAAAAATAATAATAAATAAGATAAACTGAGTAGCTTTTAAAAACATTGGGTAGGAATATATTATAGTTCAGCTAAATTAGACCGTTCATTTCGATATATCTCATCCAAGTAATTTAATTAAGTAGAGACAATGGTTTTATAAAAATAATCGATACGAATTTTAAAAATTAAATGAAAGATATACTTCGGAATAATTACTTTGTTTTAATTCAATTTGTTAATATCATTATTGTTATGGAGGGAATGAAATTATGAAAGCAGTCAAGGTTTGGTGGAACGTAGAACACTTTCACATTCTCGCATCCTAGTGCCATCATCTGCATCAAAACGATTAAAAGAAATTCCCACTATTGAGAGCGGTAAGCAACAGGCGAACGAACGCGAGTAGCTTTTTCGAAATTAAAATTCGGTTATTCTCTTTTCAATCATCTCTATAGGTGGTATTCAGTACCATAGGTAGAACACAGTGAAACCTCCTTAACACAATTCCCCACGGTTTCACTTTACTTTACCTTTCACTGAGGTAGTGCCTTTAAAGATCCTAACATTAGAGGTGTTAGGATTAATTCTCACGTTCAATATTTATGTTTTATGTTCTAGGACAGTGATTCTCAATATTTTTTTCGTCGCGGCATACTTTTAACGATTTCAAAATTTGGCGGCACACAAAGATAAGTTTTAGAAGTTGTTCATTTACCTATAAATACACTATTAAAATAGTTTAAGATATTAATTTTGAATGTAAAATTAAATAATATGTACTATAAAAACAGCAGTACGTTTATTAAGGGATTAATTACAAGTTAATAATAAGAATACTTTTAATGACAAATTTGAGCTCGATGTTTTTTGAGAATTTCATTCATATTTGGTTGTAAAAATGACAATGCTACTCTCATATCGTCTTCTACGTTTAATAATCTCGATCTTTTATTCGTTTTTATGTTGGTTAATACTGAAAATCCAAATTCACACAAACAAGATGTAGAAAATTGTAATAATATTTTTAAAGCTTTTTTTGTCATCATGAGATAATCGAATGTAATGTTAATCCAGAATAAATTAATTGATTCTTCCGAATATTTTAAAATTAAATATCGATCATTAGGAAGCAAAATTAGTTCTTCTTCATTCAAAGTTAATTCAAATACAGAAGTATTCGTTATCACAAATGAATTACGAACCTCGTCAAATTTTTTTATATCTCAATTTGGGAAATAATGAATAATTCTCTCCTCTAATGTTGTCACATGGTCAATAACAATTTTATGAATAATTTTATTAAAATCTTGTGGGACTGATTCAGACTTTTCCAAATTGTTTTCCTGAGCTTTTTTCTTCCATAAAGTTATTTGTTTTTGGAATCCCACCAGTTTATCTGTTAAGTTTAATGCATTTTCTTTCGGCCCTTGCATACTTGAATTTATGTTATTAAAAATAATAAAAATATTTGATAAGCTAGTTTCCCATCTGTACCAATCAGAACTTCTCAATTTAAATTATGTACTTAACATGCACGAAAACGCTCCGAAATGCGCTCTCCTCCAGAGCACCGAAATTTGGCTTGGATAAAACAATTGGCGCGCAAGTCTGAAAAACCGGATTTCGCCAATTTTCGTGTGTACCATATACTAGGATTAAACCCATTATAATTTTTACTATATACATTTATAAAATTTGACCGCACACTTTAAGAATTTAGCGGCCTACAAAAATGCTGCGGCACAGTGGTTGAGAATCACTGTTCTAGGAAATACTGATTAGTTTGAAAAGTGGTCATCAAGGACCTATACAGCAAAACTGCTGATGGCGATCACAAGAGGAGGTCACCAAGAGAGTTTTCACACAGATATTTGGAAATTGCACATAACAAGAGAAAAATAAGATGACTTTTTTTATAAAGAAATAACGTTAAATGTTTTACCTGTACAGTATTTGAAAACTGCACACGACAGGGAAATAATAGAATAACGTTTTAATGAAGAAGTAGAGCTTATATTTATTACTCGGACATTCTGGAGATGCAATTAACATTAAGGAGAAATGAATTTTCTTTGGCATTAAGTGAATAGATAAAAAATATTTAGTTGAAAGTTAATTAAAAAGTATATCTTTTCGATGATAAAGAATTTATCAAATATACTAAACTAATTTCAAACGCACCATTAATTTTGTTTGTAAATAATACTTAATTACAGAAAAAGGTAAAATATTACATCGAAAGCAAAATGGAGTAGAAGTCTTTTAATGCATATAGTAAATCCATTAGCACTAAGTTTGTAGAATATCTTTTAATTTTCTAATCAGTTATTTCAGTTAAAGTACCTTTCCCATCAAACCTTATTTCATTTGTTATCCCCCATATGCAAATTTCCAGCACGCGCGATATTCAAATTAGGTAAGAAGAAGGAAGTACTGAAAGAGAGGTTTTGGAGGGTAAAATTAGAGTGCGTTCTGCCTGCTTGAAGGCCACCTTGCTAACATTGATTCCCTAGCGATTAGAATTCTAAGGCGTTGAGTTATTCTTGCCATTAGACTTGTTTAAGCCGACTTCGATTACAGCCAGATTGCGCGATAGTTGAAATATGAAGCCGTTAAGCTATATTTGAACTACATCAATTTTAAGTTTATTCAGTACCTTTTAATTTAAGCGAAAAGTGTTGCCATCTGTAATAACAACTTAGCGCCGACTGTTAAATTTTAAGTGAGTTAATAAAGGGTTCTATACACTCTTCTCCTGATTTTGTAATCCTTTAAGAGACACCAAACAATAATTCACGAAAGAGTCTTCAGCGTCATGCACATTTTATGATAGCTAAGCTAAGACACGATATTACAAACTGCTAGCTTAGTTTCCGTATTTTGTTTTTCATTTCAATTTTACACCATGTTGCACAAAATAAATTTACAAAATTAAACTGGGTGTAAGGACTGCCTGTTTAATATAATATATAAAATATATGCTGCTGTAAGTATTCAGTCAAAGTTAGTTCATTTATGCTCTGGAGACTAAACAGTCTCTAAAATAAATTCTTTTTTACGTAATATTCCATGCTATATTTTATTATCTAATTAGTATTGCGTTATATTCCGCGCTATATTTTATCGCTTTATATTCCATGCTATATTTTATTAACTATATCAGTATTGCAATAGATTCCGTGCTATATTTTATTGCCTACATCAGAATTGGGTTATATTCCATGATAAATGTTATTGTCTATATCAGTAATGGTAAACTGGAGGTGCACTATACATTGTAAATAAAATCAAAGTGTCGATGAAAATACTAGACGCTAACATCTATAAAAATAATTCTTATGATAAGGTCAAATAGTGAATTTTTAAAAAGATACGTTTACTTTGAATGACACAGCAATTCATTTAGGAAGACCTAACTATTTATTCTAAATCTTCCTTTCGCTACTTCTAAATATCAATAATATCTAAATATGATATTAGCTGTTTCAGGAAGTTCAGGTCATCACAATATGATTAATTTAAAAATTTTGATTCTGGCAATATTTTGCTTGTAAGCCAAATAAATAATTTAAAAATTTAATTACCAGCGTAATAATTCTTTCTAATCAGTTTCAGAAATAACTATCTCACATGACTTCTATAGCGCGTATACAGAAGTAGCCTTATTTACAATCAAATATATATAATTTAAGATGCAATAAAATGCAATTTCAGATCTTAAAAAAATCATTTCTTTCTCTGTCTGTTTGGAACGTTCAAGGAAGTACTTTAAAAAACTGTGCTTTAACTGTTAAACGTTATTTAAATATGCGCAACATTTTTATTTCATTGAAAAAGTTTTTATACGGAAATGTTTCAAGCCTTGAAAGGTTCATAAAATTCTTTTCACTATTTATGCTGTTATCAAAAAAAGAAAAATCGGAAAAAGTTATATCCAGATCAGCAATGTACATATTCATTTTCAGACGGAAATTAAATGATGTAACTAATGAAAATTTCTTAGTTCACGTAATGGAGAATAAGCAACAACATATCTTACTATGTTTTATACCTTGCAATTTCCTTAAGCTAATTACTTATATTACAGTTTAAGCGGTTTTAAAAATAGGATGCGAAGTAACTCGAACATATCACTAACTTACCCGTTGCTTCCGTCTCGCAGCTAATTCGTAATATCTTTCAAGCAATAAAAATGTCGGAAACGTAAGATTGCAAAGATGACTTCCAGCTTTTGCCTACCATCTAACATTGTAATATATTTTAGACCAAATTTCGGTACTTAATAATGTAAGAATTGTTAAACGCCAGGTAATAGCCGGGCAATTACTATTCTCTTAATTTTGACTTCACACGCAGGTTATATGTGGCGCTCAGAGTTACAGAAAAAGATACCAAGTAGCGTTCTTATGGTCTGTGAAGCGGAACCTCTTTTTGAGAAATGAAATTTAGATCATGATACTGATGTTTCTCATGATATTCAAAGAAATATATCTAGACTTCTTTTTCACGAATGAAGATTTAAGCAGGTGAATGAACCATGGGAATTTATTCGTACAATTGAAAAATGTACGATAAAAGTCTTGGCAGACCACAGATTTCTCCTGAAGGAAATAAAGCAACATGATACACCAAAACTTTTAAACATTTCATTTATTTATTTATTGCTTTAGTGCAACTTAACACGAGAGCTCATCGTATATAGTGTAACTTAACACGAGAGCTTATCGTATATGTAATAAATTTTGTCAATATTTACAGAAGACATCCCCTCAAGACTTAGTTATGGAGATGACCCCTAACTGTGGAAGATTACGAAAACGTGATGAAGGGAATGGATAATTTTTTTCGAATAATTGTGAATTTTATTAATAAATAAAAAATTGCATTTCATAACAAAGTTATATTGAAAATTTTAATAATCTTTAGAATGTTTTCCAAAATTTGCATGTGAATTGTATATTGTATAATGTAAATAAATATCTACATTCGAAGGTGTTATAAATGTGTAAAATATTTATATTTAAAATGCCCTTTAGTTTGACTGATGAAACTGAAGCGCTCTTGCAAATGTCATAAATAACTATGCCAAGAGGAAATTTTTGTTTTCATATATTCATCCTGATAAAAAAATTAAAAAAAAAAGTGCAAATAACTTTAATTAACAGTTTCAAACTGGATATTTCCATCTTTATTCAAGAAAGAGGCTATGCTTTGTTTATATAATATTTACTAAATAACCACATTTAGAGCACAAATAACAGCATTAACATAAACTTGAATCATAAAAGCAACTTTTCAGACAACACTTAGTGATATTCGCAAACTTCCAGGATGCATCCCTGATACTAATCTAATCCCGAGGATCCTTTTTGCTTGTCCTTTTACCCGATAAAACCATATTTCTCCCAATAATAATTTCGCTGCTATTCCAAATTCGCGAGTTTGCAAATACGGCAGTGTCACGAAGGTCGTAAATATGAGACAGCTTACGATAAATGTTTTCCGTCTGGGTTGTGTTGTCTGTGTGTGACGAAATGCTATAAGTCACAACTATGTCAGTAATGGCAGTAAATGTAACTACGTGTTAAGTGGTAATGAGCTACCGACTGAGGGAAAAGTTTTAATTTTCCTCTTGGAAAATAGACGATTCCCTTTCTGATATATAAAGCCTCTGGCGGATTCATACTATAATCCAGATGTGAAGGTATTACAAAATGGTAAACAATGCAAGCAGCATCTGAAAGGAAAATATGCAGGCAAAATTATTTCAACAATTCGTGGTTACTTTAGCAACGTAACATCAATTTAATAGAGAACTTTTAATTAAAAAATTTATAAAAATTTGTAATTGTCATTTTTTGTTGCATTTCCAATAGGTCCTTGATCTGGAATTTGCTAATACCAGATATGTTAATATCCCCTTTCATAAAAAGATATACAAGATGGAAATACTCCATGGCTGCTTAAAATTCAGTTAAAAATAGATTTAAATTAAAATATTTCCTTACAGATTAGCCTTTTGCTAAAATTATTTATCGCAAATTTAAATATTCTAATTAACCTATCATTTTGGAAATAAAACTAACTGAGAATAACTTTTACAAAAGCACTTTCTTTCTCAAGCTCTCTGCGAAATTCAAAATCCAAGAAACTTTAGGTACGTTAAAAGTTTAACGAAGTTTACTAAAATATAAATAAATAAATAAACTCAGAAATGCTGTTGTATACGGATGTCTTCAACGGTTCGAGACATTATCAATAAAAAATTAAATAACATAACAAAACCCTCGATATTTAGTTTTAAGATATGATATAGCACTGGTTTCGTATTATGGATAGGTTACAGTAAGTAGTACATTGTTTTCTGAATAAATACTTTCATTCGTTTTTGGTTTAATTATATAATTCCCATACAGAAAATTTTAGTCCCGGGTTCATTTGAAGTGACATTTACTTTCTTCTGTCATATCGCATGACAGAGAAAAGTAAATCACGATATCGAGTAAAAGAAGTTGGATTATGTAAGGCTACGTTGATATGGATCAGTATACCTTAGCCCAAAAATTATTCATCCGAATTACTTAATATTAATGGTAATCTATTTTTATTTGCTTAGCTATCACAGAATAACAGGAATTTTTTATGCAAACTATAATTTCCATTATTCGAAAATTCTACCGCGTGTGTCTCTCATGTAGTCATTATGTTGCTGCAACAGGTTTACCATAATATTCTTAATGGTGTAAGTAAT
>KK112235.1:221593-272387 GCA_000611955.2 Stegodyphus mimosarum | reverse complement strand
ACATGGATAAGTTCCATGAGAAGTAACTTAATTCAAAAGTTCGGAGCAAAAGACTCGACTTTTGATTGACTGAAAGAGCAGTTTTAAGTATGCAACTTGTAGACACATTGGTCCGCCAGCACACTAAGCAAACTCCTTATTTCCTTTTATTACTGGTCAGTTTGGGATAATTAACATTGTTTACAAAGTAGAAATTTGAAAGTAGATTACAAAGTAGATTTGTTTTACGGAACAGGAAATAGAAAAAAATCAGTAGTGGCCTTGCTAGAATTCGAATCCGGATCTTTAAAATGCACACTGGGTGTGCTAACTCTCTACTTCAAAATGCCTCAGAGGCGAGAATACAATAGTTCCTTACACTAGTTAATCCTAATCACAAAACTGGATCAATGATTTTGTACTTCATATTCGCCTGCCATAAATCCCTGAGATTTTTTCGTGTGCGAATTTATTATAAAAATCTGTCAAGGGGCCCCATGAATAAGTGGCTCTCAAAAATATCACCAAAACTTCCCTTTAAGCTACTGAAAATGAAATTCTGATTACAGAAATTATTAAGATCGGATATCACCATGCCGTCATCAACGAATGTCGGATGATTCCAGAATCTTATTTGATCGTCATCTTTCCAGTATACCAACCAAATTCAGTTACCTTAGGTTATTCTATGAGATATTTTAATTTCAAATCGATTACGAACACATCTCTCTTACACGTATTAGCATTAAACATGAAAAGATTAAATTCATAACTCTACATATAATATGTGCTGTATTAATTAGCATGATAAAAGTATAAATACAGCAACATACAAAGGAAACAAATTCAGAACTGACATACTTATCTCCAGGATGCAAGTTACGACTGTTATTAAAAGATGCGTAAATCAACTTTCTCATAAATGTATGCACTTTATTAGAATATAAGATTGCAATATTTGTAATGTAATTTTTACAGCGTGAATTTCTATTCGTTAAAATATAATTCAGCAATTACACACTTAAGTCACATAAGAATCATTGAGTTCGATAAAAGATTGGAATCATTTTAAGATTGCATATTTGTATGAACATCTATCTTGATATTACCGTATGATCTTGTTATTACCGTTCATGAATAAGATTAATTAATTAATATTATTACTATTTATCGGACTGAAATAAAATGAGTCTTTATCTGCTGAAATTTATCCCGTTACGAATAAAGCTAATGACACAATTTTGAGTTGAAGTAGTTAAATTTATTCGTTTTTGTTAGAATTTCTATTGATAGTATCTTTTATTTCTTATTCATCAATAACAATTCTCACTGGGCAAAATAAATCGAGAAATTGCATACTATATTTATAGGTGAGATGAATTAACCACTTTACGCGAAAATGAAAGCTCCTTCACTAACAAAGTTTATACCTACTACCTTTCTACCTGGGTAACAAAACCCGCATGCTGTCTGCGATACTTGAGGATACATTTGTTGAATACATTACTGTCTAAACGCTACAAGAAGGTACTGCTTTTTACTTAATGCAACAGTGGAATCTCTGAATACTGCGCATAAATAGCACAACATTGTTCGTGATATAAGTTAAAGTATTTACGAGTTTTGAAAATCATCTGAAATGGATTTTATTTCCATTTGAGGAATCTGAAGTTTAGAACAAAAGAAGGATAAGTTTTAAAATGGAAACTACTGTCTAGCAAATTCTTTCAAGCGGATTTTCATTCTCAATAATTACACTTTGTACATTGATAAAATAAATTAAGAGAATTTCCATATTTGATCTACGATTTCCAGAACTACTGGACAGATTTTAATAAAATTTCCTGTGAACATAGGTTAATGTAATACAAACAAAATAAACATTCAACGGTTATAATAGACACACATGTTCGTGTGTAACACTCTTGGGAGTCTGAAGATCGGAAACAGCGATTGCAAAAGACACAAAAGAAATGGGTTAATAAGGGGTATAGCTCCCTCTTACAGGTATATAGGCCTCGCAGCTTGATGTCATACTGGAAATAAGGCAGTTTATCAGTGCCTGTGGCAATTAGTCCCACTCATTAAGCAACGCTCTTTTCAGTTCCTGGATGGTTCTCGTAGGGGGGTTGCGAATTGCAATTGCCCTTCCCAGAGTGTCCCAGACATGCTCTATCGGGTTGAGGTCTGGAGACCGGGGTGGCCAATCCATCCGGCGAATATCCTCACTCTCGAGAAATTCGTCGACCAGCAGAGCTCTATGTGGCCTCGCGTTATCGTCCTATGAGAGGAACTGGGGGCCCACTGCACCTCAGAAAAGGCGAACATAGGGTTCCAAGACCTCATCCCTATACCTCACACCAGTCACAGAGCCTCTGTCAAAGACGTGGAGAGGTGTACGGCCATCCAACATGATGCCTGCCCAGACCATTACATCGCCACCGCTATAATTGTTAATTTCGAGGATATTGGAGGTTAGGTAGCGGGTTCTTGGTTTTCTCCATATGAAAGTACGACGAGAATTGGTATTTAGGCTAAAACGGGACTCATCGGTGAACAAAACGGTCGCCCATTGCTCCGTACTACAATCACTATGCTGCCTGCACCATGCTAATCGGGCTCTCCTGTCCGTAGACGTGAACGGGACGCAAACCGCCAGTCTCCTGGCAAACAACCCTCTCTCATGCAGTCTTTGTCATGCAGTCAACCCTCTCTCATGCAGTTAGCCTTGTTGCACGGATTCCTGTGGTTGCATACAGATCCCGAGTGAGCTGAGAAGCTGTAGCCCCCCTGTTACTCCTCGCTAAAATGGATAAATAGCGATCTGCTCTGGCCGTCGTGTCTCTTGAACGACCTTGCCCAGGCTTTCTCTCGATGAATCCAGTATCCTTGGTCTGTTTCCATAGGTTACGCACGACGCTGGGCGTTAAATTAAACTCTCTGTATAACTGGAATTCCGATTGGCTTGCCTCTAGTCTCCCCACAATTCGCCACCTCAGTCCATCATATAAACGTTGGTGTTTACTCATCTTTACTGTTCCGATATGAATTTAACCGATTGCTGCAAGATAACGTCAAGAAATTCGCCGAGGTGTTCTAGCGAACAGAATTTGTCTTACCCTCCGCGCTCTTATAAAGCCTGTTTTTCTACTGGCTTCGCCTACACACACATGTACGCTAACGTATTTGCCGTACAAGATTTGCATTTTTATCTAGAAGCAGTAGTTTTTCCTTCAGTTCAGTTCTTTTCAAGCAAATCGATAAAATATGCAAATTCTCTTAATTTATTTCACCAGTGTATGTTGCTTGATAGTGTGTCCCAATTTTTTAAGACTTTTCAAATTCAAAAGTAATTTATTTTAGCAAAATCACGAAATAAATTTGTGGAATTATACGTTCTAGTTTTGAATTTACAACCCAACTCCAGCGCACTAATTCACATTGCTTGTTTTCATATTTTATGAAAGATATTAAACATTACCTTTAGAAAGCTAATAACAACCGCTTTTAAAAACATTTTCATAACAAATAAAAAAAACCACTCCACAATTTGAAAATTTATTAAACATCTTAGGCTTTTCTCATAGCTTCTGTAAGGTGAATCAGTATGAAATAACTCTAAGGAATCTTCATTGAAGAGCGCTCATAGTTATCTAACTTATGACCGGAGAATACTTATGACTAGTCATAAGGAAAAGAAACTGTTGGAGAAAAAACTTCGTGGAGGAGTCTTGATCAAGCGGTACACACAGAAAAAAAATTACCTAAATGTTTATGCAGTCAACCCATTCAGCCCTTAAGAATCAAATCCAGGAGGAATTAACAACGTTTTGCGATCTTATTTACGCAAAAGATGGAAAACTGATCAAGGATTATCGGGACGAAGTTTTTTTTCGCAACTGCCCTTTTTATAATTATGTTCTAAATATATCCTCAGCTTAGAAATATTTTAATGTTAACTAAATTACATAAGACGAATATCAGGGAAAGTAATTATAAAATCTAAAGGCGGCAGAGTTCTTTAGAGGACATATCGAGCTGCCGGTTTAACTCTAAATACAGAAAGACCGAAGACATTAAAATAGGTACAGTTAGCACTAAATTGAGCAGTTGGAAATAGTCTAGAAGCTTTTCAATGAAGCTGAAGACCACCATATGAATTTTTCCCCGCAGATGTTTCTATTACAGAAATATACAATTTGATGCACGACTTGGGAAACAAAAATAAAACTTTTGCTCCTGTAGAGAACAATGTTTACCAGAGGACAAGAAGCTAAATCCATGAAGCACTTGTAGTAATGTCAAAGTCAAGCCATGAGAGGCATTTTTGGCTTTGCTCATCATTTCCTGTTAAAAATATTGTTCCAAGAAGCCATTCCTTGTATGGAAATAACCCTGGTCTGCTTCGGTGTAATAAAGTAATGATCCATTTACCAGTGAGTTATCAACTACTCCTCTGATTAAATGCTCTTGCCTTTTAAACAATTCCAAATTAACCTTGTACACGCATACGCACACACCCCCCCCCCCACACACACACACACAACACACACACACACACACACACACACACACACACACACACACACACATATATATATATATACATAATAAAGGAAAATTTTTAAATTAATGAATTTTAAAATTTATTCAAAAGGACTAAAAAATAAAATCCAGCGCTACTACTGCAAAGGTAATATCAAATTTAATAACGTTATAGATAATATAAAGGAAATTCGAAGTGAAATTTTGAATGCAAATGTCACTATTGTAAAAATAATTATCAAGTTAGAGTACAATTTAGAAAGTCAATGTGCACTATTGTGGTAATAATTAATTGGCACTTATAAATAAATACGCTGGAATGCGAATTAAAATGTAAAAGAGAAGAATAAAGCAACAGAATTATTACTGATTCCATAGAAAGAGCTCGAGTTTTCAAGGGGAATTGGAATCTCTCCATACATTCATCAACAGTTCCCGAAAAGCGCGTTTATCTCGCGTATTTGAACAAGACCCTTTTCAATTTTACATTTCTATTCAGTTTTAGAATATCCGAATTACAACTTATTATGTATGCGAGATGATTTTCTTTATAACTTTATATTGTAAATATAAATATATATATATATACATTATATATATATATATATATATATATACGCATACACAAGCAGAATTGATGGCCACAACCTTAAGGGGTTATAAGAATACGACAAGAAGTATCAATTAATAGTTTTCGTAATAAAATGTGTGATGTGAAATGTGAAAGCGGAAACACAGTAAATAAGAAAATTATAGAGAATGAAAAGTCGTTTCAATCATGCATATTTAGAAGACATAGTATTTGATGTTTACAAGAATTATTCAAATGAACGGCAGTTATACATGCTTCACAACGGCGAGGAAGTAATTGATGTACACTTCGGACATGACCAGCATATATACGCAGCAGCGACGCTAATTCTGGCGACAAGGCCCTTTAGGAAAGTCAATCTGTGTTTTGTAAATGAGGCCCATCGTCGTTGTGATGCAGATGCGGATTTTTAATTTGAATAATGCTTGTAAATATCAAACACTTTATCTTGTAAATATTCGTTATTAAAACGACTGTTCGTTTTTTCACATAAATCACACTCACATATACGCTCTTGTGAGAATAAATCTATGTAGAAATGTAAACATATAGACGCGTATTATAAATTTCTATCACTCTATATTGATATATTACCCAAAGAAGACCTTTGCATAGTTTCTATGTAGCTTAATATCAGACAATTAGTTCCTGTTCAGTACAATTATACATAAAAGCTCTTCACATTCTAGAAGTCAAAAATATTAAATACACTCACGTTTGTGAAAATTGCAACACCATGAAGGACTTACGCGAGTGAGCTGAAATTTTCAGGAAATGCAAAGTAGCGCATGATATGCAAATGATTAGAATTGCAAATCCGTAGCGCATGCGTATGCTGAGCAGCGCCCTCTGAACGGCTGATGGATCCGAATAAATAGACGGCTGTAGCGAGGCGTGTATGGTTATCGGTGGTTATCTGCTAGTGGTAAACGTTAACTCAATCTGTACTTATGCCTCGTCGACGAAAGAGAGCGAGATTTGAACAACTTACAGAGTTTGAACGAGGGAGAATCATCGGCCTTCGTGAAGCTGGATTGTCGTATCGTGCAGTAGCCTCTCGTGTGCAGCGTAACAGCAGCACAGTGATGCGCGTTTGGAAGCAGTGGACGGACGAGTGTCGGACAACTCGGAAATCCGGGAGTGGACCCCGAAATGTGACGTCAGCTCGCGATGATAGACACCTGGTCCGCATGGCGCGGACGGACCGTACAGCTTCCTCTAGACAATTGGCAGCACTGTGGTCAATAGCTACAGGTGTTTCATTGTGTGCTTCATCAATTCGTAGACGTCTGCTGCAGTGTGGACTGCGCGCACGGACTCCTTTATACAGGATCCCCCTAACGCACGACCATCGCCGCCTGCGGCTACAATGGGCCAATCAGCATAGAGACTGGCGTGCTGATTGGCAGCATGTCGTGTTTTCTGACGAATCCCGCTTTAATTTGTGGTACCATGATGGCCGCATTCGTGTCAGACGCTATGCCGGTGAACGCCACCTTCCGGAGTGCATTATCGAACGCCACAGTGGACGAACACCCGGAGTTATGGTCTGGGGCGCCATAGCATATCATAGACGATCTCAATTGCTACGAATTGTGGGCAATCTGAACAGCAACCGGTATATCCGTGAAGTTCTACAGCCCGAAGCTGTTCCCTTCCTTCAAAGCTTGCCAGGCGCTGTATTTCAACAGGACAATGCCCGCCCTCATACTGCTCGGATTGTTAAATCCTTCTTTGCAGCGCAGCAGGTACAGCTTCTTCCTTGGCCTGCGTGTTCCCCGGATATGTCGCCAATTGAACATGTGTGGGATGTCATTGGTCGGCGTCTTGCTCGTGATCCTCGTCCTGTTGCGTCTGCAGACGAACTTTGGGTACGCGTACAAACGATATGGAATGCTCTTCCTCAGTCAGACATTCAAACTTTGTTTGACTCCATGCCACGTCGTGTAGCAGCACTTATTGCGGCGCGTGGTGGCCACACAAAATACTGATTCTGATCTCTTGTTCTTGTTTGTTTGCTTTGAACATTTAATCATTTATTTGTACCACTACCACTCAACTGTGTATTAAATTGCATTCAATTATGACGATTCCTTCTTGGTGTTGCAATTTTCACAAACGTGAGTGTATAAGCTCGTTCAGATATAAATGAATCAAATAGAAAAATCAGTTAAATTTCAGTTTCTTTTAAACAATGAAATGTAAAAATATTACTGGTAGAAAACTTATCCGATGATTACTTTTATTATTATCTTTGAGCATATGATTCGATAAACAAGATTGTGAAAATGTAAAATATTCTAAGTTCCAGTTTATAGAACTTAATTTTCTCAAAAATATTAACAGTGCTGGAAACTGGATCGTTTAAAATTCGAAATGTGTAGATCGGTGGCAACATGTGCAATCAACTACAATTTTAAATGTGTTTAAATTATATTTCCGCATTTCGAAATCTACAAATATCACACAGAAAAGTTTGAAGCAAACATAGATGTGAATTTTCAAATTATTGGTAGAGCTTGCGCATTCATCCCTCATCGGTACGACAATTACTGGAAACAATGTTTCAAAAACAATATTCTTAATAAATCCAAAAAGAGCGCTTTCTTAATAGTCTAGTAATTATATTTTCCCAGCTTATAGACTTTGTTGAAACAGAATGTCGATGCCGATCTTTATCGAACAGGTGTTGGCCAACATGCTCATAGCTTCTCAGAACATCGCAACGTGTATTTGCATATAAGATATCTGGAAAGTCGTTAAGGTGTGGAAATGGAAAGTATGGGGTAAGTTTCCTGTCTGGTTACGGCGCAGACGGACAGTCATTGATTTACAGTTAGTTCAACGGTCGAAGTTAATTTCTCGAAATTCAACGGGAATTAACAGTTATTGAAACTGAAGCTGCATTCACAGAATGTGAAAGGCATAGTTTTGTTCAAGTAAAACTGTTAGAGATCCCTTTAATTTTAAGCTAGAAAGGCGCAAATTATTTCCGAAGGTCGTTTCAACCCGATTTAAACACAGGTTTGCTTAGAAGACCCTATAGTATGGTTACGAAATTAAAGAAGGATATGTATCCTTAACTAAATAAAATAAAATGTAAGAGATAACATTTTGTATATTCGTTAAATTTATGATGCAAGAAACCTCGAAAATCAACCCAGTCTTAAATGTAAAATAAAAAATATGTAAATCTGCTTTATAATTTAATTTAGTAATAGCCTCTTAATTCCTCATTTTTAAATTTGGGTATTTCCTCTCCATTTTCTAAAAATAGTAATAACTTTTATGGACTGCGCCATTTCTAGATTAATCTGTCACATGGTTGGGTAACGCTTATGACGCAGCTAATTCGGAACTTGAACTCAAAATTATGAGAACTGAAACCTTTCTACCCTAAACCAAAACCTTCTTCGCTTTGTGAGCTTCCGTATTGGATAATTGCGCACTTTGCTTCTAGCTCTCTTGCTGGTCAGACACTGGCGTACTGATTTTCTTCCAATTGCGATAGTATCAAAAATGTAAATGTTCTTGAATAAGCACTAGTATAGTGCCAAGTAAATTGCGGCCACATGTCAATTGAAAGAAAAATGAATATTTAATCTTACTCCGCTGTCAAGTTTCTTACTCATTACGGATTCAACATTTTAGCATTCCACGCAATCAGAATTCTCCCTCTTCAATATGGATTACGGTCTAAGCTATCTACGTGCTACGCCATTAGTATTGCTATGTCTTTTTCTCTTTCTCATTTCAATTGAGTCGACAGGACGTCTTTTTCATCACGTCATATAAATATATATATATATATATATATATTGTAGGACCCCGTTTAACTCTGTTTCAGTATTAAACGGTATTGGGATTCCCCGAAATCGTATGCAATATCGGTATTGCTCAGCTGGTTTAGGATTTAAAGCTGCGAAAGGTCATTTAACATTTACACTGGGTAGTAACGCTAATGAAGACTTTACTCGAACTGTTTTTGATTTTCATGAATGCTTTATGACTAAAAATAAAAACCACTTCTTCTTTAAGATTTCAGAACGCCTAACTTTACTTGAACGTGTGCTGATTTTCGTGAATGTTTTATGAATACAAATTAAAACCACTGCTTGTTTAGCATTCCAAATTTCAAAGAGCATTGAAGAGAGTTTCAAAATCATTTTTATCAATAAGCTAGAAGTCCAATAAAAAATCACTATAAATAATTTCGAGAATTGGTTTACTAAACACTTTTGGCCGTCTATAAAAGGCGAATTTTAAAACTAGAACCGAATATTTTATTTTTGATTGATAATGCTCCAAACCATTTAACATGTTTGTGAGATTTAACAACATGCATTCCTGTATACAGGGCTTTCCTTCCTACAAATAGAACTTCGTTAATCCACCTGATGGGTCAAAGCTTAAAATCTAATTTTAAAGCTTATTTATCCGCTGTGGAGATTTCAACAACTGACTGCAAAAAAAAAAAAACGATGGAGGAGATAAACAAGCAATTAGAAATTTTTGGAAAAACTACTATATCATGGAGGCGGTAGACAACCTCAATGTTTCCTAGAATGAGGTGACCGAGAAATATTTGAAAGAAGTATGGAAGAATGTATTGGCTAGAGCTAAGCGAGGATGTCAACACAAGAGAATGCATTGTTGACGTCGATGAAATTGTCAAACCTGCTAATGAAACAGGGTTGTATAATATAAATGCGCAGGATATTGAAGAATTATTTCAAGTTACAACTGGTGAAAGTCTTTTCAAATACGATCTTAAAGAATTAGTAGAACAACAAGAGCATGACGATGACGGTATTAGCGTTTCTGAAGATGAGGAGGAAAAGGAAATCTCAACACGGATTTTCTAAAACATTTAGCCACTGCAACGAAATTATGGATCAATGATTTAAAATTTAATAATTCATCATCATTTAATTTTAAATCGTAATCATTTAAAAATTTTAAATCATAATCATTTAATTTTAAATCAATGATTTAAAATTAAAATAAAATGATTTAAAATTTTTATGGAAGTTCAAATGAAGACAAAGTGTCATTGATGCGATGTCTTCCTATCGACAACTACTTCCTGAACGAAACAGGAAAAGGCAAATACGCTACATGCTTTCTTCACACACACACGCACATAAAAAAAATGAAATGAAGAAGAACTTTCATCATCACAAACATGACTTTACTCCTCGAACTTTTTTTTTTTATTTTCATGAATGTTTTATAAATAAAAATAGATATTAGCAATAGATCAACAATTAATGAAATAAAAGAGTATATAGCAATAAATGTTACAAAATAATAACAATAATCATAAAATTTATAAATTTTCTTATTATTTCTTCTGTTTCACTTAGCCGTTATTATTTACGTGTTATATATATATATATAATATATATATTTTTTTACATAGTTTCATGCATACATACGTATATACATACGAAGAGAGCAACGACTTTCCTTTTTTTGTTATAAACAAAAATAAATTTCATTAAAAATGATTCCTTATCAAATTATCAAAATGGTGCACGTATATTATATACATGTGGCAGTTAAAGGAAACAAACTGATAGTTTAAATTCTGTTCTTCCAAAACGCGTCCATGTCACTGGGACTTAAATTTATTTTTTTCTCCACAGCCACATTTACTGTTTCTAGAACTCATGAGTTATTTTTTGGTTCGGAACAAGGTAAATTAAATTAGTTGTTAGCAAAATATGATATCTAAGAATGTCATGAGCAATGCATGAAAAGAATGCCAAACAAATGGAGGCAGAGTAAAACTGACTACTAATATCATGCGACATCATCGGCATTTGTGGTGTAAAAAAGGGAAAGGCGAGGGACATAACTGTGAAAGTATTAAAATAATGATGAAAGAGGTAACTATTTGTTGTCACCTACTGAATAATTAATGCCATATCTAGGACATCGCTTACAACGCGGTCCGTGGACTGTAACGAAATTTCATCAGAGCGAAAAAATGAATTTCCGGCTATTTTGCATGCCAAACGGATATCCATAGATAGCCGTCGTCACACTCGTTGAATTTATATGCAAATATGCAAATTTTACAAGCACCTTTTAATTTATTTTTAAATTAGGCGTGTGGAGTTGTCACGTTTGCTTTTGTTAGTTAATGTAAATTGCTGCAGTTTCTATAAAAAGTACAACCTACTTCCAATATTTACTAAGGAAAACGGGTTGCAAAAGAAGAGACGGAAAGATATAAACCGCGATCATTACATATAAATAATAATCACGAAAACTTTTAAAACGCAGAATTATGGAAGAATAACATTTATTTTGTAATGAGAGGCAAAGCGGTTTATATAAAAGTTTGTCACTGCACAAGCTCCTTTCATCTCCGGAATTTTCATATAATGCAATATTATAGGGTGATTAACGTTGCTGTCGACTCTAGTTTTGTGTTTTCTTATTCCATGGTGAAACTCAAAAACACCAGTTCTGTTTTTCTGAAAAGTTCTATTTTTACTCCCATGATCTAGCAAAACTAACTACATTCAAAGGAAGATGTCAAAAAGAACTACAGAAAACACACAAAATAGGCCAAGACAGATAATATTTTTTTAAACTTTAACAAAAACAATTTACAGTTGCGCATATGTATGACCTTTTATATACGTATTTATTAAATAAAGAGTTCATTTTATAAAAATTGAGAAAACAAAAGGCAATATATTTCGTATTGCTTTTTTTTCTTTTCTTTAAATGCTTTCTTTCATTTATTCTTTTGGATCTCTTATTTATTAATTTGTTATGAATTACTCATCACACTGTACATCAAATGTAAACTACATCCGAGTAGAAGAACTTTTGCCTTAAAATATTTGTATCAGTGAAGTAATTTCACATTATTAAAAAACAAAAAAAAAAATTAAAAGACAAACACAGAATAAAAATAAGTTGAACATTCATTTTAAGCTACTTGTTTAGATTTAAGCTTATAACAATTTACCTTCGAATTTGCATTAAAAGACACATGATATGTACGCAAAAAAATTTTCATAAAGATACTGATATAAATGAAACTAGAATTTTTAACTCCAAGTAAAAACTCCTTTTTTCTCACTGTTATAAATAGTTTTTTGCAGGGCAGAAATTAGTTAAAAAGCTTCCAAACAAAAAAAATTAAACTCGCTGATAATTCTAAAACTTTGAGATTGCTTTAATTCGTAGTTTACTGTATAATTATTTAACACAGTTGGTACGATTTCTAAACCGCAAAAACTCAGTTAAGTCTCTGTAAACCTCGTAGTAAGAAATCATTTGAACACGTGGACTTCTTTCTTTATCACAAGTACATTTAACGTAAGATTATGTTTTAGAGCTGTTTCGTCACGATGATTTTGATCAAAATTTTTAGACTATCACTATGTTCTGGGGGAATTAAATATTTGAATAACATTCCTATAGTATATTCGAGCTACATTCCTTTGGTTATGAGAAATCTGAATACTAGATCGTAGAGGTATACTACATTTCCCCCCACCCATTCTTCTATCAAAAACCTAATACTAGATCACTCAAAAAAAACACTTATCTAACGAAATAAAACACTCCAGCAAATTTATACTACTTACACAGATGACGAGTTGGAAGCATGTGAGTCTTATAAGATGCAAAAATTCTTTTCTACGGTCCGTAGTAAATATAACAAAATTATTATTCTGATAACCGATCCCAGAATTCTTATATGCATTATAAAAGTAACGACAGGTATCCTTTTTTTGGTGAGGGGGGGGAGCTCGTAACCTACACGAAATTTTTTATTATGGGATAAGAACTGAACTAGATTTTTTTCAGAAAAAAGTAAATTTCTAACAAGGAAACATATCATATTGTTGCGTGCGCACGGGTTTGTTATGGATTGAATGCACAAGTCGTTCAAAAGTTAATAAAATTTATTCTTTTCACAGGAAATAAAACAGAATACTATAGTATTTCTCAGGGATATTCGTACAATATCACAATATCTCAAACGTTAAACAATTCACTTCAAAACAGATAAAGTTAATCCTATCTCACAGCGAATTCGCTACAATCAATCACAGCATTAAGTAAACAAACAGCAGTTCGCTTAAAACAACTACAACTGAGATGAGGTGTTTTAATTCGGCTTTTGTAAGCTTTTAAGTTATTTACTAGAATATTCCGGTAAAACCTCGATTTTTCTCGTTATTTGTGGATGGCAACAGTAATTACGAGATATTTATTTATTAAATAATAAATGCACGCGCTCTTTAATTTTAACGTTTCCGACGTAGCAGCTTTCTCTTTAAAAATTATCTGCGTTGCATGGGAAAATAAAGCAATTTTAATTACAATTCTAAATAAATAGCTAAATAAATACGAAATCCGTAACACTGCCCCCTTCCCATGGATTGCGTCCCGGGCAATACAATCCCTGGCAGGAAGCCAAACTTACAATTAAGGCATCAATGCAATAATAAGCATTGCATTACAATAACAAAATAAACAATATTTGCGATAAGTAACTTTAAGAAAAATAAACAATAATTGCAATAAGTAGCTTTCAGTCAATCAAATAGTATTAAACGCTAAATACAATTCAAATACTATCAAATACTAAATACAAATACTATCAAATACTAAATACAAATACTATCAAATACTAAATACAAATACTATCAAATACTAAATACAAATACTATCAAATACTAAATACAAATCAAATACAAAAAGGACCATGGTCTTATATTATTTACATTACTATTTACAATTATATACACTATGTACTATGGCCATAGTAAGGAGGTAACCTGTCGTAATGGACGACTTTAGGCTTAGCGTTCGATGACTTACGTATTCGAACCACGTCGTTCAGCCTGTTTAGGACTGTGTACGGACAATCCCAAGATGACTGTAGTTTCGGAGAGAATCTGTTTCGTCGATTCGGATTCTACAACTACACCTTGTCTCCTCCGTTGAATCGATGTTCAGCAGCTCTCGTGTTGTATCGGGTCTTCATCTTCTCCGTCGCCAAACTGACTCGCTCTCGTGCAGAACGGTGCATCACTTCAAACCGGGCCTGGACATCTTGGATGTATTCCTTAGGCGATGAAGGCGCATCTGCAGGGCGGCCAAAAAAGAAATCACAAGGCAGAAGATCACGACCGATGAGCATCTGGGATGGAGAATTGCTGGTAGTCTCGGGTTTCTCTTCGACCCTAGTGTGATTTCGTCAGTTTACTGTATTTCCTTAAAAACGTCCAATCCGATTGTGCAAGGATCTGTAATATCCACCACATATGTGATAGTAGGTGGCACTTCCAAAGTGATGTTCAAGTTTAACTTTCCATCTATGTCAATTTTCTGACTGGACGCAGTCTGGAGGGTAACACAGGATGGCGTCCAAATCAGCTTATCTTTAAATTGTTTAGTTAAATCTTTCCGAATGATGGTAACATTAGCTCCTGTGTCAATGATCATATTGCAAGGAACTCCATCGATATGCCCATTAATGGACAGTCCATTACTGTTGCCCCTCACTGTAGAAATCCTGAGTGCTTTAAAACACGGTTTTTCACTATCTGGCAACAACCGCTCCTCAATATGCTCATTAATTTGCCTCCTGCGTCGTTCCTGGGAAATGATCTTATTTTCCGTACCCCAGTATGTTCTGCAGTTCCTTTGTACGTGGCCTTTAGCTCCGCAGTTCCAGCACTTTGATTTCTTGTCACTCCTTTCCATCTCATGGCATTTAATTGTCTGTTTATATCGTCCATCTTATTTTCCGTGCTCTGAGGTGTTCGGCAATTCCTTCGCATGTGTCCTAAAGCACCGCAGTTCCAGCACTTTGCGGTCGGTTTCTTGCCACCAATATTCCGCTGCAAGGCATTCATTTGTCTTGTTAAATCATCTAAACGAGCCATCAGTTGATCCACTGGCTCGTGGACTTCCACAGCTCTGACTGGGCAGCGATCTCTACGAGTTGCTTGCTGGGCTGCCTCGAATTTCATCGCGTTTACTAGAGCGCTTTTTATATGTTTCACATCCGCCATTCTTAGAGCTTTCTGTATTTCAGGATCCCGGACGCCGTCGATGAAGTATTACAGGGACAGGATTTCCCTTGCTTCTGTCGGGCACTCCGAAAAGGCGAGATGGGACAGCCTTTCAACATCCGTGGCGAGCTCTTGGAGTGTATCGATGGGCTTCTGTTGACGGGATTTTAATTGAAGCCTACTATAGTCTTTCAAACATTTCCCCCCGAAGCGCAGCTCCAAGGCGCCGGACATAGCTGCGTCTGCTCTTAGTGAAGCGGCGAGATGACAGTCCTTAGCTTGGGAATCCCATCTATTTGCATCTGCAACTATAGAAAATTGTGTTTCATACACTTGTCAGGAGGACTTCCCATCATATACTTCAAGGAGGGGCGAGCAGGCATGATTAAAAATTTAAATCCATCGCATTGCTTCGTGCTGTCGCTACGAATTTCTTCAAGGCATCAATTACCTTGGCGACCAAAGAAACCCTGTCATCAATTTGTTGTTGAACGATACAAACTGTTCCTTCGATTTCATCTTTGACAGAAGAAACTCTATAACCTATTTGCTGTTCCACGGCCTTCTATTTGCTCTTTCACAGAAGAAACTCTGTAACCTATTTGTTGTTGCACGGCCGAAACTCTCTCTTCTATTTGCTCTTTCACGGAAGAAACTTTTCTTCAATTTGTGCAACTTTATTTTTAACCGCATCTATTCTGCCTTCCATAGACTCAAATTTATTTTCTATTAAACAGGTAATTTCTATTCATTTCCTCTTGACCTGCTTCAATCTTTTCTTGACCAGCTTCCATCTTTTCTTAAACCGCTTTCATCTCATCTTTAACATATTCCTGAACAGCCTTCATTTCATCTTTAACGGAATCTTGCCCAGCTTGAGTTTCTTCTTTAAATGCAGCAAAGGTTGCCATAAATTGCCTTAGTTGTTTTTCCATTGCTCGTGTAATTGGTATTCAAATATCCCACTCCTGACACCCAAAACTGTTGCGCGCGTACGGGTTCGTTATGGATTGAATGCACAAATCTTTCAAAAGTTAATAAAATTTATTCTTTTCACGTGAAATAAAATAAAATACTGAAGTATTTCCTTAGAGATATTCTTACAATATTACAGTATCTCAAACGTTTAAGAGTTCAATTCAAAACAGATAAAGTTAATCCAATCTCACAACGAATTAGCTACAATCAACCGCAGCATTAAGTAAACAAACAGCAGTTCGCTTAAATTAGCTACAACTGAGATGAGGTGTTTTAATTCGGCTTTTATAAGCTTTTTAATTACTTACTAGAATATTCTGGTAAAACCTCGATTTTCTCGATATTTGTGGATGGCAATAGTAATTACGATATATTTATTTATTAAATATTAAATGCACGCGTTCTTTTATTTTAACTTTTCCGACGTAGCTTTCTCTTCAAAAATCGTCTGCGTTGCAGGGGAAAATAAAGCAATTTTTATTACAATTCTAAATAAATACGAAATCCTTAACAATATAATATTCTTGATGAAATATTCAAAATTATGCTTTTCCCGTGTTGCTAAATTACTTAAAATTGGGCATCACCCTTGTATTCTTACATTTTTTTCCCTCTTGAATAATAAATATTGCACATAGTCGTGCAATATATGTGAAGATTTCTGATCATATGCAGTTTCTGCTTTGTAAGCACTGTTCTTCATATTGTGTACATTTTAAGTCTTAAAACTGAAAGGCATATATACATACATATATATATATAATTACAAAGCAATTTTTTTAAAAACAAAATAGTATGCCTAGTATTTTTGCGCATTAAGCTGCTGAATATAGATATGTATATATGTCTGTAAAATATAAAATCTAGTTTATTTAAAAAATAACCCAGTTGTGTGTGTGTGTGGTGTAAGACATAACAAAATACGATAGCTGCCTTAAAAAAGTAATTGACGATCTCAAAATTAATATTCTAAGTTTGATGCTCTCCCCCTAAGTCATCCTTTCTCCCAAATTCGAGATCATTCCAAATTACATAACGCTGCTTGAAAAATGAAACTAAAACCCAAAATTAACCAATCACAGATTAGCTCAACTTTGTGCACTTATCTTGTATAAAAGCTAATAACTGCATAGTCGTTCTATCTTTCGCATTTTCGCCTGCGTGCTGACAGCTTGTCGCTTAGCTTCTGTTAGCTGTTCGCTATTAATTAAAATGTAATTGCGTATTTAAAATTATGGGGAGCGTTTACAGTTATGTCTAGCCCCTAGTTTACAGTTAGCCCCTAGTCTACAGTTATATTTTGAGAAATTCGGCATTCAAGAATAAATTATGTTTAACTATCAAGCTGGCTGTGCTTCTAAAATTCCATCCGATCATTTATCACGCCATAGCGTCCAGTCATCTACGAAGCAGTTTTTTCGGCCATGATTAAACGTGAATTGCTTTCATTTTCCCCCAAAAGTACAATAATTACACAGAGAGAGAGATATATATATACATATTCTAAAAACGCACTCAGAATTCATTTTGAATACGTGTATACTTGGTCCCGAAGTTGTTCATCTTAAAACTGAGCAAAGGGCATTTATAATGCGTTTATATTTCGTCTCGAAACCGTTCATTTGTAAAATTTTCTAGAAGTAATTTTGAAAAATAATACTAAAAATAATACTAAAAAAATCATATTGCGCGGTTCGTGTTTCCAACAGCTTTCTTTAAATTCTCTCCCTTCATTTGTACAGAGAATGGCGTCTGTCATTAAAGACAATAGAATAAAAAATTTTAACTCCTCTGATAGAATTTGTTGCGAAAATTATAATAAGCAGAGGTGATGAACTAAAAAAATATAAGTACATTTAGAGGAATGTAGAAATGTAAATTTAAATATAAATTTAAAAATACCACAATCTACATTCCAACTCTGTACACAATTTCATTACAAGAATAAAAATCAAAACTTATCCCTTAACAAAATGCATTTAGAGAAATGGTCCTTATTGGGAACCACAGAATACCACAATCTGCACTCTAAACACAGAATTTCGTTATAAGAATAAAACCTTAACACCTATCTGCCTCTAATATTATTAAATTATCAAAATTTACACCAAAGCGAATTTGTTGAAAATATTTAATGCAAAATGAAGCCAAGGAAGGAAAAATAGTCTTGTACAGGATATAATGCTCAAGAATTTGAGTCATGTGTTATAGCAAGTTTAATTCGAACCTAATGAACGAATTAGATCCAATGATCGCGTTTGAGGTTTCTGATAAAATTGATTCATTTGAGGCTTCTTCGGGTACGAGAAGAAAAATTTCAACTGATAAATTACTTATTTAAATAACACTTTGTAAATCTACAACTTAAAAGATTCAAAAAGTGTTGTTTTCATGAAAATATTATTTAAAAGTATCACCGTCTTTAAGCAAAGATTTTCGAAAAGTATAAATGAAGTTTATATAACGAAATTGTTGGCAAAAACTTAAAATACTGTGAAAATAGCAAAATAACTGCATACAGCTCTGCTTTATTTGAGCTGATTTGAAACAGCACTCGTACTTCTAAACTTAAGCTTTCGTATAGTACATAATTTATTTTCCCTCACGAATTAGCATATATTTCTAAGAAAACCAAAATATTATATATTAAATCACACACATTAACAAGAAATTTCCCACACAAGAATCTGAATATTCTGTATTTAATTTTTTTAGCCAGCTACATATTTGAGACAGAACGGTGAAAATTTAGTCACATTTTTAACGTTATAATCTAAAAATCTGTGTATGTGAATGCAGGGATTAAGAGTTTTTACTCTCCCTTACGTTTGATTTGATCCTAAAACGCTTCATAGCTGCTTTGGCGGGTGGGTTAGACTCAGTGCATTATGATATGCAGATAACTCAAATTTTTTAGACAGGAGCGGACGATGCATTAAAGAACAATTATTTGTTAGAGGTGTAAATTCGCGACATTTCATGTCCGTAGACGATATTTTGTGGCAATAATTGCAATTTATCTGACATAGAATAAATTATGAAAGAAAGGAAAATCAAGGTAATGAAGAACCACGCTGTGACCTTTTGTCCCGATTTTAAAGTTCGGCTAAATCCAAAAGAATACATACCTTCAACATTCAGAATGAGCACATGGAAATGAAGTTCCATTTGGGGTCACTATATTCAGATGGTTTACAGAATTTCAAAGAAGTCGAAATTCTCTCCTAATTGAAGAACATAGAGAAAGTCCTTTGTCAGATAGTGCGCCAAAAAATGTGTCGGCCATATGAAAAATGTTTTTTATTGATAATCGCTGCACCTATCAAGTGATACAGATGAAACTTAACATTGGATTCGCAGCTATAATTAAAATTATTGTGGAACTGCATATGAAAAAATTAGCTTGTCATCGGGTCCCCAACAGAAAACCGAACAGAAACCCACCAGTGTGGCAGAATCAAAAAAAGAAGTCTTAAAATTACTTAATAACCGAGAACACCACCTTATTTCTAAAATCATAACTGATGATGAAACGTACATACCGTTTTTTTTTTACGTTGCAATAAATCGAGAAAGTAAAGTATGGGTTTTTGAAGGTGATTTCTAACCAACAAGTGTAAAAAGACAACGAGAATGGAAAACGTATGTCGTTTGTATGCCATTTTTTTTCGGAAGTCAGAAGTACAAAACTGGTCCAAGCCATCAGTTACAACTAACTTGCACACTGTCTTCCAGAAATTCTAAATGTAGTGAATATTTAGGGACTCATGATAATGAATCTTCTCATTCAATAGGGCTGTCAGTGGAACCAATGAGGCAAATAACCCTTGCGTGCTTTGTCATAATCGAATAAACATTGAACAAAAATACATCAGAGTTATAGAACATCTACCTTATTCCCATGATCTTACTATGTTTGAAGTCTGCTTATTGACCTAAAATAAAATTTTCTTGACCATCGTTTCATAAAGCTATAAAAGTATATTTTTCATCGATTCAAGAAATGGGTGATTTGAAGCACTTGATCTTTGGAAAGTAGACTACAAAAGTACACTGATGCTGGAGGAAACTATAGTGAACACACTTAAAATTTGGTAAGTTTAACTTGTACCATTTAACTGTATCTGAAAAATTTGAGAGTGGCATTCGTATTCTCATGATCAGTAGCAAGAAACAATCTTCAGTCCCATAAATTTGCTTAATATCCCCATTCGGTTTTTATCAGATAGTCTGTAGAATTAAAAATTTTAACTGTACTTTATTTATCTTACTACGCAATTCGTAGTTTATTAAATATAAGGAAAATGAAAATACAAATTTTTATCAGTGGGCAACCCCATTTTTTTATTACATTTAAATATTTGACTAAATAAATTCCAGGAGAATAATTTGATATATGCTAATCTGCTACTTTTCTTATAACTTATTTTAGGTAAAACGTAACTTTAAAAGAAAGGAATAAATCACTAAAATACCTTTCACCTGCCATCCACATATCCAAAAGCAAAATCATTTTTTAACTCGGGGGAGTGTAAAAAAAATTTTTTTTAAATCAAACTAAATTCAGGTGGCAAAGAAACACGATTTGTTTTAAGTAAACTGGAATTTGTCTTTCTGATTACCAAGTACGCTTCGACTGAAATAATTGGTAATACACATCTCTTATAATCCATCCCTCCTGTCGTCCCAAATTTTTAATAGAATATACTTCCCTAATGCACGTTCATTCTTGCTTCAGAGACGAATCAGCAAAAATTCTGTTCATAATGCGGATGAAATCACAGAACTGCTAACAGCGCAAATGAAATTAACAATGCAAAATTTCCTCATCTTACGCAATCAGTTAGTTCCTAATTTCTCACTTTATTCAAAAACTATGTTCAAAGCATTTCTATAGCATATGTTTCAAGACCGTTTTGTAAATACTTCGCATGCAACCTGTCCGTATCCTCCAGTATGATTTATTCATGCAGTATTCTCTAGCTTACGTTATTCATTCAGTTCCCCTTACAAGTGAGTGTGAGGAGCTGCATGAATACACTAAAAAATCATCTAAGTGAAAACAGTGGGAGATATTGTGCACTGACTGGATAAAAATGGATAAATATAAAGAACTCGGACATTCATGACAAAAATCGCTGTGAAAAGTCTAATAAAATAGATTGCGGTCCACTGAACCTCAAAGTTTGCTCTTCAGTTATTACTGAGCGTTTTAGCATTGATGAGATATCTAGATTCTGCATAATGTAGTACATGCAATAAAACAGGTTTATGAAAAGTCTATCCAATGCATTTCCAGATTTTCTAGGCAGTTTATCGGTAAGATGATATTTACAACAGACATTTTTAGTCGTATAGAGTATACACTATGAAGTGCAGTGATATGTTTTTTTAATTTAGTAACCCTGAAACTAAATGTACGTCAATCTTATGAGTCAGTTTATTTTTGCTCAGAGAAATCCTACACCTTCACAAATACGTATGGAACAAAGCGGCGTGCCCGTCTGTTTAATAGGTTAATATTGTCGAACCGCATATAATCAAAAATGCAATATTTAAAATCATGTCTCAGTTGCAAAAACTATAATATTAGAATTAAATGGATACATATCTTTGTTTCACGGTAACCATAAACATGACTACAGCTAAGTAAATAAACAGTCTTATTCTAACTGCATCGACTCAGAGTAAAAGAGAACATCAACATAAATACGATTTCCGGGGGAATACAAATTTTTTAAAGGCTTACAATTTGTTTAAGAGCTACGAAAATTACTTTAAAAGTTATAACAAAATTACTCTTGAAAAAATAAATCCTAGAAAAAACTGATATCCACTACAGTGCTCATAGTATGCTCTTTGAGATTCACAATTTTCGAGAACGGAATGGGCCCGTATTTTTCTAAGGGTCATTTAGTAGCTGAGAGCCGTGCAGTTAGGTTCTGTTATGTTTCTAGATGATTTTTTGTATGCTGCCTTGTATGCCTTAAAAGATAATTGTACCATCCGTTTCAAAGTGATTAAAAGTTTAGAAGATTGATGCTTAAAGAGAAGCCTGACTTTACGAATTCAATCTGAAAGTTCCGAAGCAAGAAGAAAGCCTGTAGTTTAGTTGCTGTTTTTATACGGACTAAAAATCTTGGGGTGATAAATGAGAGAGAAAAGGGTTTGCGAGTTCATGAAGCTTCACAAAATGTTTTTCGTTAACAATAAACCAAACGAAAACAAGACAAGAACATGGAACCAACCATATGCGTGAATGATATAAGGTCAATTGGAATTAAAATAATTCCTTAAACAACACCCAACAAAGGAGTAATATTTGGCTCGCGCAGACAAACTAAGAGATTCAACTCATATTTTACTCAACTCATAAACTGCTGAGTTAAAGCCAATATACGTTTAAGGCAAAGTATGCTTACATGGAAGACTCTACAGTGAGAAACTGGCTGGGACTTAAGTTACTCTTGGAAAAAAGGAAACGAAAACTTCTTTAGCCAAACACCAATCAGCAGTATAAAATAAGTCCCAGAACAAACTACCAGTGTTCCATGGCTTTGGCTAATGGTGAGTCCAAAAGTAAAATTACTGCTACCTAATATATCCAAGTAATGACAATAAAATTGTTTTCTTCATCTCTTAACATTTTCGGAAATAACTGCTCCATCTTCCATGGATATATAATGCGTCTTGACATAGGGGACGGTTAGTAAATAGAACTTCAAATCGGTTCAGATATTTCAATAACCTGCCCAATCACCACATTTTAATCAAGTCTCGAACTCTAAGATAAAACTTAAACATTAAGCCAGTCTAAAGCCTTCAACAAATAAAATACACTTAACTGAAGCTTGGTGGAATCAAGTGGCATTAACTGATGAACCTTAAAAGCTTTTAAATATTATCCCCAAGAGATATGACATAATAGTCAAAAACAAGGCTATCGAATTTAACGTTAATTATACATGTAACTACAGACATATATAAGATTCATTGATCATGATGAATGCTATAAACTTCAGTTTTTGTATTCTTTTCACTGTTTGTTTCTACTGACTTTAACGGTTTAATTAATAATAAATGAATAAATAAATATCTTTAATAGTTTTGTAATTCTTTCTGTCTTCCCATCCGCTGTACGTAGAATAATAATAATAATAGTTGAAAGAATCAATTTCTTACTGAATTCTCTTAGAATGACGCATTCATTACGTTTGGAATTTATTTACTTTCTGAAATGTATCTGAAATGTGCGTATCTGAAATGTATTGCAATGTTTAAAATGCATCTTTGCATGAGTTGTTCTAGGACTTCTGTATCAAAATGTTTTGTGCGTATCTTCTGTAACGCATGCATGTACGCCTCAAATATATATTCTGTTAATTGCATGGATATAGAGGCCATATATGCGCGTGTATATCACAAATCTTTGGGGAAGGGTAGGGAACAAAAACATAAGCGTGACATCTGCGTTTGAGTATAAGTTAATCTGAGCAGAAACTTCTCGGATTTATCATATTTATTTCCAAAATAAATGTTACATTTACGTGATCTGCAAACAAATTTTGCCCTATTTGAATTGATTGCATTCAAGTTACAGTGCGCTTCGAAGTTAACATCCCACATTCGTAAGAACAAACTATTATTTATGTTCCTGAATATAGAGAGATTAATTACATATTAGTGTAAATTTTCTGTGAACTTCTTTTATTTTCTTATGTTTCCCATTAAGCACTGTTATATTCACTTAAAGGAAAATTTTCCTGTTTTACGAAAGAACATTCCGGTTCTTCATATGAAAGGATATTTAAAATAATTATAGGCTACCCCAGTTTAGTGTGTCACTGAAGAAGATTTAATCTGTATTTTACATGAGAAGAAATTAATACTTTTATTTGTTTATTCTAAATTATCAGTGGGTTTCTCGTAATCTTGATATGACTCTGCTTTTTCTTATACAGGTTGATGACACTGGAGTTAACGGCTCTCGAATTTTAATGCTGAAATTTCACTAACCTACAAAAACAGAAAACCATAGACTGCAAAATCTCAAACTGGAAATGATAAAGTTTCTGAAATATGAAAACATGATGCTTGAAACTGATTATTTAATCAAGACAAAACATAATGGTTATCAGAGAACTTTCCAATCGAGAGAATTTAATATTCTAAATTCCGTAAAATTGGCGCCGCAAATATATAAACGTCCATTACATTCCTGTCCAACAGCTTAGGAGTCAGCCTCCGTTAACTCCAGTGTCAGAGCGCGGAACTTAACTAAGCGACTATTTCAAAATTTACCTCGCTTACATTGTATGTACTGACGAATACCAGGCTGTCTTTGCAAAGATTGGAATAACAAAATTAAGATGTGTATATTTCCTAATATATTTGCTCAGTAAACTTATCCTAAAGTTGACATTTTATTCGTGCAAAATAAATAAATTAATTAAAAAAAAGCGAAAAATATAAAATAAATAAATGAAAACTTGGAATAATAAGTAAAATGCACTCATTTTCCATAAAAATATGGATTAAATAATAAATAGGGATTATTTAAACACAAGTCTGTTTTTTAAAGGTTGCTAGGAAACATTTGAAATTCCTTTGATAAAGAGATGTCAAGCTGGTAAATTGATTTTACAATTTGTCAACCAATTATTGCTTGCAAGAAAATATGCATGAGCTGAATTACTGGGATTATTTAAACAGAAACTGCAGCGCTTTTAAATTATTGGCTAATTTGTACGGAATAAGAGGAACTACTTTCATTTATTAATATCATACTATCTGTTAACTAATTTACAATTTAAACCCGTGCTGACTATGGCATGTGATAACTAATTAATATAATTGAAAAGTTAGGTCAGAGGTTTCATTCACTTTGCGAAAGAAAAGCCAGAAGTAGGCTTTCTCCTCTTCCTTAAATAAAATATTAGCGGTTATTTACTTTTTAAAAATATTTAAGTTTTGAATACAACCTCAGTTTTCCGACTACTTGAATTCAGACATTTTTAACTTGTACTAGCTTCGCATTAAGTGTGAAGAATACGCATTATGTTATGTAGATTCTAAATGAAATCGTTTCTCACGCAATGCATTGGCATATTCACTGTAGCAAAATTTAGAATTTTATGAGTTATGAGCTACTGCCAGGGAGGTGAAAAAGAAGCTCAGGATACATCTAGTCCCTATTAGGGAATACTCGACTGTAGTATCAATAGTGAGAAATAGATAGGGCGATGTTCAAGAAGTAATATTGGTTTATTAAACTGCAGCGAAGCACACCGTGGTTATCTACTTTTACTTCACCCAGATCTAATACAGCACCTCGGAAAATCTTTCCCTTCCATCTATTATTTCTCAACAGAACTTTTGAATGAATAGATTTTTAAGGACGGCATCCAGTCTAGGAAAACACTAAAATCACAAACTCTCATTTACCCAGGATAGATCCACTGTAAAATCTTGTTAGCTGTAGGAAACAGTCTCCATTCATGATCACGTCGAAATTGACGGAACATTACAGCATCTCGCAAATATATAGTGCAAATAATCTTAGGAATCTTAAAAATCCTTATCCAAATCTTAAGAAAATTTAGTTTTTCTTTAGGCGATTAATAGTGGCTTAACATTGAACAAGTCCCCTTCCCAAAAGTTCATAAGAAAGTTTTCTTTTTACCTGCAGTATCTGCATGATTTCCTGCCTGGTCCACGATATTTATCGAGCATTCTTACATGAGAAAGACTGCTGTTGTTAGTAAAATGTTCGTAAAACTGACTTCAATAAATTGTGAAACAGCTTTAAATGCTAAAATAAATAAATCGCATGTGATTTCCCCATATTCAGTGAAATATAAATAAAATAATAAAACCTTATATTTATCTGCTAGCAAATAAAAAAAAAAAAAAAAAAAAAAAAGATATAAAATTACATGAATTACTAATTTTCTTCTTTTGACAGATCAAGTTATATAATTAATTTCCATGTTGGTAATTTATTTTATTGTAATGGGAAGTATTTTATGCCGTCCAGTTAGTGAGGATTTATAATAAAATCAAATATTTAAAATCGAAATCACCGTCCTCTCACCACCTCTAAAGTTACACATGTCTTACTTGAGTCTATTAAATAACAAAAATAATTACTGCATAAAACTATAATAATTTTTGATGAAACTATGTTAGTAACTAGTCAGATAAGTTGAGTCAATACTCAAGCAAGAAACAGTTGCAAGTTTAGGGCAAATGCTTTGAAAACATTTCATAATTTCCTATGAAGCATTTTTAAAGGCGAACATAGATATACAGATAAATGAGCGTATGATGAGCAAAGCAAACCCCAGTATAACCTTCAATCCGAAAAATGGCATGATTTAAGACTTCTTTATATAATTAAAGAATAAGAATTTGTATATTGTTACGGTTCGTAGAAACCTTTCTCTTCCCTCAGCTGTTGCAGCATATGAATAATTTAATTTTTATTTGGCTCTCCTAATTATAAGAACTTTGATCTGTAATTAAAGACCTCTTTATGTACTCATATAGACTTACTGCAATGTTGGCAAAAGACAGCCAATTGTACTTTACATAGTACATCTGTAACACGGTCCTACACTTAGCGAGGTAGCAACAAGTAAAAATCCCGCATTCCTTGAATGAAGCATTTCAGTTTACAAAGCAGTAGCTGAGATAAAAATTCCGATGATATAAATGATAATCTTAATAATTTCAGAAAATTTTTCTGAAGAAGCATAATTTTAGTTTTAACGGAAAATCTATAACTCTCCAAGAACTAAAAATTTTAAATGCAGTTACAAAAGTATTTAGCTTCATCCAGTTAAATTAAACTGTTCATCATGCTAATATTGATTGACTATTATCAATACTATTTTAATGAAAGTAAAGTAATGAGACTAGATGCTGCAGAAGTTGAATTTTTAAAACTTTGTTCTTGTACGCAACAGAAAAAATACTTACTTTTGCCAATTCTTAGCAGCAGTGTAAGGAAAAATAAATGAACGAATGTAAAATAAAACGCATATATGTTTATTTGTAAGACCTTTCTTTTATTATTTATACATATATAAAAAAACTAGTTTCAGGAACTTAACAAACAGTTTCATTGTTAGCTTCTGTAAAGCAGTTTCTTCTCTCGTAGCAATTTTTAGTACTTTAACAATGTTTAAAAAATTTTACAGAAATTAAGATATGATTTTGTTATTGAAATATAGCTTTTTCCTCTCTGTTTCAAAATTCAATGAACAGGTAAGAATGAATGACAATTTAGATCTAAAAATCGTAGTTGTTTGTCCCTAATGTATACGTAGATATACATTTTAAGTAAATTTAGCATTCTTTATATTCACAAAAAGGGCCTCCGATAATAGTTCCTCTTTTAGGTAGAAGAAAACTCAAAATCTCTTTAAGTTAAAATTCTAAGCATACATCTATATAGAGCTTTTCACTAAATTTTAGAAATAAGTAGAATAATAAGTAAATCACTTTAATTATTAATACATAAAATCACTGGCTGCTATTTTAAATAGGTAAATTCGTAATTTGCCTTCTTCCCACGAAACGAGAGCGAGAAATGAGGTAAAGCACTTATTTTTTTACTTTCTTGCTTTAAAACCTTTAACATTTTAAGTATTCTTTCTCCAGCATCTCCGGTATATCTTATATTCCTTTCCATTTGCTAATATTTTCAAGAGTTTATAGGGAATGACACATAAGAAAATTTATGTGGCGAATAAAATAAAAATTGGGTGATTACTTTTGTTAGATGAAATGAGATGATCTATTTAAAAAAAATATTATATATTGCTATACAAAAACACATAACGTGCATTACAGATTTTATTAATTTCGAAACTTCACTAGACTTTACAGCTTACAGAAGGAGACAGATAATAGCAATTGAAATAAGACATCTCAGCACTTGTTGATTTATTTGAGCAAATTTGTCTATTTTCTCCTAGCCCTGTTAGAAGAGAATAAAATGCACATCATTCTTCTGTAGTTAATACTCTTTAAAACGAAAGATTACCAAAGATTTCAGTGTTCAGATCTTTGTATCCTCTTTCTCGGGTTAAACGTCTTCCTGTCTTTCCCTTTCCTAATTTAGAAAAAAATCTTATAGGATGTTCTTTACGTCAAATCTTAGTGATTATATCCATTAATGAACTCAATTTATAACATTTTTAGCATCAGTTGTTTGTACTTATTATTTGTTTCAAGACGTAGGGTAGACAGTGAATTGTTTAAGATACATAACTATGTAATCTGCATGTATTTAAATTTCAAATGACACGCTAAAATGTCATTTGCCTAAAAATGAAGAAGTCAAGTTTGTCAGCTTAGAAAACACTGAGCCTATATATTGTGTTTACGTGTCTACACATGTACATATATTTGCACTTGCATTTAAATTTAATTTTGATGAATTAGAATGTATTCTGACTTATTTATACATTCTGCTCTTATAGTTAATTACGCAAACACTTGTTTCATTAAATTAATATTTTGAGTATCCGAAGAATAACCCATGTAATAAAGTTCAGTGAAATGAAACTGTCCTCTGTTTATGATGCATTTATTACTCATTGCATAACGACATGTTGGTGCTCTGAGCGGGTAATCATCAAAGTGTGAAGCTTGGTGATTAAGTGCCATGGTTTCTTGACATAAAACTGAAAGCACTTTTGCATTATCGTCAATTTATTCATCACATTATTCATTTTCTTGAAGAAACCCGACAAATTATCAAAGCTAAGTCAAAGATGAATATAAATTATCAAATTTCGTATAATCTTTGCTCGCTAATTATCTTTATAAACTGGATATATAAAATAATGAAACTTAGCCCAACGAACGATAAGAATTATATTTCTTATGTAAAGCTAAGAAATTATTCACTAATTCGAAACACATTTTGAATATCTGCTCTCAGTTCATGTATTTATTTCAATTAGTTGAATGTTTGCTGTTTTCCTTAATTCTTGAACCTATATGTCTAAGAAAATAGTTTAAACCAATTCTAAGTTTGCGAACTCAAAATCTGTTGAAAAGCTTCGAAACATAATCAAAGGCGTTAAGAGGAAAGTAAACAAGAAGTCAGCATTCTTTTGATCGAAAATATAAATTCAGAAAGAAAAAAATTGCTATAAAATACTGATTATAAAGCTCTCAGGTTTTATAACAGAATGTAAAGGACACTTAACCCTTGTGGTGGTCAGCAAATACATATTGTGCTTGCGATGCTTCAAGACATATGTTGCAAATTCTTCTATCTTTGAGCTGGACAGAAGCTCAACGGTACATGCCTGCATACATGTGATACTCTTTTAAAATGAAGTGCTTACGATAGATGTATAAGCTTACCTCATATCTAATGCACGTAATTTAAATTTCCTAGTAAATTTAAATATAAATTTTCAGGTAGTTTAACAAAGTTAAAATAAGCGAGTTAAATAATTGCAAATTTTATGAAATAAATAAAAAGGGACACTGAAATTTTTAGTAACTCAAGTATTGCAGAAAATAAACAGATTTTAATTGCTGTGTTAGAATCTGTGATCATAATTTATTCCTAAAAGTTGACTACTTAGCTTTGCTTTAAGTTTTGGACTTAATCTTCAGTTTCCAGATACTTTCATGGGTAATTTAAAAGTATGTAATAAACAACTTTCAGCAATGAAAGTTCTAAAATAACTGTACTTATATCAAGCCTTTCTAGTAAGTGCGTTACAAAATCCATCGCAGAAGATGCATGTGAAGAGGTAAATAAATATGAAAGCAGTTTTTTATTCGCTAAGCATGCGAAGATTGCCTTTCCCGTTTATTGTCAGAAAAATATCGTAGAAAAAATTTAAAAGTACCAAAAAAAATTTAAATTGTCCTTGTTTTGACACAATAAATGAACGGAATGAACGGAATAAATGAACGTCTGCTCATAAAAATATACACTTAAAAACAAATATTGTATTGAAGCTCCTTTGCACTTTCTCATTTTAGAAGTTTGCTGTCTTCTAGTTCATTCTTGCTACTAAGCAATGCAAGTACAGCTCTTAAATAAAACTAAAATTGTTACTATTATTATTATTATTATCATCATTTATTTCAATGTAAGAGATATGTTGTGCATAATGTTTTAGGAAGCAATTTGCTAGAAAATTGCGCTATATGAGTCATTTTATCTTGGGCAAGTAATTTTTTAACTACATAGACACATATCAAAAATAGATTTCAGAATTAGCTATATCATAATCCTCTAATTTCAGAATGCACTTATTTTTACCATATGAATTCTAGTCTTTAAAATTTCACTAAATATCGTGAAGCAATGTTGTAAAAGTGAGTTTCAGAAAAATACAGAACAATGTTGTGTCTAAAAGTAATAAAGTAATAACAAGAAAACAAAATTACCTGAAAAAGGCCTCTAGAAATAGCAAGACACATCAAAATGAGTCTCCAGGCACTTCGGTGAGACTCTCTAGCTCACATACGGCAAAGACCACATGTCCGATAAAAATCATGCAAGCATGTAAGAGCAGTCAGGGTTGTGTATGAACGTCAACACAAGGTTTATCAAGGATGAGTACGGGGACAAATATTTTGGTGTTTGCGGATTGGAGGCTTAGCACTGCACTGAGATGCAGTTGGTTGCAGCCTACCATGGATAGGCAGGGTTGCCACACGGGGAAGAGCACGTGGTCGCCAACGCATCAGTAAAACTTCGCCAAAATTGGCAACCATGACAAAGCCGGTTCTGTCTTAGCTTTCCTCGCACGTCCCCAGAAATCAATAGTTAGAAGACTTAAATTAATGACATTAAAAAACAAAACTTTTGATTTAAACATAAAATTAAATCGAAAACTTCATCTCTTTGGAAAGTTTTGTTCTTTCTATTTGATTTGATTTTAAGATTGAAACCTTAACCAAAAGAAAGAAAGTTATGTATAATGACTTTCTTAACAGCAAATAACTACCCATTAGGAACTAATCCTGCAGTAGAATTTCGTTTTATATTGCTGCAAGTGGCCTTCTCTGATCAGCATACTAATAGGTTATCTCAGAAATTTTTTAGTTGGAGTGTTTCACTTTTGAAATAAAACGATTGACGCGTTATGAAAGAAGAATTAGAATCTAAAATACGAATCAGTTTTCTCAGTTTTTAATTGAATAATTCAATACATACGGCAGTTAATTCACATAAACAGAATTTTAAAAATAATTGTTTTGTTATATTATAATAAGCACCTTTATGGAATTTTTATTATTTTAATCAATTTTGCGTAAAATTTGAGTTCGGCAACAACATCGCGAATTAAGATCCTAATAAAAATGTAAAGAAGTATTTCTTTTTTTTCTTGGCAATAAGTTACGAATTGTCATTGATAAGGAATGTAGCAACATGTTTGCTATTTTGCGTTTAAATGTTTTAAATTTACATTTTATTGTTTATCTTCGACATCTGGCTTAAGATATTTTCATTTTTATCAATACAAATATGCTTGTTACTACATACCAATATGCATAACCAATATTTAATTTTTCACCTTTATATTCAGCTTGACTTTTGAGGTCCTTGAAGTGAGTCTTTCATCTTTGATTTGTCATGTAGCCAGTCCTAACAATCTGATATTTATTTTTGGTTTTGTTTCTCAGTTATAATTTGCATTTCTAAGAGGTTTTAGAAATATAAAACATGCAGCTATTCCTGCGCTTAAGCGCATTCATGATTGTTTCATTTTCGTGAAAATTTGACAATGGATTTAAATATTTTCTCCGTGTGTGTTGTGAGTGTAGCATAAAATTTAGATTGACAGTTCTTAAAACCTTAAAACATTTTTTTTAAATGGTCTTTTCTTTCTTACGGCATCTCTATTTATGGTCTGCATAATTTCAGCGCATCATTTCTAATTAACTGTCTCTTGATAAGATAGTCAATTAAAGATAGTCATAGTCATTAATTCCCGAAAATTTCATTCAGACCCGCGTAATAATTACTTATTGATAACTAGTAACATTAAAACTCTTCTGGAAAAGTATACCCTCCTGTGAAAGAAACTCAGTATTATTTAAGATTCAGGATGGTCTCAAAGAAATTCTTTCTTTTCTTTCCTCATTTCCAAAAAATAAACTTGTAGCTTTCATCACTCTTAAATTTTAGTTTGACTGCAAATCCCTTCGACTATTAATTTATTTGTATCTTCAACAGCTTTAGTAATAAAATTTATTCTTAAGCGTCACTCAAACGTTTATTTCGTATCGAATAAACGTTTGATTGTTACGTATACGTAGCGTATGGCGTTACGTAACATATGGCGTCAAAAATATATTTCGTTAATAAGAGCAATGGTTTAAATATTTACGAAAATTTTCAGTTATATGCATTACAAATTTTATGAATTAGAGATGTTATTAGAAAGTAAGAATTAAATTTTAAATTACTAATAAACTAAGCATATTTAATACTAATAACTTTTACAGCTGTCGGTTAGTGAAGAAATGCGATGTTTTAAATTAAAAATCGTTTTACTGGACGTCGAATGGCAACACTTTTGAGAACTAAATTTACCAGGCCACGTAGATTTTAAACGCTATGCTGAACTAACAATAAAGTATCAATGATAAATATATGGAAAAACTGAAATTTATTTATTTTCTAACATTTATAATGTGCTTAATAAATTAAGTTAGGAATGAACTTATATGTAGAATGTAAAATACCTATTTTGCGTGCTGGAGAGAGGGAAAAATAAAAACTTAGTAAGATAAAATAACTTCCTAATTACGTTTAGCGCCTTACATAATTAAAAACTTTCTGTGCATGTGAAAATATTTGCCGCTATTTATGCTCTTTGCGTAATTATTTCATGTACTTAGTGACAAAAATACCAGTGAGTATAACTTAAGGCAATTTTTTAAATACAAAACATAAGAAAAAGGAGGGAATGCATCTTTTACTGAAAGGTTAAAGAAAAGCAGCATCCATGTTCTTCGTGTGCTTTTTCAGTGAACATTAATAAGCTTTTCATCATAACTGAGTTGGCTAATAAAGTTCCGTTCATCTTTTTTTTTCGAACCTTTCCTTACATATCAACTGTGTTTCAGACGAGTATTTGGAAAAGGGTAAGTGAGCGTGACAGCACCTCAAACAGAATTTATTTATGAATTCAATTCGCACGCTATACACGCGAAGGTTTGACCTTGGAAAATATAGATTGTAATACATTACGTTGTTTTAATTCTGCAACTGATGTTCAAAACAAGATGCCATTTATAGATTATCAATTAAAATGACAGCATTGTGTTTTAATTAATTTCAAAATGAAAAGAATGCATTAAGATGCATGTATATATATATAATATGATATTTAAGATTTCCAAATGAAGCAGAAAATTATTTTTCTGGGTGAATATGAAAGATTTAGCGTTTCTGAGTTAAAATAAAAAAGAAATAGGAGGCATGGTTGGTGAATTATGACAAAACATTGAAAGGTACCTGCCACGGACGAAAGGTGCCATCATGGTAAAGTTCTTCGATGAAAGATGCCGGCACGGAAAATGGAATAATGGTTTGCATTTACGATAAGTATAAAGAAACCACAAAATCGCCATACGATCGACTAATTCCCCCGCTGAGAACACTTGAACGAAATACTGGGTTCAACTGTTTTAGGCTCAGGTGAGGCGAAATACTATTGAAACAAATAAACTTCAAAAATTCAAAAGAATCAGAGAAATTAGAGAGTTGAATTTAAATCAAAAAAGCAATATTAAGTTGGCGTAGATTTGGGAACTGTGTCCATTTCGAGAACCCTCAGATACAAGTCCCTTTTCTTTAGAAGTAAAATATTTTTGTAAAATTGGGAGAAATGTTAACCATTTTATATAGAAAGAAATGAACGGGGAGAGGTGAAAGTAAATGTATCAACATCTGTCGAGGAAAATAAAAATTAAAACCTGAAAAAGTTAAGATACTGGAATTTTGAAAGGGGAGAAACCCGAATTGGAGTTAATGCCATTAACTAAAGAAGACAAATTTTTGCGAATGTGAAAGGCCTTTAAGAAACTGATTCACCAATTGAAGAATTTTTATGGATAATTTTCGCAGAATCTATAACAAAATTGGCATTTAAGTATCCAACTATAATTAGTTATCGAAGATTTGTTTATTTCTTCTTTCCGAGCCTAATTTTTGTGTTTATTGCCAGGAAATTTTAGTACTGCATTAGTTTGGCTATTATATGTGAAACTACATTGGCAAGATATGCTATAAACTCCCCACGAATTAAAATCAACCTTCATCTTTAAAAATCAAACGATGACTTTTACTGATATGTGAGAAAAGAACTTGATAGTTGAACATCTGAATAATCCGAACAATTTTGAATTGATAGTAAATGATATAAACAGAAGGTAAATGATATAAACAGAAGGTTGCTAGGATCATTTTCAATAGTGAGATTTCATTTATGATGGTAAGTGGAAATGTTTAAAGTGTTTATCAATGATTATGGGAGAAAATTCTCTGTAAATGGCAACTATTGCAAATAATTGAGCTCCTGAGAGAGCATAAGATTCTGAAGAACAAACTTTGAGAGCACGATATACATAAAAACAAAATAATAACAGGAAAAATAATAATAAAAAAAACAGGATAGTATGATTTTCCCTAATAGGAAGGCAAACAAACAGAAACAGGTTTACGCTAAACAGCAGTACTGAAATCAAATTCATTGAGGATAATTAGAATGTCAAGGAAAGGAAGGGAATAATCAGATTTAATTTCGAAAGGGAACTGGATGGCTGAATCGCAGGAATTCAAAACCTACGATCGTAGGATGCCTTTTTGCCTAATTTTTTAATTTTATATTGGTGTATTTTTCTTGCAATTTATAATCTATATTTGGTTGTAATTTTGAGCCTGATTAATGCAGAGAGAAGCAAAGTTTTTGTGATAATAACAATAATGAGAAAACAAAATTGCAGACTAACTGATTCAATAACAAAAGACTATTACATTTAACAGTAGGCTATGTATTTTTTCAATAAGTAACGTTCGACCATAGCAGTATATAATAATCCTTATATTATTATCTATCCATCGGCAATTTTAAAAGGAATTTCCTACCTCATGAGATTTTGTATACATAAAGTTATCTGAAAAGCTTCTCTTAGGAAAGTAATATTATCGGCGTGAACAACCAAACAACGTGAACATGCCCTCAAATAGAACTACAAAATAAGAAGCGCATCCGAATTTCTGTTAATCATAGCGATAAACCAAGTGCTTTTATTTATTTATTTATTTTTATCACTTTTATTTGATTTCTCTTTTTATCCTTTGATTATTATTTAATGTCTTCTTTTATAACTAATAAAAAGAAGTTAATGTCCGTGACTAAATTAAAAGCAATCACATAAGTAATAGTAAATAATATTCTATTTTTAATATTTATGGAAACCATTTGCGGAGGATATCAGTAAGACTACTGCAGCTCTAAAACTAGAGGACAACTAAAGGCATCTGAGGAAGTTTCTTAATTTTTGAGTTAAAAGTGGGAGACAAACCTACGTCTCAAGGGATTTTGGTTTAAATATCACATTTACATGATATTTTATAAAATATTTTATGATGATAAAAAAGGGCATGAAGCCTAAATAGGTGAAGAATGCATAAGAATATTTATCCGCTATCGATGTGAATAAGAAATCGTTTATCGAGTTTCAGTTTTCTTGGTATATTGAACCTTTAAATTTAACTTTGAATCTGAGAACTCAATAATGATTCTTGGGGATGTTTTAAGCCAAATGTAAAGTTTAATGCTTCATGTGTGTAATAAACACGTATTAGAGAAGACTCATGTGCTGCAAGGTGGCACTTACAGCTTAGAGTCAGGTATTAAGGAAATAAAATGAGATACAAAAAGTTAATTGGAGTTGGGATGAAATGATGAAGACTTTAGATCAGCGGTTCTCAACCTTTTGAATAACGCGTACCATCTAAACAAAAATTGAAAACCTTTTATACCACCGCTACAAAGTACTACAATCACCGCCACGCTTGAATAAAGCTCAGATCGCATAAATTTACGAGTGTTAGAGAAAAACCTCAATCAGAATGTTGGGGTTTTAATTTCTGAATTTAATAATAAAAAATATTTTGCTTCTTTGCGCACCACCTATTTTTCTCTTGCGTACCACCCGTTAAGAATCCCCGCTTTAGATCATTTCATTTGATGCACCGTTGAAACAGCCCATATGGGCATAATAAGTAAATATGTTATTAGATTTAGCCATAATAATATTTCTTCGGAATAAATGCATGTAATTTTCTAAAATAGAAAGATTATCCATTATTTACTCTGCATTGTAAGATAAAATGTGTACATAATGTTCATAGTTAAAGCAAAATCAAGCTGGGAATGCATCATTTTTGTAACTTGAACTAATTTATGCTTTCGATGCAGGATGTCATAGCTGAAAAATCAGCTAATTATATTGTAATGGGAAAATGTGTCGATAGAAACTGGATTTATTACCTCATACTTCAATTTTCCTTTAAAACTGTCTTATCAGATTATTATGATTTAGAATACAATCTTCATTATTCTTTTCCCTTTCTTTGTATTGTAACTTTTAAAATTCAGCTGAAAAATTTGTTGCTTACCTGCTGTTCGAGAACTGAGCCTGGTGATCTCATTTGTAAATTCACCCTTATCATCGCTGAACGCCACACAGAACCATGTAAATCCCGATTTGTTTTTTAGCAGAAATGACCAAACTTCCAAGCACATTTTATTGACCATACTTTATCACAAATAATTGTAAAAGAAGTTCCATGATGACTAAAAATTTGCAATTAAAACCCATGAGTCTCGACAGTGTTATCAAGAAAAAGCTACGTGTGATGTAGAGAAAATAAATGATAAGATATATTTAAGTTACTTTAGAAAGAAATTATATTATTGTTAATGTTAAATACATGCGTATATGTATGCACATAATACCAAGAAAGCAGTATCAACAAGTTTTAATGCACCAAATGAAATCCAATATTGCACTCACTAATTACACTTTTATCCCTTTCACAATAATACATGTTTTACGATCTTTTAATTTTGTCACTTTTTTCTTTTCTACCTAATGCAAGTGTTTTAGTAACCTCATTCCTAGCATGGCTGTGTACAACAGATCAAGAAAATTAAGTAGTATGCTGTATTATCATCACATGTGAGCTCTATTAAGCGTATGTATCTAGTTCTTTACACAATCTGCAACATTTGCTAGTAGCAGCCTATTTGCTAGGTTATAAGTTGCTAGTAACAGTTGCTAGTATGGAAAAACAGCCTTTTGTCAAAAAAATATAGACAAATTTTACTAAATATGTCGCATTATTTAATGTGTTGTCAGCTAACTCCCCAATGGCGGGCACTAACCATTATAGGCGTTGGTCACTGTTAAGGCCGAAAGTTGTGGTCATTTTATCATGGAAGCACCTAATAAGAGGGCCACCATAGCCTCTTATGGAGGGATAAGCAATTTACATCCCTCCCTTCTCCGGGATTCGAACCCGGGAACTTCGATACGACGGGCAGTGCTACTAACACTTTCCCGTCTGAGCAACGTCAGCTAAATGTTCTGTTGTTTAAATGGCCGTGTCGGTTAAATGGCCTGTTGTTTAAATGGCCGGTTCTGTTGTTTAAATGGCCGTGTTCTTCCGGCTAACTGCTATTGGCTCAGTGCAACAGGTTAGGGCTTCAAATAGCAGAGGGGGGAATGAAAAAAAAAGTCACATTAAAAAAAAGGTACATTTAAAAAAAAATAGTAAACTTAAAATTACTGTTGGCAAAAGGTTGCAAAACCAATCAATTAAAGCAACACTCACGCAAAACGAGCCTAAAAATTAAAATTTTAATAGAGTTATATTACATTGTAAGGTATTTTCTCTCTCTTTTCTGTATGCCTTCGTGGTGTAACAGCAGCACACTCGGCGTGTATTCGAGAAGTCCAGATTTGAGTCCCGGGCGAAGGCATTGCTCATATTTCACGTTTCCTATCTCAAAAATCCTAATGTCTGTACAGTGGCGCCCGAACTAAATAAAGTGATGAATGATGATTCTTCATCACCAATATTTGGCGACTGGGTCCTCTAATCCCCAGTCGCCCTTTAAAAAAGTGGGGAGTTTATAAAAAGTGTTTTTTTCCTCCTTTTTGTGTACTTTCGTGGTGTAACGGTAGCACACTCGGCGGGTATTCGAGAGGTCCAGGTTTGAGTTCCGGTGAGAGCATTGCTCATTTTTTCTGTCTCCAGCTTCAAAATAACCTAATGTCTCTACAAGCTTTATTAAAAATTATGCCAAAGTTTGAAAAATTTGATGCTCTTAACAGGTATAATATGATCTTTTTTATCTTTAGAATTTTTTTTTCTCTCGTACAGTAATAAAACAGTTACTCTGTGTGGTATATTATTACTGTATGTGGTATTTTTTGATAAAAAGAATAGGTGTCCGGAGAGTGGAAAAAAGTAGCACTGCTTAGTAAAAGAATTGCGTTAATAAATACCCAAACGATAAAAACAAAAAATGTATAAAGTTGGTTGCCGTATTTTCCGCCTTCTTCATTGATCGGTATCGTTCCCTTCACCTGAAACCAGAATATTTTACTATTGCTTGGCATACATAGCAAATCAAATCTCCAGAAATAACAATGGCTAAAGTCTCTGTTTTGGGAACTTAATTTCCCAGTCGATACATTTTAAATAACACGTTCCACTATATGTAGTCTAAGTTTTCAAGGTTTATTGATTTTTGCTAACCAGTTTTTGCATGAATTCAAACTTTCTTTTTTTCTTCAGTTCCACATCGTCATTTATGGAAGAAACGTGACTGTATGAAGGTAACAGAGCTCAGAAAACATCGCCAGCATGACTAATTGATTGAATGATTACTGACTGTTGTTGGCAGATGTAACCTGCTGAGTGATTAGGCACCCTGTATTCACTGACGTGATTTGAATTGCATTATTAGTTGACGAATTCATCTAGCATATGTGAGAAATTAATTCTTTGCGATTAAAAAGTCTGGCTTAAACCATTGTCTTAATTGCTTATTAACCAGGGAATCTTGAAAAACTTATTTGGAACACATCACCTCTAACCATTAACTAAACCAAGATCTAAATTTCAACTTTAAATAAATACAGAAGCTAAGAACTGATACTGAAAATTCATTTAACCTCGCCTTATAAAATAATACACGTAAAATGCTGTTAACGTGCATTACTAATAACAGAGTAGACAAGTATAATTTCGCCAGGCATTAATAGTTAAGTAATCAGTAATTTGGGAGGAAACACCTACCTATTTCGCTTTTACCCGGAGGTTCCCTTGTCAGGACTGAGTATTCTGTGCATAGCGTTAGTGAACATGTTGAAGTACTAGGGTCCTTATCCTCAAGTCCTGAACTGGAACAGGGAGCTGAAAAATGATGTCTTTGTTCTGATGTAGATACTGTGCTGGAGAATAACTGCACTTGAAAGGGATTTAAAATCCTCCTTTTATTAAATCACTATTATTTACACACTTCCCAACTCGGGAGAGATACAGAAAGTAAAAGACCACACTTGGGCCTAACTTAACAATCAAATAAATTTAATACTAAACCTAAAATAGAAATGTAATTAAACTTTGCTTCGCAGAGCAAATCGCGGAGTTTGGCCTCTAACTAAATGGTGCGTAGCAAGAAATGCTAATACTAGCGCACTTCAATTTATTTCAATATGCAATCACGTAGTAAGCACTATGGCTTATAATTTTAGCTGCTAGCTGGTCAGGCGAACGTCGAGTAGAATGACCGTGATCTGAGACTAAAAGCTCTCTCACACTGAGAGGTTTCTACCTCTGGTTTAAATAGCACTTGGCTGTACTTCAAATTAGCATAAGCTGAAAACGCGCGCTTCTTCTGACGGGAAGTTGAAACAGAGAAGAGATAGAAAGATTTAAATTAAAATAAAACTCGGTTAGTTTAACTAAAACCTTACACCCTAACTACGAATACGATCAGCAAATCAAATTTATATCTTAATTACCTACAGAAATATATTTTAATTTAACCTAGCTACAGTCAAAAATCCTATCTAGAAGGTCGCAATTGTCAGAAAGCAAAATTTTAATGGTGGTCAGCAACAGGACTTCTCTTTCCCCTTCACTCTGTTTTATTTAGTTAGCAGTTCGCATAACTTTGAAGTGAGCGAATGAAGTAAAACTGAAAAACAGCGAATTAGTTAATAGCAAGAGCAAACTAGTTATCCAGCTACTCAATTACAATTGTTAGAATAATAAAAACTTTACACAATAAACCTTTCTTACTTCGTAACTTAGGTTGATAATTTCATGTCAGTATGAGAGCAATCTTAATACTGTAAGGTTGTAATTGAGCTTCTATTTGAATTTAAGTCCTAGCTTGCTGAAGTAATATTGTAAGGTTTTAGTTTAAACTAACAAAGTTTCATGTTAATTTTCTCTTTCCTGTAAGTTGTAGAGACATTAGGTTATTTGGTGGCAGGAGACATGAAAAACGAGCAAGGCCTTCGCCGGGAATCGAACCACGGACCTCTCGGTTACGCGTCGAGCATGCATACCACTACACCACGAAGGCATGTGAAGAAGGCGGGAGAAATACCTTATAATATGACAAAAACGTGCGATGGTTTTTAAAACAACCTTTTTATTAAACTGAGCTTTTAATCGGAAAGGCATGACTTGTGCTACAGTTAACCACTACTTGTGGTGATGTAATTTAATCTATAACAAAAATTTCAATTTAAACATTGATAGAAGTAGTCTAAGATTATATAGGAAATAAACTAAGCTATACGCCTGCTCAACTTAGTTTACCGGTGTATAAGTTTAAAACAATCGGTTGCGAGAGAATGTAAAAGCCGGGATAGTTACATTTAGATAGAGTTGTAAAATCTAACAACGCGGCACGGGTGCCAGAAACTTTCTGTCTCTGTCTAAGATCCAAAGCCTTCAGCTTAAATACACCTAAAGCTATTTTACATTCTAGTGAAAAATATAGAAAGAAGAATGAGGATCAAAATCATGATAAATGGTTAATTAACATAAGAACCTTACAATCTAAATACAGTTTAACTAACATCATCGCAAATGTTCACTATATCTAAATAAAGGCTTTAAATTATTGCATTCAGTGGAAACAAGTCAAGAGGGAATAAGACCAAGGTGCGACCAGTACACCAGGTATGAAGTCAATAAAGCCAACCCAGTAGTACATCACACCTCACTTTGCTTAGTTACAGATTAAATCTGGACTTGAACAGTAAAGAACTATATGCATAATGAATATCAGGCTTTTTTATGCTATGCCTTCCCAGCCTGGGCAGCGGCTTTTCTGATAGATATAAATAAATTGCAAATTATAAAAAATAAAGTGCTTCCATTACCACTAATACCTGCCTTTTCATCAGAAATTTGTTGCTGCATAGGGACTTAAAAGTTCCTCGCATAAGCCGAGCACCTCAGAAATACCAAAGAAGGGTTCTTTACTAAGGCAATTAATAGCTGCACTGTCAATTACTCATTGACAGTCAATTACTCATTGACAGTCAATTACGTAATCCTGGAAGGCAATAAATGTATTAGATCATTCTCTGCTCATCTGTTAGGTGACCATAACTTTGTTTCTTAATTTTGAGAATTTAAAACTCTATATAGGACTGTATATTTTGATTTTTCATGAGCATACCCGTGCTGTATATAGTTTGATTTCACTTCTGTATTCCGCCTATCACTAGTTTGGTAGTTAACTCTTCTGTTAACCTTTAGTTTCATTAGTTTCACGTTTCATACTTGAAATATTACCTCTGGAATTAAATCTGAAATTAATCACTGCGTCGAGGCAAAGGCCTTCACTATTCTTCCATCTCCTATTCCTTGGAGCATTCACCTCATCGAACTGCAAGGTCATGATTTTTAGGCAAATCTTTATTAAGCGAATAACGGCCCAACTAACCATTAGGTTTGTACACAGATAATACACTGTTAGACAGATCTTAAGAACGGACAACACTATTAACCATAGCAACCGCAAAATAAAAGGAAGTAAAATGTGGGAAATTAGAATAAGTGGCGGATACAGTAAGAAGGCTTGTGCGTATGCAAATTTTCATTTCCTTGCTCGGTCATCACGTGATAGCGCTGATAAAACTTTAAAGGATTTGATGCGTGCGGGAACCGTTGTACCAAGTGAAAGTTTTATGGCAAAGATTCAGTAGGCGATGTTGAACGTTTCGATATGCCTTCTCGACATCACTTAGATGATTTTGCTCTTGGTCTTATCATTGAGAAGACAGAAGAAGGGAAAAAAATAAAAGATGTTACCAGGAAGTTTAACATCTTCAACAACGTTTTTTCACGGCTGTGGAAGACATTTAAAACAACTGGAACGTGTATTCAGACTCAAGGGGAGCTCGTATGAAATGTGCGACGTCAGCAGACGCCAGGTATATTGCCCCATCGGAAAAAGAAGCCGTCTCACCAGGTGGCGAATGAATATCTTACACAAGACAACTGATCTCCCAAAAGAATTGCAGCTGCGAGTTCGGGAGGAAAAGGATCATAAGCTCGCATACCCGTTGTGTGTGTTCCATTCTCCAGACAGCACCTTACCGCCTGTTTGCAATTGTGACGCGAGCACCGCAGTTGGGCTGAAAAGGACTGGGCTTACGTACTATTTTCAGATAAGAGTAGGTTAAATCTGCAAGCGGATTGTAAACTTCAACTGATTGATCTGGCATGACAGTAGTATTGCTTATCGTCCAGAAAATATCCAGGAAAGGGGTAGATATCCGAGATCAGTATCAGAATGGCCCGGTATTATGATCAACGATCGCATGCTCCTGCATGTGGTTACAGTTGAGACTGTGAGCGGCCTACGATATATTGATGAAATTCTGCTGCCTCATATTCGCCTTCAGCGTGATACTTTCGGTGATAAATTTCTTTTCATGGACTACAATTCACCATGTCATCAAACACTCGCTGTTCAGGATTGTCTAGACAGCAAGAATATTCAACGCCTTGAATGATTTGCACGTTTCATTCAACGCCTTAAATGATTTGCAAATCATTTAAGGCCTTGAATGATTTGCATTCCATAAGATGGAAATATTTGTGATACTAAATCAGGATGGGAATATTTGGGATACTCTGCGGAGATGACCTGCTGCTCAACAATATCCTCCAACGAAAATAAACATCCACATCCGTGCACTGACAGAGGAGTGGGATTAATTATTGTTTCAACAGCTGCTGGATAATCTTGTGCAAAGTATGAACTACATATGGAAAAATGCATAGCAATCCACGATGGACGTATCCATGGTAGACACCTTTTTCAAAGGTTTCTGCTATCATTCATGTGCATTTTCCCATTTTACCGCACACAGCATCAAAAGAACAGTTTTTTACTTTTGGATGTTTCAAAACTTTTTGTATTTTCCTAAACAATAAATATACTTTATTTTAATATTCGAAGAATGTGGCAGCAATATTTTATGCTGCTTAGCCTTCAACTCCTCTTAATGTTACGCTAATTGCAATTTGAGATACGTTCTTAGCAATATATTCGCGACGAAAACGTCACAGATCGAACTTAATGAGTAGGTAAAAAATTCAGCTTATGCCAAAATAATCTTTTACGCGTTTGGGTAGTAATTTCTAAAAGATATGTCCTCTATCGCCAATTTGCGCATATTCCTTGGAGTATGATCATCAGCTCTAGTACTGCATTCTAACATACAATCGCAAATGTTCAACGGACTTACAGATAGGAAATTTAGCATGAGAGAAGATAATATCAATGCCGAAAATTTATTGCAGTATTTACTTCAGCCATTCAGTAGTTAAACAAGCTCGATAATAAGGCGCTTGTTTTGCAGTGTACTATAAAGTAATCATTTGTTCACTATCTGGTAACGAGTGATTTTCTTAGCACCTAGCCTAAATAAAGGTCTTAGGTTAGAGCCTTTATTTGAAGTTCAAATTAAGACAGATGGAGACAGAAAGAATCAGAGAATACGAGAATGGCAAAAGAAGTCCTTTTAAACTACTTTTTCATACAAGCTCTTTTTGTGTGTGTACATAATTACTTAGAAAAACTTCTGTGCTGTGATGTTTTGGCTCTGTAACAACATTTATGAATAATAAAATAAATCCTAAAATGTACAGTAAGTTCTAATGCAATTCAAAGTAAGCATACTTTGTCATTTTTCTAAATAGGCTGTGTGCTTGCATATGAACTTAAACATGCTTTGTCACTTTACAAAAAATGGAAAAGCATGTTTAAGTTAAACAAAATTTAAGGAACAAATAGAAAATATTTTTTATATTGTTAAAATGTGTCTTTTAAAGGATTAAATATTTAAAATATGTAGTAAACGGAGAAGTTTTTTGTTTTATTAAATTTCTGCTTTCATGTTTCTTGATAAACGTTTTAGCAGGTTAAGTATTTTGTAAATACCTAAATCTAGAATAAAAAATATGTAATTCTCCAATAATTAAATCTTTATTCACTATAATTAAACTTTTAACAAAAGTTATTAAAATTGAAAAGAGAGTATATTTTAAACTGCTATTACTTAAAAGAAAGATGACTGATAATGCTGCCATGATAAAGACACTAACCACCACTGATGTAGCGTATTGCTGAAACCTAATTTTAATTTATTCAATTAACCGATTTATTTATTTTGTATAAAGTTTTTCCTTCTAAAGAATATTAAATGGCTGTCGATCCCAAGAAAGACCAAAAACGTGTATAAAAATATTTTCTGTTTCTAGCTGTTTAAAACTTAAGTCTGTGGACTAATAATGTGAAATAAGTCTAAATATAAGATCGGAATTGAAAGTTATGAGACCATTTTGTATTAGATAAATTCTGCACATTGGTTAAAAATCTTATCATTTGCGATACGTAATCATGTCCAACATTTACAAGATGAGAAGAGGAATTCTGCATGTTACCATAAGCTTGTTGTTCTGACAAGACCTGTAGATGTATGAGCTGAGTATTTAACACCAGATTTGAAAAAATTTTAATAAATGTTCATCAGTACCCATTTAATGAGTTTTTGAAAATTTATGAAAATATCATTTTATGATCTGAAATTTACTCAATATAACAGGCAAAACAAAAAGCTTAATAAGAAATATTTTTTTTAATTTCTAGAGCCAGATACAAAGACAACTGTAGATAGAACAAGTAAATATGAAAGACAACAACAATACTAAAAACAATAGTATATAAATCTGTTTTGTGGCTCGCCGCTCAATATCTCTCGCAGAGTGATCCAGCATTAAGCGCAGGGTAACAGACACGTGAAACGTCTATTTCCTCATGAAGGCTGCACAATTTATAAATTGGGCTTGGGACAATATTCATTCGATGCAGATATTTTAAAACACAATCATGGCCAGTAAAAATTTGTTTTGGGCCGTAAAGGAATGTCAAAATTTCTGTTAATCCATACTTTAAGACTATTCTTTTCAGTAACGTCTTTCCAAAAATGCTTCTCTGTAGTAATTTTTATTACTCTTTTGGCAGCTTAAAAAGAGATGTGGTTATAAGTTACTTGAAGAATACCTGGCGCCTTTCTTTGCCAGCAAATCTGCCTTTTCATTTCCATGAAGGCAACAATGTAGTGGTATACATTGCACAGCAACTTCTTTGCAGTCCCAAGCTGTTTGACATTTTGAAACATCAACAGACATTGGTGATTCAAAAGAAGAAATGGGCAGAAGAGCAGCTTTTGAATCAGACGGCATGATAACTTTTGAAAAATGTTCAAGGTGACAGCAGAATTGGGATAAGGCTCTGCTTATGGTCGTAATCTCACCATCAAAGCAGTCCTATTTCTTCCAAAATAATAAGTCCAACATAATAAGAATTAAATAAGGCGCTTGTTTTAGTATATTTGATGGCTGAATTGAAGATATTGATAATCAGATTCTGCATATTACACTGAAGTGACAAAAGTCATGAGATAGTAATATGCAAATATACAGATGGCAGTAGTATCGCGTAGAAAATGTATAAATGCGAAATGCTTTGGCAGGGCTTTCATTTGTGTTCAAGTTATTCATGTGAAGAGGCTTTGACGTGATTATGGCCGCACGACGAGAATTAACAGACTTTGAACGCGAAATGGTAGTTGGAGCTAAACGCATGGGTCATTCCATTTCGGATATCGTTAGGGAATTCAACATTCCGAGATCCACAGTGTCAAGAGTGTGCCGAGAGTATCTAATTTCAGGCATAACATCCCACCATGGACAGCGCAGTGGCCGACCACCTGCACTTAACGACCGAGACCAGCGACGTCTGCGTAGAGTTGTCAATGTTCACAGGCAAGCAACACTGCGTCAAATAACCGCAGAAATCCATGTGGGACGTACGAGGGACGTGTCCGATAGGACAGTGCGGCGAAATTTGTCTTCCTTGGGCTATGCCAGCAGAAGACCGACTCGAGTGCCTTTACTGACAGCACGACATCGCCTGCAGGGACTGTCGTGGGCTCGTGAACATATCGGTTGGTCTCTAAACGAATGGAAAATCGAGGCTTGGTCAGATGAGTCACGATTTCAGTTGGTAAGAGCTGATGGTAGGGTTCGAGTGTGGCGCAGACCCCACGAAGCCATGGACCCAAGTTGTCAACAAGGCACTGTTCAAGCTGGTGGTGGTTCCATAATGGTCTGGGCTGTTTTTACATGGCATGGACTCGGTCCTCTGGTGCAACTGAACCGATCATTGACTGGAAATGGATACCTTCAGCTACTTGGAGATCACTTACAGCCATTCATGGACTTCACGTACTCAAACAACGATGGGATTTTTATGGATGATAATGCGCCATGTCACCGGGCCACAATTGATCGCGATTGGTTGGAAGAACATTCTGGACAATTCCAGCGAATGATCTGGCCACCTAGATCGCCTGACATGAATCCCATCGAATATTTATGGGACATCATCGAGAGGTCAGTTCGTGCCCAAAACCCTGCACCGTCAACACTTTCACAATTATGGACGTCTATAGAGGCAGCATGGCTCAATATTCCTGCAGGGGACTTCCAACGACTTGTTGAGCCCATGCCACGTCGAGTTGCTGCACTTCGCCGGGCAAAAGGAGGACTGACAAAATATTAGGAGGTATCCCATGACTTTTGTCACTTCAGTGTATTTCGTGACATAATGAAAAGATATTTTCCTAACATCACCGGAACATTTATGTCTTTTAAGTTTATTCTTATGGTAAGAATATAGAGAAAACTCAACAAAAAGCAAGCACTTTAAAAGACTTCTCAGTTTGTAGAGACATTAGGTTATTACGAAGCAGGAGACATGAAAAATATGCAATTCCTTCGCCGGGAATCGAACCACGGACCTCTGAAATACCGGCTCAATGTGCTGACCATTACACCACGAAGGCACGCTAAGAATGTGGAAGATATACCTTATATACTCCCTTTTTAAAGGTGCTAAGAATGTGGAAGATATACCTTATATACTCCCCTTTTTAAAGGGCGACTAGGGTTTTAGGGGACCTAGTCGCCAAATCCTGGGTGTGGAGAGTCATCATCCACAACCCTTTTAGTTCGGGCGCCACTGTAGAGACATTAGGTTATTACGAAGCAGGAGACATGAAAAATATGCAATTCCTTCGCCGGGAATCGAACCACGGACCTCTGAAATACCGGCTCAGTGTGCTGAGCATTACACCACGAAGGCACGCTAAGAATGTGGGAGATATACCTTATAAGTTTACTAAAGTTTTTCATTGAATCACTATTGCACCAAAAATATTCTCTTATTTTCACCAGCTGCATAAACGCAGTGTGCCCAAGAAAGCCTCTTTTATTTTTCTAACTGGACTTCTAATGGAAGACAAATAATTCACTTTTAAATCAGAAGATAGAGAAATAACTGAATAATCATTTCTTTATATAGAAAGATTAAGATCAGATTGATGCATTTTTGGAAAATAACTGTTTACTTACTACGCCTTTTATACTATGTCTGTTTTGCTTAAAAGCAAACTCTCTGATTAATCTGTTTTTAATAATTTACAATTATATAATTAAAGCAGTTTCCTGGCTAATTTTCATACAAGTAGCAAAGCAATTTAATACAAGTACCAAAATTAAATCCTTCAGCTTAAAAATGAATTAAGTACGCAATGTTCGTTTTTATAACACTTCAGATGCTTTCCATTTATTTTGCCGGATAACAAATATTTCTTTGTTATTATTATAACAATTGCTTTAAAACAAATAATTTACTGAAATTCTAAAATATTTGGCTGCAGCTTAAGAAATATTTCTGCAGCTTTCAAAATATTTCAAATAGTACCTATATTTATTTAAGTGAAATGGATAAAAGTAATGGAGCCAAATATTTTAAGATGTTGATTAGAGAAATTTTATCTTCAATATATTGCTAATAACATTTGTGATCAGATAAATCGAAATTCTTTTACCGTAACTGAAGTATTTCTCTTCTTATTTTCTATTTCTGTAATAGGCATAGTCTTAAATAATAGACATAGTCTTAAAGGCTATAATGTGCCAAACACATGGTAAAGTGAGTACATATGTCAACGTATACAGTAAAAGATAAATACAAATAATAAAATGCACTGTAGAGTGCATTATTTGATAGTAAAAGGGTGAGTTTAAAGCTTTCGGACGAATTCTAATATACAACAACATAAAATCTCAATGCATGAAATGAATTAAAACATTGTGATCAACGTTCTGATTACACATACATGAAATGAATTAACACCACTCAACTGTATTAAAACCATACCAAATTTAGTAATAAAATCTAGTTTCTTTTAAAATCCTAAATACATTAAAATTAAGCTTTTTCTCAATTAAGTTCTCAAGATTCCCTTGACAGTGACAAAGGCACTTCAGACAAAGTCTGTCAAACGATGGGCAATCCATTAAAATGTAACGCACAGATAAAACTTCATTACAACTTATACAAGCAAACTTATTCTCAGCCTTTAACAGATGACTATGCGTAAGTCGAGAGTTACCATATAAGGTATTTCTCCCGCCTTCTTAGCATGTCTTCGTGGTGTGTTGGTCAGCACACTCGGTGCGTATTTGAGAGGTCAAAGGTTCGAGTCCCGGGGAGGGCATTGCTGATTTTTCATGTCTCCTGCTTCGAAATAACCTAATGTCTCTACAAACAGTTCTGAAGTGAATTTCTGAAAAGAATTTCTTCCCTTCGGTTCTTAGTAGCCTCCCAACCTTCCATTCTTGATTTTATAATGTTTAAATTTGTATTATAAATCTGGATATCCCAGAGCTAGCTGGCATTTATTCAAGGATTTTTGCTTAATGACCTTTTCAGATGTCAGTAAGAGGGACGAGCTGACTTGATAATCAACAGCAGACTTTGCTGTGATACCTGTCATTTCATTCTTTTTATTCCTATATCCCAACAGTAGAGGATCTTTTAACCATGGCTTTTCAAGTTCATATTTAGCTTATTCATTTCAACAACCACAGGATTCTGGATATAGGAGAATGTTTTTAAAACTTCCAAGGTGGTATAAGAATCGGTATATATTATGAATTGTTTCGAAGTTAGAAGCGTGATACACGTATCATCAACCAATGGTTATTCGACTTAATAAAAGGTCATGCACGTGAATGCATACTTCAATTATATTATCATTACTTTGTAGAGACATTAGATTCACTTCGAAGCAGGAATCATGAAAAATGTGCAATGCTCTAGCGGGGCTCGACTCTGGACCGACCTATTGCTAGTTGGACCTATCTTTCCAACTACAACACTTAAGCACGCGATAAGGATGGAGAAAATACTGTGCATTCTCCCCTTTAAAGGACGACTGGAGAGGAAAGGATCCGATTGGCAAATACTGGACCGTGATGAATTATCGTTACCACCTTTAATTTTGATGCCAGAGTACTTTTGAATTTTACGAAGCCAGGAAACCGAAGAAATGTGCATTGCCTTCCCTAGGATTCATAGTCCGGACTTCCCGACGTGCTTCCAATCATACTGGGAAGGCACGCCGTAAGGAAGGAGAAAATATCTTCCAACCGACTTACTTGAAAATTTTTTGTCGTCTCTTAAAATTAACTTATAAAGTATATCTCCCACGCTCTTAGCGTGCCTTCGTGGTGCAATGGTCAGCACACTGAGCCGGTATTTCAGAGGTCCGTGGTTCGATCCCCGGTGAAGGCAATGCATATTTTTCATGTCTCCTGCTACTAAATAACCTAATGTCTCTACACTGGCGCCCGAACTAAAAGGGTGTGGATGATGACTCTCCACACCCAGGATTTGGCGACTAGGTCCCCTAAAACCCTAGTCGCCCTTTAAAAAGGGGAGTATATAAAGTACACTCACGTTTGTGAAAATTGCAACACCATGAAGGACTTACGCGAGTGAGCTGAAATTTTCAGGAAATGCAAAGTAGCGCATGATATGCAAATGATTAGAATTGCAAATCCGTAGCGCATGCGTATGCTGAGCAGCGCCCTCTGAACGGCTGATGGATCCGAATAAAA
>KK112235.1:184113-220522 GCA_000611955.2 Stegodyphus mimosarum | reverse complement strand
GCCATGTCGTGTAGCAGCACTTATTGCGGCGCGTGGTGGCCACACAAAATACTGATTCTGATCTCTTGTTCTTGTTTGTTTGCTTTGAACATTTAATCATTTATTTGTACCACTACCACTCAACTGTGTATTAATTTGCATTCAATTATGATGATTCCTTCTTGGTGTTGCAATTTTCACAAACCTGAGTGTATATCTCCCACGCTCTTAGCGTGCCTTCGTGGTGTAATGGTCAGCACACTGAGCCGGTATTTCAGAGGTCCGTGGTTCGATCCCCGGCGAAAGCAATGCATATTTTTCATGGTTCCTGCTTCCAAAAATGCCTAATGTCTCTACAAACTCGCCTCTAAATTCTCACACGTTTAGCTTAAAATGATGTTATGTTAATCTTTACCTTCTAAGATTTTTCAACTCGGTAAACAACTGTACATGAACATCTTAGAAAGTGTAAGAAAAAACGCTTTCTAAAAATCATCATCATCATAATGATAATAGTTTATAATCTTAACTATTTCTTGTGTATTTTGAAACAGAATGTAAGCGTAGGACTGTAAATAAAAGAAATACGGATTCCCAATTTGCAAAATAAAGATTGAAATGCTTGAAGATCATCTTAGAGTATTCATTATTTAATATAACTTTAGAAAGCATCACATGTGTCTGTTAGAGAAATTGATTTTAGGAGAAAGAATTCGGAAACTGTTCCTTCTTTTACAGACAAAGTAGAGAAAGTATATAAAATAAAAACGGGTATGACTTTATCATAAAAAGTGCAACTGATAACAAAAAAACTAGCTGCCTTTCTTGGAGCTAGTAAGAAAATTCTAGCATTTTTTAAGGTGACAATGCATTCAGGTAAATATTTTAGGGACTATTGTAAACGTACGTAATAATTATTATTAAGTTGTAGAGTCATTAGGTTATTTCGAAGCAGGAGATGTGAAAAGTGAGCAATGCCGTAGCTGGGACTCAAACCACGGACACCTCTCGAGTACGCGTCGAGTGTGCTGACACCACGAAGGCATGCGAAGAAGGCGAGAGAAATACCTTATATACCCCCTTTTAAAGGGCGACTGGGGATTAGGGGCCTCAATCACCAAATCTTGGTGGTGGAGAATCATCATCCACCACCTTTTTAGTTCGGGCGCCACTTGTAGTGGCAATTTTTTGGAAGCAGAAGAATGGAAAATGAGCAACGCCTTCGCCGGGAATCGAACCACGGACCTCTCGGTTACGCGTCGAGCGTGCTGATCACTGCACCACGAAAGCATGCGAAGAAGGCAGGAGAAATACCTTATAAAGCACGGGATATTTTTCGGTCTTTTTTTCCTTTATTCGAAGTAAGGGGATATTTTTTTCCTCTAATGTATGTTTGAGAATACGTTTTCAACGTTAAGTTGTTAATATCTTGGCAAATTTTTATAGGTCCATCATTTATCAAAAAAAGAATTTGAAACAGGAACAGCATTTAAAACTTTTTATTTTATTTTTTATATCTTCCTTCAAAAATCAGATGCTGGAACAGTATCTTGACTTGTCATTTGACCACTGATATCTTTTAACAAATCCTCGATTTTTTAAGAAAAGCTAACTTGCTGAACTGATTATCTACTACACCACAAGCTCATGATATTACGTGTACATAGGACTACCGTGCGCATAGCCACATACTTAATTACTAAAGTGGTAATATTTTGGCCTTATCTTGGATGGTCTAGTGTTCTCGGTTAGCATATACTGCTGCTAGATCTACTTGAAAGTCTGTTTAGAGACTTATCGCTAAGACTGAGAGATTAATGCAAGAGGGGAAGGGTGTAAAAGACACTTTTATTCAACTCATTTGTTTACAAACGACACAGTCCTTGTGCTTACAAATCCAACCCACTTTAGGCGATAAAACTAAAGATAATAGTAAACTGAATTAACTTTAAAGATAAACTATAGTTCAAGACTACACAAATTAAATTAACCTAGCAGGTAAACCTACACCGGCATGATATTAAACTTCGGCGGCAAGAATGCGAAGCCGAGATTTAGAATTCAAAACAACTGGTAGAAACAACAACGTGAGCACTCAATAGCGAAACACGCTCTAACTACACTGAAATACACTCTCGTTCACCCTAACTCATTTACATCCTGGAGAGGAAAAGCGAGAGAAGCAAGATAAGACAGAAAATGCTTACAAATTAAATAACTATGAATAACAAATAATGTAAACCTCACAATCTGTGTCATTTAATTAATTAAGGTTTGTAAAGAATTCTTTACATTCTCTTTATTTCGGGTTTCCTCCCCCCCCTACACACACAGAGAAGTAGGAAGACCGAGATCCTGGTTTAGAATGTAAATCTTATATTTCACACAACACATAATAAACCATGAAAACGAAACCTGAAATACATTTTTCGTTTTGTAACTCAAATGAAAGAATAGTAAATCACGAACTTATTTAAAGAAATGCAGGTCCAGACAACAGGATGTGCAAATTAAACTCTGATTACAATACTCAGTTTACTAGACTCTTGCTTATATTTCTTTCACTGCCAGTGGCGCCATATCATGTTTACAAATACTTGTATGCTAGCCATTTTCGTAAATTTTAACATTTTATAACAAGTTAATATTTATTTTATGGTAGCAAATGAAAAGAGGCTTAGTATTTGCATATATTTCATGCATTCATGGCATACACATCTCCGAGTTTTGCCGCATTTGTAGAATATATGCTTCGTGTGCTACTTTGCAGTAAGATTTTTCAATTTCTACAATCTCTAAAACCATTTTCAATCCATTTATTAAAAAAAGTCTTAAGCCTATAAGCAGACCTATTTCAAATCACGAATCCATTTCAAACACGACCCATCAGCGGCCGAACGGTAAAGTAGCTGAACCCTGGTAGTTCGGTTCGAGTTCAGTTCCGAAACGGCTGGCTGCAAGGGGGTGGTTCTCTTGTATTCCCCATGCGTAGAGTGTATACGAACCAGTTCCCCTTAGAGATTCCTCCACGAAGGCATCCCTTCTCTTAGGCAGATAGCCCAAGTATGCTTAGCCGTAATCTCAATAAACCAAACCAACCAGTCAAACTTCAAGGGTTCATAACTCACTATAGTGAATATACGTGTCATGTTTAAATGCGTAGATGAAGGAATTCGGTATTTTAAGACACTTTACTGCGTAATTGGAAGGATGAATGCATAAACCAAAAACTTCCAGGCGTGGCCGTTTCGAAACATAATTTTATTGCAGGATAATTCACATTAGATGATCTTCCTGTAGATAAGATATTTTTCAATCATAGTTGGCTACAATAATTTTCATGCACAAGGGGCTTTAAAGTACGACTTCATCTTAGATGAGTAAGCATAGCAGCAAAGCGTCTGGCCGGGAGGAACGCTTAAGCGAAAGTGAGTAAGTAATTCAGAGGAAGAAGGGAGGGAGTCAAAAGTTTTAGCTCGAGTCAAAAAAGTTTTGGTTTGCAATTATTTTGATTGGACAAGAGGTATCTGCGTCAATTTGGGAGAACAGATGAATTTAGAGGGAGAGTATAAAATCTAGAATCTTTAATTTTGAGGTCGCCAATTATTCTTAAAGCAGCCATCGTATTTTGTTAGCTATATCTTACACACACACACACACACATATATATATATGTATATATATACATATATGAGAAAAATAAATTTCTTTTTAATGAATATGATAATTTGCATTCTAAATTCATATGTAATGCACTTAAATTGACCAAGACTATAACATATTTTCTGCACAAATTGTTATTAAGTTAAAAAATATCTGCTTTGAAAAGCAAAATTACGAAAAGATTTTCCTTTTCTAAGCGAGGGGGAAGGGAGACTATCAGAGTCTTATTAAGTATTCAATCAAAGGAATCCATAAACTAAGAGCTTTTAAATCGTTCGAAATTTAAATCCTTTTTGGCCTATGGCGAATGAGAAGGATTTTTAGATAAAAAAAATGAGAGAATTTAGTTTACGAAAAGAGATTACATCGTGATATTTTAATCGTGTACAGTGTTTATTATTTCATAGAATTGACCGCATTTAGCTGAAAAGAAAATTTAGAGATTTAAAATAACTTACTATAGCTGGGCAAATCCTAAAATTTATATTTTGATAATATTTATTAAATTAACAAATAACGTGTAGAAAATTACAACATGTTCTTTTAAAAAAGTGTATCCCATGATTACCAATATTATTAACTCACATGCCTTAATATATTTTCTTTTTAAATTTTAGCTACCTATATTTATCTACGTATACATTGCTTAATGTTTTGAAAACCTATAGAATAAAAAGAGTGTTTTAGTTAAAATTTCCTTCAAATTATGAAGTGCTTTTCCAAGTTAAAAATAACCAATGAAATACCTACATCTGTTTCTTCACATTTCAAAAATAAAAAATAAATAACTAAATAAATAAATAAATAAAATTTCACACAGAAGTGAAAAATCTCCACCAGAGAAAGTGACACGTCATCGTTGTACATCATGAAATGTTGAAAGCAAATAACTAGAGTTGATGAATATTTAAAGATTATAGAGTCATTAGGTTTATGGATGAATAACGTGCAGTGTCTTTGCTGAGATTCGAATTCTGGATCCCCCGATTACGCGTTGGACGTGCTATTTAGTTGCACCACGAAGACACGCAGTAAGGAGATAAAAAATACCTTACGTACTTCCTCTTTTAAACGGGAACTAGGATGAAGGGACTCATTCGGTGGTGGTGAAGAATTGTCGTCCACCACATTTTAGTTTGGGTTACACCACAAAGGCACGCTGTAAGGAGGCAGAAAATACCTTCTAAGGTAAGTAAATAATTAGCTATGGCAAAACACGCTGCCAGCTGCGGAGGAATTTCGGAGTGATACTGGCTGGCAGTTGCGTTACACACGGAAAAGTAGTGCCCACCAGCGGCCTAGCGGTAAAGTGGCTAGTTCGGTTCGGGGTTCTAATCCCGGCGAACTGGTTGGCTGCATGGGCGTTTTCGTGGTTTTTCCCATGTATACGAGACAACTTTCCTTAAAATGACATCCACGAAGGCATCCTTCCCCTTAAGCGGATAGCCTGTGAGTGCTTTGCCATACTTAAATATGTCATACCATACCATACCACGGAAAAGCGGAACACTAACAGGCAGCCACATTCCCGCCAGGAATCGAAGATGGAGCAAAACATGACAATGAGCGTTGGTTTAAACCACTCAATCCTGGAAGACGATAGAAAGATAAATTAGGGGAAAAAATCTTTTGTAAAGGAAGGGGAATATTAAATTCATGAATCAACGTATTCAATGAATTAAAATTTTTTATTTCTTGCCTTTTGTAAGCAGCTGATAGTGATATGTTATGCAAATGTAATATAATCCTATTGCTTTGTCTATCATCGCGAGTTTGTTTTATTCAAATAGCTTTTTTTTTTACCGAATAAGTTCATACTTAGCGATGTAATGATAATTTACAAATGTTAAAGATGTGAGCTAAAATATATAACGAGCTAAACATGCATTTTACGGTTATTAAAATGTTACAGATATTAAATTCAATTTAAAATAATCCTTTTAACCGCTCTAAAAATGCATTACTACACGCCCAAGAATGGAATTTTCTCTCTAAAGTCCACTCCAATTTAACAGCACCTAAAAAAAAGAATGGAATCTGAGGATTTCGTGGTCCATTTCTTTTACCATCAACTTTTTGAGAGAAACTTTCCTCTCGATAAAGTTTATGGAGTGAAACAATTTTACAGTACAGGAGTCGGAACCTTCTGGGGGAACCGAAACCCAGCGGTATGAGAATCAATTAGCTTCAGTTCGATTCCAAGCACAAAGGCATAAGTATCAGTCAGCCTTCAGAGCTATTCACTATACCTTCCGGACCGGCAAAATATTAATTCATGAGCTTTATGTTGAAATACTGATTTTGACTCAATACAAACTAAATATTAAAAATTATTCAGTCCTCTTACATGGTATTGCAATTTCGGATAGAGGAAGTAAATCTTATAAGCAGTTCCTCCTCGCCCTTGTATCTGCATGAATACTTCGGATCACATTTCAAGTACTGTGATATTTGCCTACGGTTGACTGTGCATGCTTATTTCGAATTTAAAAAAAAACTCTGATGTGTACACCGCATGACTTCCTTGTACGGAATATTAAATTATACTCAATTTTCCTGCCTTTCATTTAAACATTTTGAATTAACAGTTAACGAATTTTGAATTAAATCTACTTCGTCGATAGCGCATAAACCACAATAGAGTAAATGCACTCTTTAAAGTTCACTATATTTATTTACCACAGCCACACTTCGGCGTTGGTTCACTTACAGCGTTACATCTCATTCATTTTATAACTCAGAGAGAGTAAAAATTATAGCACCTGAAGAATTACCACAAGTTCTATTCAAATGCTATAATAAATCTAAAACGATATATAAAAGAAATTAAACAAATAAAAAAGAAACAGTTTTTCAGAGACGATTCAGCGCCGCTTACCTAATGCGCATGCGCTACTAATTCAGTTCTCACTTCGCGAAATTAAAAATTCAAAAATTCATAAAAATTCAAAATATTGTCACTATAAAATTGAAAGATATAGAAAAACATAAAACACCAAGTACAGTTAAAAAATTAAAAAAACAATTTTTACAATTAAAATTGCAATTCGTACGCAAAAACCAGCTAATATCTTAAATGATAATTCCAGAATGAATCAAGCATAATTTAATTCCCAATAATAAAGAAAGACGTTACTTTGTTGTTGCGAAGCTTAGTTTCTCTAGACTGGCAACGAATCCACCAGCTAATTTTCAACTGTAAACAAATATGGCCGTTATCCTAACCAAAAATTAGGCTTAGCCGCACTTAAAAAACTTTTAAATTGTCTATAATTCCACAATTATTGCATGCAGGTTAACTAAGGGCATAAAATCTTAACCGAAAGACAAGAACAACATAATTCACACAATTTACAAACTTAATAACTGTATATACTTTTGATGCCGCCGATTGCAACCAAAATGTGAGGTACACATCTACATGTTATAGCAGTCCTATACACAAAATTTCAACGTTCTGAGGCTACTCGTTTTTGAGTTATGCGAGATTCATACATATATACATACGTACGTATGTACGCACAGACGCCACGAAAAAATCTCTTCAGAATCCATTTTAAATCAGTTTTATAATTTTTTGGAGGGAAAAGAGTCCTTTATTCTGTTCTTATGTACGAATGCCACTCAAAAACATAATTGCATTCGATAGCTGTCAAAATAGATATTTTCGTTGAAATATGGTACCCGAAATTTTTCGCGATCACAATATTTCCTTTTTATTTCGTACAAGGAAGTAAAAAAGGATTAAAATCTAATGATTGCCGTTCAAACCTGCTAGACCCGACGGAAAAGAATTAGATTCTCTAAACTGCTACAGCGTTGATTGTCAACCGGCCACGACAGTAGATTCAAGATTTCCCGCCCAGTAAAAACAATGGAAGAGTAGAGGCGGGAGGAGAAACCTTTTAAGACTTTTCTTTAAGGATTACCGGATCCTATGTAAAAAGTCTGTCAATAAGTTAAAGTGCAAGAAGCTATTTTTCTTAACTTCAACTAAAAGTACATATCACCTTTAACTAAAACTCTCTGTGTATAAAATTCTATTATATGGGTCTTCAGTTAAAATTTTGATATTCATAAGATCTCAGGCTACCTATACATTACAAAAAAGTCCTTAATTAGTTTTTAAATACAGTAGACTTCCAAAGCTAATAACATTTTTTAAGTACTTTCAGATAAAAATTAAAGGAAGCGTGTTTGATAAGATTGCTGATATTTCTGTAAGAGGTGGCCTCGTAAAATTTCCTCTTAGGAAAAGAGGAAAATCTTTATCTTTTGTTTCATTGCAAGTATGAGTTACAGAATTTACTAGTCAAAGTTTTAGATGTAAATTTGATTAAATTATTTAATTATTACACACATTCATTTGCAGATTATTACATTCCTTCAAATGAACAATGGCACATTTAAAGAAGTTTCTAAGATGGTTAAACATTGAAAGTTACCATGAAATTTTAATATCTTTAAAATATGGATTTCCCGAATTATAGATATACTAATGAGCAAAACATTTAATAATTGCTTTGTTTATAAATTTTCATAAAGCCATAAATTTTTATAACTTCCACGAAACAGTTTTGTTCGAATTTATCTTGGATTCACTAAAATCTAACAACATTACTTAACTTTATGTAAAAAATGCTTTAATATATTACATTTGGGAATTTATAGACTCGATTTCGATTGCATTTTACCAGTGCGCAACGATAAATTAAGAAACATTTTTGCTACTAATTTATACATCGCCCTAAAATTAGTGATTAAATCCGATCTTCGTTTACCGCCCACGTAGAGTTCTTCTTTAAAGTCAAGAAAACAGCATCCTTTTACTACTGAGTGAGTCATGAGTTCTTTATTTATGTGCAACAAGGATCGCATAATTAACAGGATTTTGAAACGACCTTTCTAAGCCCCTTCCCTAGTCGTCTTCTTGCCTTTAAGTCTCACTACACGACTTGAGTATATCCTTCAACTTTTCGAAGAATTTCCTCTTTCACCGTTTCTCTTAAACAACCTTCATTTGACGGGAATAAATTTTGCTTCAGATCTCTACGATTACATTTATTACTGCATAAAGTGTATGATGATGTCGCAAATTTGACAACTCGTTCTCATTCTCACGCTACTAGTGCAGTAAAACGTGAGCAACAAATAATTGAAATAATATTATTTAAGAAAAAATGCGAACTTCGGGAAAACGGATAATCTAAGTATGCACTTTATGCAAAATATTGCACAGAATACATTTTACGAAATTATGCATATATTCATTTGCTCCATACAACTAACATTTTCTGAATGAGCTTTCTGGAGAGTAATTGCGCAGCGCGAAATTTAAGTTTATCAATGAGTTCAGAGCTTCTAAAAAGCTTAGAAACATGAATAAAACGTTGTTAATACAAACAATTTTTACTGCATTGATTTTAATGTAATTTCAATTCAGTGCAAGTGCGTATATATTAATTTTGCAGCAGAAATAATTCCCCCCCTGCTTTTTCGAAGAAATAATTGAATAAAAGTGTTTTCGTATCGCTTTCTTCTACTTTTGAATTCTTATTTTTACGTTTACCATAAAGGTACACAGCACTTGTGGATGTTGTGTACCCCTATGGTATTAAAAATACAAAAAATTTGGGAAGAAATTCATTTTTTTTTCTATTTGAAAACAACGGTTTTTAGTAGGTATTCATACTTTGTTGTGAGATAAATAATTCAGAGTTTGCGTCGGACCGAGAATTAAGACTTATTTAGATATTATAGGAAAAGATACAATTCAGCACAGTAAAAGGTTTGACGCAATAAAGCCGAAAACAGCAGTTAACTACCAAGCTAATCTGCAATTTTATTGCACTGTAATTAGACACTATGTCAAAACAAGACTAGCTACACCATTTATATTTGCGTTGCTCATTGAATCCACGAGCCTGGTATTCGTTAATTTCACGGTCGTGGAGATATGTCTGTACGAACGGGGAGTCTGTCGACAGTAATCAAAAGAACTGTTAATAATTTTACAATTTGTGGTAATTATCATTGTAATTTGCTATGAATAAATGCAAGTCATATGCTTCTGTTTCCAAAAGAGTTTTACAGATAAATTTTAGATTCTGGCTTCAAGTATCTAATTTTTATATTATTTAAATTCGATATCAATATACATATGCGTGTGCGTATGTATGTGTAAGATGTAAAATATGAAAGAAATGTACTAACAAATTAATAACTTAATTGACAACAACCTTTTTAATAATTAGTTTTAATTTGGCTACATCTTTGTCCTGGAATCTGTACTGCGTTATTTCGAGACTAATCCATATCATATAACTTTTACATAACGCTGGTGAAGTAAATGGAACTAAAACTCGAACAGCCAATAATAATTTATAGCATTATTACTTATCCAATCAAATGCGCTTAAGCCGAAACTAACCGAATCGTTAAATTAAGATTTCATTCTGAACACAAAGCATTTGTTCCTCATCTTCTGCTTACCTAAATTTCTGCTACTCTGCTTGTTTCTTATTGTAAACAATTTTAAAAAAATGTAACTGTTCTGGAGCAAGCACGATGACTGTGCCGAGTATTTGTGGCTGCAAACATCAATTGAAATAAAAATTAATATTTAATCAGCCTGGGCTGTCAATTTGCTGTTTATTGTGGATCAACATCTAAGAAAGGAAATATTTCAGTGTCTATGCCAGTGATCGGTTCTACGCCAGTGCTGCCAGCGGGCCGCATAGGGCTTTCTAAGCAATTTTGTTCGACCCGCGAATACATTTCAGTTATGTATTTGGTGCAAATACGTATGTTACAAAGACTTCTTGACTACAGGTAGGTTGACCTAGTCTGGATTCGATCTCAGGCGAACGGGATGTCTGCATGGTTGGTTTCGTGGTGTTCCCCATACGTAATTGCGAATACGAACTAGTTCACTTCAGCAAGACCTCCTCAAGGGCACCTTTCTTAGACAGATATCCCTGGAGGCTTTGAAGTATTCAAATAACTACGCCTGACCATAATTTTATTTTTGTTCAAATTAAAGTAATTAAGGTATTAAATGATTAATTAAACCATTTTAAATAAACGTTAATGTGAAAATTTAACATTTAGCTATCAATATGCTTGAATAAATAAGTGCAACGAACAAAAATGTCTTTTGCGATATTATTATTATTATTGTTTAGGTATGCTTTGATAAATATTTAGCAGCGAAATCAAATATTTTAATTTTTTGTTTAAAAATAATCTGGTCCAGTTCTGTTTTCAGATTGTGCAATCGGTCCCTCACGCAATTTGAGTTTGAGACCACTGATCTACGTTACCGATATTTCTACATCAATACATGTAAATCTGCTTCATTACTTATATACATATCGAACTATGGAAAATGAATCGCCAAAGTCAATATTTGAAATTTATCTCTCTCTTTCTGTATATATATATATATATGTTATTATTATTATTTTATTATTATTATTATTAATTTAGTGCCTCGGATAATTTTAAGATTTTAAGCTTACAGAAATAGAACAAATCAGCCCGGAAAAAAGTATTATCATGCGAAGGCTTTACCTCCTCTTCACAATGTAAGGGTCAAGATAATTATGCAGTTTTTTCCACTTCGTAATGATTTCTATCGCCGTATTTTAATTTATATGATCTCGAAAATATTATTTTAACTTCACTTTTAGGTTTAATTTTTTTAAATTAAAAAAATTAAATTACAGTTAATTCCATTTACAATTTGCAATACTATTAATTTTCTCAATGAATAATATATTGCTAATTTTCTTATATGTTTCTCTTTTGCCTGCTTAGTTTTAATTTTAATTTAATTTTTCTCTCTCTCTATATATATATATTTATATGTATACATATATAAAGCTGATTTCTGCATCCACCTATGACTGCTATATCCAATTAATATTACGGCTTTGTTGAGTTCTGATAAATATTACTATTTCTTATGTTGCTGACTTTGTATATTTTGTTTTGCTCAATTTTATACACTACATCCTAGGATATGCAGAAAGTTGAAGTAAATAAAATTGACTTCGCGAAGTGCACAAACAGTTGAACGAGAAATTCTTTTAGTGACTAAAAAGGCAATTTCCAAATACTTATTGATTTGATTTTAATTTGATATCGAAACGAAAACAAAAATATAATACTTACTAATTACCGTAACATGAGCTCAGATTCAGTGACGTTTCTCGAATTTCTAATTGCTTACGCTAATGTTTCTATAAACAATTTAATATAAAGTATGTTATAATGGGAATTTTTTACAAAATCGCATGTATCACAAGTTAATTCCATTGAATGTAAATTTGCTGAAATTTATCTTACGCGCTGAAGACACGCCGTTTGCCCACAAAATCTGTTTCCTAATAAATAAATAAATAAATAATAAAATACTGTAAATAAGAAATGCAGAAAAACAAACATTCTTTTAAGTCATTTTCGTCTGCTTTCAAAGTTTAATGTGTAAAGGTTTTTCTAACCTGATTACTTTTAAGAATATTCTATGAATGTCTTTCATATTTGCATATTTTTCCAAACATATAAACATAAATAAATAAAAGCCATAACTATGCTTAATGTTTTATTTTGTAGTTTTATTTCAGAACTGTTCAGCAAGACGTTTTGAAATATAATGAAGAGTCTGGTTACAGGCGCTTCACTTTTTGGCATTTGAAAACATGAAATATTTCCAATTATCATCTCTTAAAAAAATACATGAATTGTAAGATTTAAAAAAAAGGCAATCTGATCTTAGTATGCAAATTTCAGTGTAACTTCTGATGCGATTTTAAGCCAAGCAGTTGTTACAATAGGTCTCTTAGTTTAAAAATTAATTCCCCGAAATAAAAAATCCAGCGGTTCTTAACGTATGGTACGCTTACCAGGGGCTGGAGGTACGTGGTATCTTAATCAAGGGTACTCGAAAAAATTATCAGCGAAGACAAAAAATAACAGTTTTAAAAAATGCTGCTAGAAAAGCATGCTATTTAAAAAGCTTAAATATGTATCGCATAAAAATGAGTATAATTTTCCCTATTATTCTTAAAATTATTTCTGACTGATTAATCATTGAAAGACCTTTAAAAAAGGGCATATAACTTCTTTTCTGAATTTCAATAAGAGAAGACCATGAAGACATAACTCATAAGATATTAAAATATTTTTTACCATTTACAAACGCTTAACTTGCGGAAAGAATACTCTCAACTTACAAGTATACTTAAAATAATTACCGTAACAAACAGAATGCTGTCCTCATTTAAGACTACTTTTTTACCCGACTTCAAAATATTGCGCTCAGCAAAGCGAGCTCAAGGATCCCATTAATTATGAGGCTTGAACAACAATTCAGTACTACTTTAATAAGATTGTTTTTAATGTTTTCTTATGAATTTTCAGGAATGCAATATCATATAGTATTATTCATCTTCTGTTCAAGTGTAAGAGCCATAACTTTTTGTTTTCTGGCAGAGATCGAATCTTAGTCTTAAGTTTAATGTGACCGAAGTGATATTTATTTTACTTGAAACTTTTATAGATTCAGTATTTCACTGTGGTACAACATTTCATGGATGCATAGGATTCTTAGTGTAGAACTAGACTTCATTATTAGTCAATAAATTCATTAATTCACTCATTTTCCCATTTCATTTTTACAAAAGCTGACATGGAAAATAATTACGGAATATTAATAACGTAATTTTCATTTAAATATATGTAATTCACTGTGTTTATTTTGAAATGAAATAATCACTCTTTGTTTAATTATATTTTTCTGGCCTAATTCATTAAGATCTATAAATTTTGTGATATTAAAATAATATAGTTGTAATATATACAGCAAAAATACTGGAATGAAGATAATAGGTTCTAAAGGAAGAATTAGGAGTAAGTTACAATTGCGAAGTCATATTAAGAGGTAGGCGCAAAAAAAAAAAAAAAAAAAAAATAAAAAAAAAAAAAGTTTGGGAACTGCTCATTTAGAACATAAAAATCTTGTATGCAGAATTCAGTGTTAAAAATGGCATAGACAAATGCACAAAAGTGTTATGATACTTTTCTCAGTAAATTAAATCCACGAGAAGACTTGTTAAATCCATATTTAATAAAAAACAGATGTTTAATAAAAAAAGCTAGATTATTCGTAGCACAGTTCCGGGTTTAATTCTCTGTATCACTTGTACATGAAACTTACAACAAATACTTCTTGCTAGTGGCAGTATTTTCTGTTTTACCAGAGCATGAAATCCTCGAACTCAAAATCAGACTTATCTCACTTGTCTCAATAATATCAAAACAAGTCCAAGACTTTTATCTTGACTAGAGGTGCAGGACTGTATCGGTCGTTGGAATGGATCTTGGCTACTTTATATGTGACACTATGACTTGATTAAGCCCTGTCCCAGTTTTGAAGCAATTACTCTCCTCCTGTCAACAAACCACTCGAGTGGACATTCGATCGCCATGTACGTTAAATGCTCCCATGCAAAAAAGACATTGTACACTTGCATATCTCCGGAATTCGAATCCGGGCGCAATGATACATTAGCCAGCAATATTAATCACTATACCTATGAGCGGCACTCAAATGGTAAGGCTCAACAGCGCTTGAGCGGCGAATTCCCTAAACACTGGTAGCTCGACTCGAGTTCAGAATCACAGCGAAAGAGCTGCTTGCATGGGCATTTTCGCAGTTTTTCCTGTGTGTAACTAGGTACGAGCTAGTTTCCCGTTCAGTTTCCTTTACGAAGGTATGGCATTCGCGTAGGCAGGTAGCCCTGGTGTGCTTTGCCATATGTAAGTAACCTAAACTTAATGTATTTCTGTAAATAAATCCTCCATCGATTTTTAACCAGCCGCATTTCAAGCATGAAACGTGGCTTTCATTGAAGCTCCCTATTCTATTTTTAAGCTATGCATTTAAGCTTGATATATGGCATATTTTTACTCCTTTTTAGAGAGACGAATTTGATGAAAAAACGACCATCTACAATGCAAGAATTGAATATTAGCAAAACCAAATTACCACTTTTTACATTAAAAAAAGTTTTAGCTTGTTCATATGTTGTCAGTTTCCTCTAGAAAATAGTTTGTTTTCATAAGCAGAAGGTTTTTCATTCTTGATTTGACTACATTATCTAACCGGTCAAGGTCAGACGTAGTCTTCATCACTGCTTTGCCTTAATCGATTAACCTACCTAACCTCAAAACAATAAATACCTCAAAGTTTCCTTCGAGGTGTTTGAAAACTCAATGAAGATCTGAAATCTTCGATGTTTTTTAAAGGCAGTATAGACAGAAATAATTTCAGAGCAAATTTTTTTAAGAGATTTTTAATACATAACAGATAGATTTAAGATTTAAAAAATCATTTTTCGCATTCTTAATTCGTTGAGATCTGAGTATGATTTACTTGCATACTGAAAAGAAATCTAATAACTTAAGCTAGGAACAAAAGGAAAAAACACTGCAGTTTTTCGCTGCTGTGGAAAATTTGTAAATTTTCTAATAAAGAAATTAAAAATGAAGCTTAACCAATGGATTTTTTAGAAGATAAAATACGTTAATTTTAATCTAGTATTTATTTTTTTCTATCTTATTCAAAGGGAATCTAAACTAGTAAACAGCTGGGCAGCAAGACAATGTGATCATGCTGCGTCGTTTTATAGCATACATACGTCTGCAAAAGGTATTTTACTAGTGAAAAGACGGTAAAGACGGTGTTTACGTGTTTAATGACACATTATGGTAGAATAATACTTCTTTCTTAGACCTGACATTGAAATGATACATCTTTATATGGCAGTTGAAAAAATAATTTAAGAAATAGTTTTAGACTGTGACGTCAATATGCTTGTTTCGTCATTATGCTATGTTCAGGTAACATGCGAAGACAGTCAGTTTAGCTCTTAAACCACAGCCCTTTCAAGGCATTTATGTTATCCACAGGCAATAACCATTTGATGTTCTCGAAAACAAGTAGAAGAAACTGTGGTATGAGAAATTATTGTTTTTCATAAAAAGACTTAAGAAGCTTTCCTTTCTTAATGTAAACATCATGCCTTCACAAAGGCATTATTTACATAAATTGCATTAAAGAATGCCAATAACTTAAGTACTTATTCATGTGCTAACAGATACTGCAACGATAGCAGGAAGTATTAAAAAATCTAATCGTCAGTACCTTTGGGGAGGATGGCTGTTGACAAGGTTTTTTTAAAAGGGTCATATTTATGGTGTAATTTCTTGTAGCTAATAAGTTTCGCAAAAGAAGCAGACTCGGAAAGAAACTATTGGCGTATAAATGTAGCCTCCTCGCATTGTAACATTGAACCGTAAAAACTCCATCAATGGCCGGGTGGTTAAGACCGTCGAATACTGGGACTTCGACCTTTGTTTAATCCTAGGCGAATGGGTTGGCTGCATGATTATTTCACATGAACCTATGTTTAATCTAAATACGAATGAGTTTTCCCTAGAAAGCTCTCCACAAAGGCATTCCTTCCATTAGGTAGATAGCGGTCGTGTGCTTCCCCATATACAGATAACCTAACTTAAATGAACTATAAAAAGTAAATTGCATTTTATTTTAAAATACGCAGATATTTACAGAAGGCATTGCAAAACTAAAAGTTCACAGATTTTTAAGAGTCGGTGGTTAACATCTACCACCGGCGACTGAGCGGTTAAGTTGTTGAACTCTGGTAGTTCGATCTGAGTTCAAACTCCGGCGAACGTCCTGGCTGTATGGTTGTTTTCGTGGTTTTCTCCACGTGCAACTGGGATACGAACCAATTTTCCTTAAAAAGGTCATCCAAAAAGATATCCCTTTTCTGTGTTGGATACTCTTGTATGTGTCGCCATAATTCAAATTAAAAAAAATATATATATTAACATTGTAGATGATTATAAGGCGATAAGAAGTGTACAACCATTCTTCTGCATGTATAAATTATAGTATAAGATGTTACAATAAATAAGTAAATAAATAAATCCAGAGGAGTTGAATTCTTCTTTAGTATCAGCGTCCGATTAAAGCTGCAAGAGGACATAACAACGGCTTTCTTTCAGAGAACTCAAATGTTCACATCCATGGCTTTTATGATGTAAACCTAGGATTATTAGGAATTACAGGATGGTTATCGAGGCCTCTTAAAATCTAGGGCCGTAGAACCGGTTCGTATGGGCCTAGGCGGTAATCAGACCCAAATTATACATGGCTTTCCTAAATTTCTCTGTCCTACTGTAAATGAAGTTTGAGCTATTCGTAGTCAGTATTTATAACGTTCCATGTTAAACTTATATTAGGCATCCTTCTTAAGGTAATTATTCGAATGGTTAAAATTGATGTTATTTTATTTTTTAAGGGAAATATTTTGTATTACAAAAAGGCATGGAATTAAATAAAATGTTGCTTGGGCTAGTGGTAAAAATTTATCTAAATGTAGGTGTACGATATTGAAAATAAATCTGCAAGTTTTAGAAATTTCAGCCTGAAGTCTGATTATATTTTTTATACAATTAAAAAATGTTTTGAAGACATTAAATTCTATAAGACTCTTCTGCTTACGTTAGTTCACTCCATGCATTAATGCAATTACTCTCTGCCACTAGGTAGCATTAGAGTTAATTAAAGCAACGCTAACAATTATGATAAGATCTAAGATATATTGAAAATAAATACTCTGTTACTTGTTTTCCTTTTACTTTCATTATTTGTATCTTTTTTTAGTACTATCCAATCATCTTTTTCGACCATTAATAATACATTCGAAATCACACTAAAAATTACGGATATAGTACAAGGAAAAAGCAAGTTATACTTACTTCCATGTGTTTTTGTGGTCAGAGAGCATTTTTGAGTTCAAATCCTGGCCAGAGATCAAAGTTAATTTTTAAAACTTTCCTATTTAGCCCCTCCCCCCCAAAAAAACCCCTAATGTCTTTTTTAAGTCAGAACTGTTATTCAATAAAGGATTACTAAACTAAATGACTTTAAATGTATTCTTTTATAACGATGGCTGTATCTTTGACCAGAATTGTAGTCTTTTCATTATTGAATGGTTAAACGATGGTTTCAAATCTTAGGACACAGAAGTTCGCAACAATGCTAATAACTTAATTAGTTAACATATACAAAAGGTTATGACATGGCAAAGAATCAAATTAAGTGAAAAATTATATGGTACATCAATATTCTCCCACAGTAATATCTGCCACCTAAGAATTTACTTAGCCCAATGGAGTAAAATTAACACAAAAATGCAGCATTATGGAATATGTATTAATTGAACTATGCTACTTTGGAAATAGGCTTGTGCTTTTAACCATTTAGAATTCCAATGGGAAGAACTATTTCTGCAGCACTTTTATTTATCGAGAATCAAGAAAATTCGCCAAGTTAACTTTTTACTCATCTCCCTCTTATCTCTCCCCCCCCTTCTATAAAAAGGATCTGTTTCCCATTCGTGCTGATAAAGCGCCAATTCTGACAACCAGTTCCTAAAACATCAGGTCCCTCCACCGGTTCTCATTGGCGGCAACAAGCTCCGCCCATGTACGTCCCAAGTGGCCAAACGTGTGGACACAGACGTGTTTGACATAGATTAATGGTTTTAATTATATTAATTGATCTTCTGTCATTTCTTATCGCGGCTCCTCCAATTACAAATGCTCTAGATGGTTTAATAATTTGACGCCCTATCTACCTTGTAAGAAAGATGTGCAACGGATGCTCCCCCCCTCTTTCGTTTACGAAATATATTGACGTATTTAATGATTTACAATTATCTATTTAATTTTTTTAAGTGCTCATGCGTAGAAGCGATAAAAAAAGAATGTAAGCATTTTAAACTATTTACGTCTGGAGTTCCGTCTGGAATTTGGAGGAGCACATAAATAGTTTTCAACATTGATTTCGGTCCTGATTCTCTGAGTTGTGCAGGTAGAATTTGACCCGTCACATAAATCTCAAAATTGCGCTCTATAAATGTTTTTGATCCCTTCCGTATTAATAATTAATTAATTATATGTAATATTTTTTCTCTCATTTCTTATTTGAGCCTCATTCCACTTTCGGTACGGCTCCGCTTATTCACACTTTTTGTAGGGTAAGAGAGGGAAGGATAAACATGAGTTTATGATCCCTTTATGTGCATAGACATTTAAATTTATGAATACTTACTAAATTATCTATTTTATAATCCAATTTGCAAGAGGAAAATGTGAAGGTAAAAGCTTGCTTGAATGAATTACTTCGATCAATTAAATATTTAATTTACGCAAGCAAATTGCTGAAAACTGGTAATCCGAACCTGGGTTCGATTTCAGGAGAACGAGCTGGCTGCATGGGCGTTTTCGTGGTTTTCCCCATGTGTAACGTATACACGAGCCAGTTTCCCTAAGAAAGCCCTCCACGAAGTCTTCCCTTCCCTTAGGTAGATAGCCCTTGTGTACTTTGCCATAATTAAACAAACCAAATTGTTCTTAATAAAGTTCTGACTTCTGGCTCATAAAATGTATAAACATTTACCTTTTCGAAACCGTGATCTTAACTGAAAGCAGTTAATCTGAATAATATTAAGATTGTGCGTTCGCATGTTCGGTCTCTTTCCAAGATTATGGTCCACCAGCGGCCAAACGGTAAAATCGCTGAACATTGGTTGTTCTGATCTGGGTTGCATTTCGAGCAAACGGGCTAGCTGCATGGGCGTTTTCGGGGTTTTCGCCATGTGTAGTGTATATAGGAGCCACTTTCCCTTTGAAATTCCTCCACGAAGGCAGCCCTCCTTTTAGGCAGATAGCCCTAGAATGTTTTGCCATAATCAACTAAACCAAACAAAACCAAAAGATTCGTTAATATCAGTATCGTTCAGTAAACACTGATTTTTAAGTCGATTTATCAGAATTGCAATTTGGAGGCATAATATGTAATGATTAGAACTTTATTCACTAATGGTTAGAATTTTCTCCATTAATTTAATATAGCTTAGTAACGTAATGATTTGCTTTGATTTGTTCACCTGTTTGAATATCCGTTTTATCAATCACATAACTATTAGAAAATGCAGCTTATAATGACATTTTTAATTCCAATCTAAAATTAAGTTAGATTAAAATTTTCCATTTTAACTGTTACTAACCAAGGAAGAAGAAGCAAAATGGTCAGTAAAGCTTGTAATTTATTTTGTGTGCTTGTCTTTATGTAAACACGCAATATTCTTTAAAAAATTCCTTGCTTGGGTGATGTTTTGTTGCTGTCATTGCCTAATTCGCCCATCAGATGCATAATTTTAATAAAATGTTATACGCACTTCATTTTATCTGATGCGGATGTATCCATCTAGGTGGCTTTGCGACTGAAATTCATTTGACATTAACTGTCTGTATCTACTAATCCATACTCAGCTATCTGTGCTACTTATTTTGTTACTTTGAGAGTTATATGTAGACTGTAGCTCATAACTTGCAGAGATTATGTAAATACTTGCTTTACTTTCTGTATACAAGCAAATTTTTTTAGAGGTTAATTAAAATCTTGAAGGTAAAATGTGGGAGTATCATAAACTTAAACAAGTCATTCATTAAAAGCCATAAAGCATTTATATATTTTTTGTGGTTTTCCTCTTGTGTAACGTAAATACAAACTGGTTTCCCTTAGAAAGTCCAGTCAGATAGTCTGATAGCCCTAAAATGCTTTTTTGTAAAGCAAATGGTCCAGCCGCATCAAATCCATACATATATTCAGTTTGAAACTTATCAAAATCTAAAAAAAAAATTATTAACACGCATTCTATTGAAAGCTTAGAAGTCCGTTTAAAATTAGGATTTTCTGAAAAATATTATCAGTCCATAAAATCATCTTGAAAGTGAAAACATATTTTAATTGAACCTTTATAGCAATATTTCATGCCTATATTGAGCCATTCAAAATATTTCAGAATTCTTTCTTATTTCAAATTTTCATAATAATAACGATAATCACTCGTGTAATGAAATAAAGAGTAAGTTAATCAATTTTTTCAAATATGTTATTATATGACGTACAATTATGATATGATCATTAAGTCTGCAAGTCCGTAGCTTTACACGGAGGACCAACAAAATTGAGTAAATTTTATTTTAATCGTATGACAATGTTTCAATAAATAGGAAACCGAAACTTTCATATCCTTTTCTGATTAAATTCCCCCTCTTAACTCTTTTCCTACTGTAAATTTTTCTTTGAAATGTCTGTCCTTCTAAACTCCTTCTTTTTGTTAGCCATAATACAAGTTGGCCATAATTCTTTCTCGCAAAATTTAATGATTCACTCATTCAGAATTTCTTGTAGCATTATGTCCTTTCAATTAGATTATTATCTTTCGCCCTTCAATTAAATTTTAAGCATCTGAAATAGCTTCCTTAATAACAAACGCATATATTATATACTCACGTGTCTGCTAAGGCTGTAATAGTTTAGCGTACGTTTACCTCTCGTCCCAACCAGGGGAAAAAATGTTATCAGCTTTCATATAAAGGAGTAGAAATATTTGGCGTAAAACTCATATTTAGGAGTATTTCACATGAAAAACAACATTCACTATATTTCAAAAGGTAGTTTGAAGTGTGCGGAATTTAATTAAGGGGGTCCTTATCTATGTGCGAAATCGCTGACCAACGGACAGTAGCCAGCTTTTCCATCCATCACCTTAACATACGAAGGGTGAACAGGAATATATATATATACATACAATTACAAAAATTTTTTTTAAAAGCAAAATATAAATATGCCTAATAATTGCGCGTATTAAGCTGCTAAAAAATACCGTTAAAGATATAAAGTAAGAAATTTAGAACTACTTTTTCACAAATACGAAAAATGAAATTCATAATTAATAAATTTCAATTTTTAAAATTGTTAAAAGCAAAACTTTTAAACAAGCATACCCCAATTAAAAAATTTAAGAAATTTAAAGAAATTTTAAAAACTCAAAAGAAGAGGAATTCAATTAACTTCAATGTCATTTCCTCTGGGGAAAGGAACATTGAAACTAAATGAAATCTCTCTTCTACAAAAAACCTTGCTTTTCTGTATCCAGAATTAGCCGATGAACCATTTCAATGTATTTTAATTATAATAGTTCACCCGAAAATTTTGGCCCTTCCCCAAAGCAAGGAAAAAAACAAAGTATATTTCAATAGAACCGTTAGTACCTTAAATAAAGAGAATACCATTCCAAAAGTGAAATTATAAAACTTAATTGAAAAGACGTAATTAAAACTCACAATAAGAAATTAAAAACCTCGAGCACTTTCATTATACTACAACCGAAATAAGGATATTTTGTTTCAGTAGCAACATATGGCGCTCCAGGTTTTTAATCATTTAAAAATACTTAATAAAATACTAAACTTTATACCTTGGTAATTTTCAGATTTGCCTTAGCGTATCTCTTTGCATACGAATTTTAACAATAAAAATGTAAGCAAGGAAATTGGCTCAGTTTATATGACTGATACCTTATCGCAATCTGTCCTGACGTTTTTTTCAATCACAAGGATAAAGCTAAAATATGGATTGATGCCATCTAATTTACTTAGCATGCTAATTCTAGAATTAACTCTAAAAGTTTCTCTACATTATTCAGATTTTGCTTTTGGCTGAAAAGTAAAAATACATTTGAATCCAAAAATAAAAAATAAAAAAAAAAAGTAATATATAAAAATACATAGATTTTTCCAAAGTAAACATCCAAACATTTTCCAAACATTTTTCCAAAGTCTTTTAATTAATTTTATTACTTATTATTGGATCTGAATTATTGACAGAAGATACATTAATTAGTCGCGCAGTTTATACATTTTTAGATATGTTTCGGAAAATCATCTAAGTATAATAATTTAAATTTATTTAAAATTTATGATTAGATGCATTAATAATTCCAAATGTATAATAGTATCGTTATAATAGATTTCATATTAAGACTTCATTAACTTTTTAATTTTTTACTCTTTATGCTATTTAATTTTATTAGAAGCTTTACATTTTGAACTCCCCATACATATATATACAATAGTAAATTGGCTGGCATTAAAGCGTCTACAGTCTGGTCTTCGATTTTTTTTGCACTATCGTTCCGTTGCATTCCTTACATTGCCATTATAGTGGCATTTATTCTTTATTTCCCCTGGCAAAACATAGCCATTTCAAAGTGCATAGATCTAATTTATCATTAACCCTGCTTGGCAAATTGGCGTGCATCAGAGGTTCACCATTATGTGCGGTTTAAGTTCTTTAATTTACTTTTCAAATTAAAATTTCATTTAGCTTAACTAATTTCAGCAATTTAAAAGCAATGAAAATGTATTTAAATTTATTTTTAATATTATCACTAATGTCATTTATATATATATTTAACTACTTATTTTTGTAGACATTTATATGATTACTTTAATATAAAATATTTCTAGCACACTTTTAACATACTTTAGTTCCGAATAATCATTTATTTGCCCGCCACTTAACTATATTAACGTTTCTGGTCTAGTCCAGACTCCTTTACAATTATGGTAAAAAAAAAAGATGTTAAATTAATAACAGCATAAACAGATATAATTTATAAGGAATATTATTCATATGTTTTATAAGTATGCAATTTATAACACTATCATAATATTACTTGCTCTAGTATTTTTGTTAGGGAATGATGTTTCTAATACCAATATTTGTGTTTACTAATGTATTTTATTTTCTTTGGTAGCTCTTGCATTTATTACTCTTATTAAAGTAACTATTTGGCTTCAAAAAGTAAAACTAAGTTGAACCCTCAGCTGAAAAAAGGTCGAGTTAGGTGTCTTCTTCGGAATGAAGACCCATTGTAGTGTCTTAGGATACCCTTCGTTATGCGGTCATTAAATTTCCCAGGCAAATGGATCATTTCCTCCTTTGATCCGCGCATTTGGTTTGTAACGTAGCAAATCATATGAAGACTACAGAAGCAAAAATTATTCTCTCTTCAGCAAAGGATATGGATTTGAAAATTTTTGTTATTATCCTCCGAGTGCTACTTATAAAACAGGAATTGTTTAAAATTAATTAATAATGCCTTGCGCTATAATCTATTTTGTGCAAGGCAACGAATTTATTTCCAAACTACTAGGATGCATATGGCATGAGGTGATTTTATGTATAAAACATGCATCATGCATGATAAATATTTAAAAGAAGAACGGATTTTCATTCATTTGCAAATTAACTAAAGGCCTTAATTTCAAAGCGAATATGGATTCTTTAAAGATTTTAGTTATATTATATAGATAATGCAATTTGTTCTGCACTACTTGCAAAGAATAAAACGATATTAAATACATTTAAAAATTGTTAAATAAAGCCAATAGTTAAACAGATGTAATTCTTGCTTTCAAACCACAGTTTCCTTAGTATAAATGATATGGTTTTAAGAATTGTAATTGACATCTTTTGATTTTTGTTTTGATATTTAGCAAGCAAAATTGCACATTACAGTACACTCCGAATTTTTACTTATTTAATAAGACATTGTTTTCTAGATGAAACAAGTTATGTAAATTTAGTATGTGAAATATATGTTTTCCGATCATAATTGTTATTTTTATTGGCAAGGAAAATTCTGCCGCTGTTTTCTAATGGATCCAGAAACCAGTCTTTACGTATCCTTTAAGTTTAGCACGAACAAAGATCAATCGCAATGTTAGATGTCAAAGCGATTTTAGCTGTCAAAAGAAACAACCGAGTGAAAAGAAACAACTTGGCGATATCGATCTTCAGATTCATTAGATAGGTTCAAACTCTTAATAAAAAAAGTTAAACACATGCTATCTTCCTTTCTTTTATTATTTATTTCATTTAATAAGAAAACTGTCGGTAGAAGCTGTTTTGAAAGAGCTGTTAGTGTGAAAGAAGAAATAATAGAAAATCATGATACAATAAGCTAAAAGGTTGAATCTTCTATTCTTTGAAAAACTAAAGACGGGAAAGAGAAAGAATGCTCAAAATAGTCATTGAAACAACCACATTAGAAGCAATTTTCAGGATTAATGCTCAATTTTTAAATAATTGAAAATGTTTTTTTAAACCGTGCGTATACATAAATATATAATCGTATAACTTCTTAGAAGCCTATATTTAGCATTCAAGAGTGTGGATTAGTAATAAAATATATTAGAAGTTTGCCTGTTTGTTGTCGAATTCATATTTCATGGAAGAATGACCGCTAGAACCTCAGTAAGGTTGGACTTCTACTACCACTCCAATTTTGAGGAAGAGCAGTCCAGAAGGGTGGCCCAGGGTTCCCTCATCCTCTCGTCTACAACCAAACCACACGAGAGGACTTTCGGCTGGCCATATACTTAGAGTGCCCTCATGCACCAAAGACACTATATATTTACAAACATCCATGCCTTCTCCGGAATTCGGTAAGGCAGCCAGAGTTACAACCACTATCCCGTCGGGGTGACTATATTAGTAGTGCATATAATATTAAACAGTATAGTATAGTATAGTTTATCCGAATTAGTTGAGTTTGGAAAGCTTGATTTTCAGATACTCACTGGAATCAATTTTCGGCAGCTGAAGGTAGAAACAAATAAGTATAACACTGTTAAGTAGAACTGTGTTTTGCAGTAAAGTTGCATATTCATATACAATCACACTTATTGAGCTGACAAACATTCAGCTGGCTTTTATGTTTTCTTCTCGTAAACCTAAAACTGCTATCAAACCTATTAGCTACCACCGAAAGAAACATCTCCGGGAATCTTCCCTTTTAGGATATTTGATTGATTGACTTACGCAAAGACCTACGTGAGACAGAGCTTCAGACGAAACCTTTTTCCCGACTTCGTAAAATGTCCCGACTACGTACCCGCAGCAGCTCGTCGAGCGCAGTTGTTTCGGCTAGAAATTTCCCGTTTAAAAAAGTGCTAGAAGCCCATTTCTCTGAAAAAATTCTTATAAAGTCGTATTTCGGACAAAGATTTTACAATTCGCTTTTTTTTTTTACATATAATATCCTGAGATAACTCTTCCTTTTAGAATGCTATTTGCCTCGAAAGAATGAAGCAACTAGACACAGCTGATTTATAAAACTGGAAATAAAAAGGTTTAGAATTCATTAGCTGAATGTTATTTTTCTCCATGTGTATGGTTAAACGGGGATTTAGTGATGTGTCCATGTAGCTCACATATGATGTCTTTCTTCCAACGCCGCACATGCGTGCAACAAATACGTTTTGGAAATCAAATGAAAAAATCTGATCTGTACACCACGACTTCCTTGTACGTAATGTTAAATTATTTGCGTTTTTTCTTGCATTTCATTTAAACTGTTAGAGAAACAAAATCGTATTGTTCCGTGCGTACTTGTTTGTAAAAAGTTGATAAAATTTATTCTTATCACAAGAAATTTAACAAAACGCTGCATTTTGCCGTCACGATATTCGTACAATTGAATTAAATCTACTTCGTCGATAGCGCATAAACCACAATGGAATAAATGCACTCTTCAAAATTCGCTATATTTGTTTACCATAGCGACACTCTGGCGCTAGGTTCACTTAACAGCGTTACGTCTCATTCATTTTATAACTCAGAGTGAGCAAAAATTATAGCATCTGAAGAATTATCTAATCGTTGCCACATGTTTTATTCAAATACTGTAATAAATCTAAAACGATGTATAAAAGAAATTAAATAATAATAATAATAATAATAAAAGAAACAGTTTTTCACAGACGATTCAGTATTTCTCATTCAGTTAATTCAGTTCTCACTTCGCGACAAGGCAAAAATACATAAAAACTGAAATATCTATATTAAAGATTAAGAAGTAAATCTTAAACACTTATTTCCTCGAATAAATTTCAGAATAGACTAAGCTATATATATATATATATATATATATTTATATACGTTTAGTGAACTCGATTGCAACCAAAAAGAAAGGTACATATCTACATGTTATAGCACTCCTAAACACAAAATTTCAACGTTCTGAGACTACTCGTGTTTGAGTTATGCGAGATACATAAATACCTACGCACGTACGAACGTATGTACGTAGAGACACCATGAAAAAAATCTCTCCTAAATCCCTTTTAAATCAGTTTTATAATTCGTTTGGAGAAATACAGTCCTTTAGTCTGTCCTTACGTACAGATGCCAAGCAAAAACATCATTAAATTGCATTCGATGGTGGTCGTGATTTTCAGTACTTCGTTTACTTCGTACAAGGAAGTAAAAAATAGTTTTTTCTAGAAAGGGTTCTCGAATTTTAAGATCCATTTCGTATTTGGGATCAAATTAACACACTCTGCAAAGCTAATACAATGCCATACTAGCGGTAATTTTAATAACAACAAAGAAGAATCTTTATTCCTGTGAGTGAAGTCGAAATTTTAGTGAGAACTTAAAAAATAAAAGGCATTCCTTCTACTCTTTCTTATGATATAATAGAGCATCCATCTGGCACTAAGAGATGGGGATTCATTTCTTGAATTTCATTCACTGATCTGGCAATAATACCTAAAGATCATAAAATTTCATCTGCTAGTCAGTACAGACGAATTAATTCAAAATTTCAACAAAAGACCAAAACATAATTTTTATTCTTAAGATGTACTAAATTTTCTCTATTCAGATTATTAGAAGTAATTATGAATGCATTAATGTTAGTTGATAAATTACTATCTTTTAAGCATTCATAGTATTTTTTATGTAAATATTTTCATGTATAGGTGCATGTATGTGCCTGCATTATAGAACTGGTGCATAAATTTTCATTGCCTAATATCATCAGTTATTTTTGCACCAATCTTGATGTTACAGAAAGGTTCTTCTTTTCCTTTTGGCTTTGTCTCTTGTGTGGTATTGACAAAACAGTTACATGGACTATAGCCGAATACAGCAATGCTAACGGGTCATCAATATCTATGTTAATGAAAGAAAAATCTCTTCTATATTTGAATAAATTTAGAGTTTTTGACATCTTTATCCAAATCAAGAAATTAAAATATTTGTAAAGCTTTATAATGGGGTAACTATAACTTAAGTGTATATTAAATCCACTGACAAATTATCTGTATTATATCTCAAAATAAAAGCCGCCGTTTAGAGGCCAAGATGAGTTAGTAGATTCTACATATAATAAAAGTTTTATGAAATTCGTAGACCTTCCAACGGAATGTAATGCGATATTTTTTATAGCCTGAATGCATTTACTGAGGGTTTTACTGTGGATTTTCGCCGTTGTTTAGAATGATCTGATAAATTAAAATTCAAAAGTTCTTATAAATACTATAAAAAGAATTAGAGACTTCTTAATATTTTGTTCAAAAAGATAAGATAAAAATGATTAAAAAATAATCCCTAATTTTATTTTAGTGCGTACGTCATCCACGTGCCTTAGATAAATAAACGGTTAAGGGCGCCGAGATTCGTTAGTTTCTTTGATGTAAAACGTGATAGTGTTAGTTGAAGTATTGTGTGGTTTGTTATGAATATTTTAAACATTAAATTTTGGATCAAAACTGTCTGGTTTGTCTTAGCAGAAGTTATGTTAAGGCAAACTACTGGAGTGCAGGAAAACTTATTCATATGCTGCTGTCATTTACTAGTACAGGTATATCTCAAATTTGGTTTTTAATGCCCTGGTTGTATCATTCAAGATATCCCCGTATTTTTAAAGAGCTATCTGAGATATCTATATTGTTTCAGTTGTTCGAAAAGAATTTATCTTTAAACAAAGCATTAAAAAAGGGTGATTTTGAGATACTGTATCCTCATAATGGAAATTTTTTTCAGCACAATGCAGTGTCACAGCATTAACATTCAGTAATGAAGCAAATAAGAAATGAGCTGGCTGTGTTTTCTGAGGATGTTGGATTCATTTGGACTATTTAAATTATAACAAAGCTTTCATGCACATCTTTCTAAAGGAAACCGACTGATATATTTGCGTTCCTCTTGAGAAAACTATGAAAATTTCCACGCATCCAGCCCACTCTCTGGGATTTTAACTCAGGGTCGAATTATCAGTGTTCAGAGATTTAATTGTTTGGCAGCCGGCGGGCGTTTTTCGAAAACATCATATATAATTATGTTGATTGGGATTCTATATGGGCATCACAAGCCCGTGGATTAATTAAATTTCTGTTTGATATTTTCTTGAGTTGATATTTTTTTGAAGCTTTGTAAATGATCTTTCTTCACTGAAATATACAGCTTGAGATATTACAAAAGAACACCTTAATATTATTTTGGTAAACAGACTATACTATTTTAATAGCTTCTTATTGGATAAAGAAGTCTGGTAAAAAACCGACAGACAAAAAAATTATTTTTTTTTCTATAGATAATACATATTGAAAAATGTGTAATCAAGAAACTCTCTCCCAGTTTCTTATAATGTATATCCTTTTCTTTCACACTTTTTGACATAATTTGATTATGTTTCAACATATTCTGATATGATTCGACGTACGATTCTTAATAATGCATTTTCATAATGCAACGGAAGCAATCAAATATACGAAAGATCTGGTTCTGTTACGAAGTTCGAATTCATGACCTTTATGAAGAAATTTAGGTTTCATCTCGTAAGTTCAGTTTTCCAGAAATTCTGTTAAATAAATTTAGCATTAGCTTTATATTGTAAATTATTTGAATTTTTAAGGCTAAAGGATGATTCCATCATTTTCTAGTATTCCATTGAAATACAAAATAAATTTGTGCCTGGATCCGAACCCTAAATGTGTGCCATTAACATCTATAGCATTGTCTATGAAACTTACAAATTTGAGTTGTCAACTATATCAGACATTATTGTCAATCGTATCAGTGCAACAATCATTTTCAAGATTAATGCAAAAAAGAATTAAGTGATTTTACCTGAGCCTATACTGTAATGCAGCCTGCATGAAATAAATGAAAGGAAATTATGAATTTCTATTATAAATGCAAACTGTTTATAAATATTAACTGATTTTATAATTTTATGACGAACTTTACATCCGATTCAAAATGGCGAATTTGAAATTTTGAATTTGTTGCGTGTATTTCATTGTTTTATATGCTACACAATATTTAACGATGTCATTGTCAAAATACAGAAATCTTTTGAATACATGTAGTTTTAATTCTCCACTCATTAATATTGATTTTTAAAAAGCTGATATTAAATAGTTTACCTTTTGTGAAAGCTCAGGATGCTTCCCCGGTATTTTTTTAAGGGAGAAAAGGCAGAAGACATAGCAAATTTCATTCGGTAAATTATTACATTTCAATATTTCACGCATAAATCATTATTGCCTTATAAGACATACTGAGAGTATGGCGAACTGTAACGATTTGAATTCGATAGTATACTGTAGTATTTCTACCGATCTAGTCGGTGAAGGCTGGTTTGAATGAGCTTGATTTATCGTTTAAAGGACTGCAAAAGGCAGTTAGAAATCACATGATAGTCTATGCGAATGCTATTATGATGCAAAATGAATTACTTCTGAGTTGCTGAGAAATATTTACTTATGACTGTTCCCTGAAATCTGCTTTCCTTAATTAACCAAGTTATTGTTTATTAGTCTTCACAGCTTTCCTTGCACAGAATTCACATACTATCTAAGCTCCTACTGGACTATTCATTATAAATGCGAATATTACAAGATATTGTTAACTTTACCATATACTTTTCCTGTATTTTCCATTGATCCATTGAGTATTCCCTAATCGGGGGGGGGGGAAGAGGAAAGAGAAAAAGCGAAAGAAGGAAAATAAAATTGAAGTAAAGGAGTTTTTACAACCTAGACTGAAAAAAGAGACATAACTTTATTATTTCATTCTTGTTATTTTTTATGAGTATTTTCCCTTATTAGACCAAAATCCCGTTGATAAAGAAGGAAAATGAAAAAAAAAAGAGAATAAAAATTATGCAAATTTGTTACGCCTTCTATGACGCAGAGGAAGAGAGCCATCCGCTTTTAAAGAAAGACTCGAATCTTACTCTTTTCCTAAGCTCCGCCTACCTTTTATTTCAAGTAGCAGTGAATAAAAGTAAAAAACAAAAGCAAAATACTTTAGAATCAAAACCAAAGACTCATTGAACGCTCGAAAAAGCATGATCAGTGATGCGTTGTTAGGCGTCTTCCTATTGGACAGTTAAGAATTAACTCCTGCAATAAGAAAGCATTTGTTGAAGTTATTTGCTTGATGCTTTGAGTTTTCGTTTGGAGTAAGTGGTGACACGGTTAGCTGATGAGGGATAAATTGGCTTTCAATCGTCCTACGACTTTGAAACTTTCGACCTTCATTTCTTATAAAAAGGCTATTCAACTTAAAAGGACGTTTCAAAGCCCCTATGAGTTACACTAGAATTTCTTTAAGAAAGTAATTTTATTGTGAGTTTAAGATTCGAATCATATTGGAATTCTTGCATCAAAGAAATTAGTTAGGGATTAAAGGGAATAGTTAGGGAGCTACCGCGGAATTTAAAGGTATATTTCTTCTGAAAATTTATATCTCATCTTCAACAAGTATTTCTTACCCCTCCCCTCCACCAAAGCCTCAAGGGACAAAATACTTGATCCAATATTTACCTTACAAAATGGCAGGGAAAGTGATACTCAATTCAAACTGAAACAATCAAATGCATGGGAAAAACGCTTTCTTTCAAGAGCACATATTTTAGCCTCTAAAGGAATAGTTTATTTGCAAATTAGGCTCTTGCCATGTGCTTAATTGAAAACAATTTTAACGTTATGCTTGCTGCATGTACTATGCAGAGTGAACAAGGTTTATTAAAAAAACTCTGTCAGATGACACAAAGCGTATGTTAAATATATATACTTGGTTTCACTTAAGAACAAATCCTTAGTTAACCATATCATTATTTATCCACTAAATGTAAGCGTATTAGTTTTAAAACTCATCATTCACTGAGGTATAATAACTTGAAATACAGGATAAAATTTTATTGCAGTCCAACTATTAAAAGTTGTAAAACATGCTTCCCCTTTCTAAAAAAAAATCAACGGTTACAGAAGAAATGATGAGGGATCAGATTTGGATTTCAGTGTCTGAAATGCAACATAAATAAACTTTTTCAGATTATTAAAAAAATCCAATTTTTTAATTAAAATCATAAAAGATGATTGATTTTAAATCAGATTTTGTTCTCTTAGTTTTATGTGATTGCTTTAATTCTTAATAACAAACAGATTTAAATTTATTTTACGTTTAGATTTTCAACAGTTTAAAAGGGAGATTAGAAAGTCAAAAATCTCACTTTTCTATCATGTGGTACTGGAAATAATACTTTAACGAAGAGTATAGCCGTTCTCTTTTAAAGAAAATCACATCATTTTGGTAAACTAAACAACAATTTCTTTACCATTCACATCTTTAACAATCCTTCTCTCTTTCCAGTCAATATCTTTGCGAAATTACGTCAAGATAATAATGAACTTTTACTAGTAATTTAGAATAATAAAAATCTCAAATTTACATTACACTTTCACAAATTTTTATTGATTTCCACAAATCTTAAAGAGCTTCAAAACGTATTTTGCACTTCTGAGGAAATAAACGAAGCAAACTGAAACAGTGATACATATAGCCATTAAATCCTACAAAATTAAATAAACTATACATTTTCATACTATAGCTCATTTATATTTTAAACGAGTTGTTAGTAAACTCCATGAAAAATAGTCCTCTAAGCTATTAAATACAGTGACATTGTTAGCGTTGGTGATTAGCATCGCTACCCGCTCTAATTCGACGCTTCCTAGGTCTCCTTCAACGCTTAGTTAGCATTACTGCTTGATTTATTTGGGCCTTTTTTCTTGTTTCCCATTAAAAAGCATTTATAATACTCTTTGTCTTAATCATTTTACTATCTGATATTCTAAACTGCAGTTGTATTTATGTGTTTTGGGGACATTTTGCTCTTACTTTACGCAAACTAAATGTATACAGGTGGATATGTTTTTGTTAAAAGTCTGACCGTAAATCTCTTCTGACCTTAATCCTAAGGCTAATTAGAACGAGTGGCTTAATTACGACGTATAAATTAGTGTTTATTTACTGTATATTTAATTTAAATTATCAGAAATGCTTAAAAAGCTTAATCTCTTTTAATAACAAGAGACTACTTGACTGGTCCATGTTTGCCTTTCCCTTTATACCCGCTCAAATGTTTTTAACTTATGAATTTAATTTTCAGTTTGTGCTATTCGTGAGCTTCATTTTTTTACACATTCTATATTGACACTCTAATTTAATATTTTCGGTTCCATTTGTAATCATTATTTTTAAAGCCAAATTTGATTTTTTTCCCCTTTCATTAATGAGAAGTTAATATATTTGCATTTGCTTATATTAAATGTTTAATTTTCATATGAGTTTCTGAATTTTTTGTTTAGCTTACGCTATGTTATTACATGTACTAAATTTGAATTAAATTTGAAACAAGTTGAGTAATGATGAAAGTTGAGTAATGATGATTTTGTTAAGATTGGAAAAATAGTAAAAAAGCTAAATTCTGAATTTTTTGGAGGAATTAAAATAATTGAAATAGATTTTTCATTTATAAGTTCGCCATTTAATTTTAATGCTGAGGATACTCCGGTTAAGATTCATTTAGAACTGACTAATTTGCAGTCGGATTACTTGTTTTCAAAATATTTAAATTTTAAATGCAAGGAAAGTTTCATGCAAGCGAATTAGCGGTTTTTTATTGCTCCCTAAATGCAGATAAATTCAAAAATTTTCTGGATTGTGTCAAAAAGCATTTTGTTTTAAATGGATCGACATATTTATAAGGATGAGACCTTTTCCGTTAATGAAGTACGCGAAAAATAAATGTATCACAAATGCTAATGAAAATTTACTTTCGATATTAAAGATTGCTACAAGAGAGATCAACTTAATTTGGATGAAATCATCTCAAACGAACATTCGAGATTTTACGTCTCACAGTAAGTGGATATTAATTAACAATTATTTTCACAAGGCTGAGTTTATAAAAAAAACATGAAAATGTATGCAAAGCTGTGAATTTATAAAAAATTGTTTGATAAATCATGGATATCAATTTTTGCTTCATATTCCTTGAGGTTCATGTAGGCATTTTGCATTTCATTAGTTGAGCCGCTCGAAGAGCCTAACATTTGTAACATTTGTAGATACAAAGTCTCTATGCTTTAACTCTGGCAATGGTACTGCTTTCCTATGTACCAAATACGCAAGTGCCAAAAACAATTACTTATTCGTCAGTAATCCAAATAACACGAAAGCTTAAAATTAATTATTCGAATTATTTTATATATATATACACTTGCTGCTTTGCATATTTTTGTGTTTTTTCATCATTCATGGAATTTTAACAAAGCAACATTTTATTTTTTTTCATAAATGCAAATTGCGCAAACACTGCAAAACAAAATAAGTTACTGTGTTAATTTTTATATTTATATTACGTTTATTTTAAAAGTTGTGGCTTAAAAGTAGTTGTTTCCGAACTTTTAAAATGATTTTTTCCTAAATAAAAGTTTTCTCAAATGTGAAAAAAAATCACTGTTTTATGTAGTCATGAATAAATCACGTATTTGCTTTAAGAAGAATCTTTGAGATGAAAGCTCAATAGCTCTTATTAGCATTATATATAAAAAAGGATTATGAAGTGTTCGTGAGTTTTGTGTGTTAAATCCCACCAACTCAATGAGAATTATCGGACATTTCTTTTGAAATGACTATTGGATATAGGGTTAGAAAAGTCGTAAGTAGTAAGCGGCCGGTAACGGCCGACGCCCGAGGCTATAGGCAGACAGGGGGGGGATGGCCGCCGCCATATTGGATCACGTGACAACCGGAAGTGACGCGTAGGAATGAGGTCATGCATAGTTTCGTTTTTATTCTGTGGCAACGACAATATTTTTTTATGTTTATGGCAACAAGCTCTTGAACCACGTATTTATATTGTCACCACTTTGTATTTGGAATGATATCAGCTTTTATTTTATTATTTTTATTGATTTAATACGTGATTATTTTTAATTATTTAATATACGATTATTTTCCCTCCTTACTTTACGTCATTATTTTTAATTATTTACTCTTTTTAATTTTATACATGATTCATTTTTTTATTGAAATTTTCCCTGAATTTTAAAAATAACCCCCACGGATGATATTTGAACTCGCCATCGCTTCCATGCGAGACCTGAGCTTTAACCACAAAGCCAGCTTTCATGCCTATCAACTTGTTATTTCACCTTGTACAGAGGAAACCGCCATAATGTCACTAGGCTGAAGGATTGCGCATGCGCGAACCTGCTTTGATATGAAAACTGTACTTTTAGCTTTATAATCCATCACTTTATTCTTTGCTGTTTTAAATATAAGATTTTTCCAAAGTTTAATTTTTTTTCATTATTATTAGGCTATTTTTCATTGTTTTCCTTTTTTCTTCAAGTTCTTAATAAATTAAATTAATGTATTTTGCTTTTGAAAATGCAAACTTTACTGTCGCAAATTAATGTTCCCACAATTTTATATCCGTAGAAGAAAATTTATTTTTACATTTTCTTTTCACTTTTTATTTTGCAACCTTTTTTTTTTTTCAAATTTATTCCTTTTCATATTTTTACATTAAAAAAAAATTTTACGTTTAACGTTTTTTGGTTTTTACAAAAGTAATATTTATTTTTACAAGTTTAATTTTTTTTCCTTCTCGCTTTTTATTTTAAAGAATAAAACATCTTCGCTCTTACAAAAGTTTTTAGTAGAATTGTTAATTCTACGTAAGAGCGAAGGTCAAATGCCCGCTTAAAGTTCCAAGAGATTGCCGGCATGTTTCTGTCGCTGGAACCACTTTTATGAAAAACTGTTATATAACTAAATTTCTATACTTACCGTCCAGATTTTTGCACAGTACTTGATCATCATTACATCTCTTTTTAGTAAATTTACGTTTTATATGTTATGTCTTTCCAAAAAATAAGCTTCGACTAGCTAGAATATTTGTACATTCTATTGAATTTCTCAGATCTGAAGAATTTCTTACTTCCAAATTTTTCTCCAAATTCCCAAATTTAAGTTGAAATAAATACATTTTTCAAAATCATCCAAGAAATCTATCACAAATGTCAACATAAACGATCTACAAACATATTTTTAAATATTTAAATAACTCATAAGCTGAAAATAAACCAAAAAAAGTATCGAGAATTCATTGGTATATACCAACAGTGAAGATAAAATAGTTTCCAATAGCAAATGTACCATTAGCAAAAAGAAAACAGTTTCGAAATGTGACTATTGAGAGTGCACTCTCAAAACGCTTGAGAAAAGGCAACGACATCACAAATACCTAACTTTTGTAGAACATTTCAAAATTTCCGTTCTGATACAGGAAAATACACATTCAATAATCAAACGTGGGTATTTATGTACATGTTTGTAAAGAAACAAACATATGAATCTTTAGGAAAAATCTGCATGTTTTCTATTTTGGTCGTAATATTAGTAAGTTAGGAAAATTTTTTGCACTGAACATACGTGGATACGAAATTCTTTGGAAAAGCGGAAAGTTAATAATCATTTCAATACTTCACTAGAAATCGAGTGTTATAGATGAACAACGATTTAAAAATTAACCAAGAGTGCAACAAAGTACATATATAAATTATTTTGCTAATCAATTATGAAGATTTGAGTAGGATATATCCA
>KK112235.1:160100-183917 GCA_000611955.2 Stegodyphus mimosarum | reverse complement strand
TGCAATACAAGATGTTAAGTAAGTAAAAGTTTCTAAACTACGTTTTTTTGTCACATATGAAAATGCATTGAAAAAGCGAAAATTAGTAATATATTAGCACTGGACTAGGAAACAAATTTTCAGAGATAACCAAGTGGTATGAAAATTAATCAAAAAAGCATAACATGTACAAATATTTTTTCATAATAAGTTATGAATGTTTTCATTTCAGTAGAATGAAGTCAAAGAGTACAAATCTGGTAATGAAACACTTATTTCAGCTTTTAAGTTTTTATTTTTAAATCATCTTATAAAAACATGTGTTCGTTAGTAAAATTCGACTTGAAAAATGAGCAGTTAGGCGAAAACATGACTTTCTTCTTATATTCACTTGATATGTAGTACAGTAAGTTAAAATATAATTCTGGTTAACTTGGGTTCATCAATGCAATATATTAGTTAGGTATGGTTAATTGTTCATTTCAAATATGGTAAAGAAGAAACGTTTGAGTCAAAGAGAAACATGTTTACAAAACAATGATTCTTATTTACCTAGTAATTTAAATCAAAGCGTTGATGTTTCTTATGAAGATTAGGTATTCTCATTTTAATCATTTTGCTTTTAGTTCTTATAAGAGAGAAAGAGATTTCACGAGAAAAATCTATGACAATGCATGTCAGTGATCGTGGTGACGTAGACTAAACACTCAAAGTCTGTATGAGATGGGTTAAAAGTCTGCATTATCTGAATGCGAAAACATCAGTGTCAGAGAAAATTAATCTATCCCTGTACTATGCTAAGATAAATTCCATTTGTTTCCTAAATTTCTGATTCTGCGTGGTAATGTTGTTGAAGTTAAATTTTCGAAACGTGGAACAAAATTATTAAATCAAACAATAAAACTAATTAGTAGAAATTTTGTTCCCAAGTCTTTACAGGACGATGTAAAAGATAAATGGGAAAATACTTGAAAATTCAATGATATGCAGTGGCAGTAATGTAAAAAGTGGTAATATTCAAAGTATTCAAAAGGTTGTCGATAAGATAATTATTCAAAGTGTTAACACTTGTAACTTCACAAAAACGGTTTATGAAAACACGATAGCTTCACAGTCATCCGAAAATAACTGAAAAACTGAACCGTCAAAACTGAAAACTTTATTCTAAAAATTTACTTGGAATACAGGAAAAGAAACATTAAAGGCTTCAAAATGAAGATACTCATGTAAACTTTCCGAAATGAAATGTACAGTATTTCAGGAAATGTTCACTTTACTTCTAACTTGTTTGTAATTTTGTTAAATCATATGTAATGAACATATGTGTGACACGAAATGCGCATTTGGATGCGAAAAATAACAAACATATAGCTATCTGGCAATAAATGAAATTTCATTGTAAATGTAATGGTATGAGAAGTAGAAAAAATAGTAATGAACTACTAAATTCGGTTAATTTTCATCAAAAATGCATTAAAAATTCTGCATATTGATAAAATATTACTTAAATTCTCTAACTTCATTACTTCCTTCAGACACTGGGAAGCCCAATGGCTGCCTGAGCAGCCAGTGTCTTAGTCAAGTTACAATGAAGACGTTAAGAAGCTACGAGACTCCGCAAAAAATGGTGATCCTACTGGATGAAAAAAAAAATATTCCAAGTTAAGTAATTTTTACATTCCAAGTTGGGAAAAGGCGGCAAAGTTTCCTTTCCATAGCTGAATATTAAGTCTAGGTGTATCATAGACTTTTTTTTAATTCTCTTTCACAAATGTGACTATAATTCAAATTTAAAATAATACATTATAGTATGGATATTCTTCTCTTCAGTTAAAAATCCTGTGCCTTGTTAAGAAATTAAGGCTGTGATAAGTTCAAATACAGTAGTGTTTATGAAATTCTGCGGTAAATGGTGGAATCATACTAAGAATCCAAGTGATGTTTTCACATAAAAAAAAAAAAATCAAGGCTTAGGAAATGTTTAGTGATTTTAGGTAGGTTTTGCACAATAAAATCCAAGATATATTTGTAAAGAGTTTCAGAGGGCTAATCTGTGTTAGTGATATGAGGGATCCTTCTTCTGATTAAAAGGGAGTATTCTGAATATATACGTGTAACTGACTGTCTGTAGAGTAAAATAATAAGATATGAAGTACTGTTGGTACGTATCTGAACTAAACTGTGTAGAAATGTCCCATGTACTGGTTTGAGTGGAATTCATACCATGAAAATTTATTATTTCTTATAAGATTTGTTCAAAGTCAGTAGGTCTTACAATAAAGAAACATGAGTAAATCTCTCTATATTTTGGGGGGGGGAGAAGGAATCAGAAATACGGCATGAATATGTTTTAAAAGCAGTATAAAAGTTAAATATGAGGAAAAATGTGGAAATGCAAAGTGTAAAATTTACATTTGTCAGAGATAGTTTGATAAATCCTTTGAATAAAAGTAAGACGAGTAAAAGAGAATTCGTAATGTTTTTGGGTAGTATTTCATAAAGTTATCACAGTCATTAGTATAGTACAATAGATTAGAAGGAAAAGTTCTGAGTATTTCCTATTTAGTAGTATGAAAAGTAAGAAATGTAATATTCAATTAAACTGCATAGAAGAATACTGTTTAAAGTTCCAGAAATATCATCCATGAAGGCCTCCTGAGCGAAATGGAGATGTAACATCAATAACTATTTAAAACAAGTTAAGAATAAAATAAAAATGTAACAAGAAAAAATTTTAAAGAAAAGAAACAATTTGCGTTTATCAAAAAGAAAAAGTGTGTAAAGAAAAAAATTAAATTTACTTTTCGAAGTAAAATACATAAGAGGGAAAAAATAAAAAAACAAAAATTGCATTTGTGAAAACAGTGAAGTGAAAAAAAATATGAAAATAAATATTACTTTTTAAAAACAAAATGAAAAATGTAGTAACAACTTCTTTAAAATAAAAAGCGAAAAGGAAAAAAAATTAAACTTGTAAAAATAAATATTACTTTTGTAAAAACCAAAAAACGTTAAACGTAAAAATATTTTTTAATGTAACAATATGAAAAGGAATAAATTTAGAAAAAAAAAAGTTTGCAAAATAAAAAGTAAAAAGAAAACGTAAAAATAAATTCTCTTCTATGGATATAAAATTGTGGAAACATTAATTTGCGACAGTAAAGTTTACATTTGCAAAAGCAAAATGTATGAATTTAATTTATTAAGAATTTGAAGAAAAGAAAAGAAAACAATGAAAAATATCCTAATAATAATGAAAAAAAATTAAACTGTGAGAAAATCTTATATTTAAAACAGCAAAGTATATAGTAATGGATTAGAAAGCTAAAAGTGCTGTTTTCATGTCAAAGCAGGTTCGCGCATGCGCAATCCTTCAGTCTAATGACATTATGGCGGTTTCTTCTGTACAAGGTCAAATGGACAAAGAGAGTACACAAGGTGAAATAACGAGTTGATAGGGGCGAAATCTGGCCTTGTGATTAAAGCTCAGGCCTCGCATGGAAGAGGTAGCGGGTTCGAATCCCATCTGGGGGAGGTAATTTTTCAAATTCAGAGAAAATGATATTAAATTCAATAAAAAAAAATGAATCATGTATAAAATTAAAAAGAGTAAATAATCAAAAATAATGACGTATTAATTAAAATAAAGAGGGAAAATAATCGTATATTAAATAATTAAAAATAATCACGTATTAAATAATTAAGAAAGAGAAAAACGAGCTTTTTATTCTATTTATAACTGTCAAATGATTTTTATAAGAGTAAATTTAACGGCAAAAGATAGGTTTTGCAATAATTTGTAAGTTTTCCCTTCGAGTGAGAAATAACTCAGTAGTTTGAAAAATAGAATCAGAGACGTCTCTATAATCTTAATTCCCATGCCATTGAAAAAAAGTAAGAAATGGAGATGGAAAAGCGCGCGCTTGCAAAAAAATTGCAATTTAGATATGAAAATTATAATACAATAAACTATTGGCTTTACAAGGCTCTCAGACAAAAAATAATTGTTTAATTTTTAATACACAACTAACTAGATGAGAAATCTACGAAGAACATAATCAGGCTTAAATCAATTAATCATTTCAATGACTATTAATTGGATCACAGATACATATCATTTATTCTCTAGTACAGGTTGCAACTACATACATTCCAAGTATCTATCATTCTGATAAAAGGTTCCAGGTATACCTTTTTTTGAGTATGTTGCCGACATAGTATATGCATATATAGTATTTTTCTCGCTTTTCCGATAGCAAGGACTTCTCTGAAAACAACATCGCCATAACAATACGTCTTTGAAGAGGTGTTATTTTTTTCTAATTTTGACGATTAGCGCATGCCGCGCATTTTGAAATTGTTTTGAAATTATTACGCAAGATATAATTTTTTTAAAAAAGTTATTGATTGTAAAAAAGTGACGTTTCGAGACGGTAGTTACTTCATATGATAATTACATAAATATAAAAGCCCTGCTTGTTACAGTACAAATCGCATTTAATGAGCTAGTGCCGCCAGGGCAGGCGCTAGACTTTTGTTTGCACGGTGCAAACTCCGCGACTCCAAAATTCTGCCTCCTGAATCTACCTGAATTCTAAAAAATTGCCGCCTCTAGATTTGCCGTCATGTGCGTCAATACTGGTTCCACACGCTCTGACGCCGGCTCTGAATGCTGCATGCGGTATGTCAGCCTCAGTAGGACCGTAACTATAATAGAAATTAAAAAGGGACTTATATCTCGTAAATTCGTTCTCGAATATCTCCGCGAATTTTACATGTACAAGCGAAGCTTTTTACTTTTTGACAAAAAAATAGCGAATATTTTGTTACTGGACTTTCTTCTTTCTGCGAATACGATGTATGATGCTAGATTTTATATTTACTACATCTACAGTTTTGAAACTGTTACATAAAATACCCTAGTATATTTTGGGAAAGTATCATTATTTAAGAAATCAGGATCAGTATTTAAGAAAATAAAGCTTGTAGTCAGTCACCTTTTTCGAATCTGTATAACTTACAGAATGAATAAGTAACTACAGAAAAACTATAATAAATGGAAACAATTTAAATCAATGAGCTATAAAGTTTTAAACAAAAGAGTTTGCTTACAGTTTCTTAAATGTATTTAAATAAAATACGTTATTTGCATTATAAGAATATATATTTGGCATTGAAGTAGTCCACCAGTGGCCGAATGGTAAAGTCGATAAACACTGGTAGTTCGACCTGCGATCGAATCCTGGCGAACGGGGAGGCTGCATGGTTGGTTTTCGTAGCTTTCTCCTTGTGTAACTTAGTTACGAGACAGTTTCCCTTAAAATGTTCTCCACGAAGTCATCCATCTTTAGAGGCAGATAGCTCTCGAATTGCTTTGTCTTAATCAATTAACCTAATCTATGTTCAAGTGATAAACAATAAAGCATAAGTTAACTTGATGATAAATTTATACTAAATTCCTTTTTTACAGGTAAAAGTGCATGGGGCACCAGAGACTATAGTTCAGCAGAATGACATAAATAAGCGTAATACTGTAAAAACTGCAAATAAAAATGATGAAGTAAACTATAATAGTGAAAAGGAAACTAGCTCGTTTAACGCTGTTTTTATTTCCTATTTGGGTGCCATAGATCAAAATCAACGAAAACTGTTGGGATTATTACGAGTGTTTTTTAAATGCATATGCCCTTCTGTCAATTGTATGTGCAGAAAGTAAACATAAAAGGAATTTCATCGGAATCAATGTGTGGCCGTGTACCACGTGCAAGTAGAGACAGCGCTGTTCATGTGACTCTTCGCAGTTTTCTTAACGTTGAGACCGATTTCTGACAAAGTTACCCACTGTTCTTGAATAAAATGCTGTATGTGCTTCCTTCGTAATTAAAATAATGAATAAGTAACTAATGAATAATATTCAAACCGTAATCGAATTAACTCTTGGGTAACATTAAAATGAGACATTAAGAGTAACCCAGCGAGAGATAATTAAAAAAAATCTGTCAATGATAGATTAAGAAATAATTGATAAATAACATGGTGTATTAAAGAATGTTTCGAATTTAAGCGTACATTTGAGAAAATGTTCTTTTTCATAGCTTAACCAATATCAAAGAAAACTGTTCAAATGGAATATAAAACTGCAATCAAGTGACGGAAAAGAGCATCAAAACCGATTTCGGTTTCCGAATTTTTAATGTAAAGGATAAAGTTTGAATATTAAATTTGACGAAATTCTATTAAAATAATTATAAAAAATTCAAATTTAGTTTGGTTCTCAGAACACATAGTAATCTAATGTATTAAGTAAGGTTTTGTTACATTTTGCAGGGGCAGAAAAAACTGCTAGGGGAAAGAAAGAACTCATTCGATTGTCATACCGACATCTAGATAGAAAAAGTACTGACCACTGGTCCATCCAGATGGAGCCATCTTGACAGCAGATGCCCCCACTGTTGACAGGGTTGATTACCGTCATCAGTTGCGAGAGGTGTTGCCATGAGCTCAGCTACCTACACATTACCTCGCTAGGAAAGGAAGACAAATACCACCAAGTAAGATTCGAAGGTAAGTGAAGGTCTATCAAGGTTACAGCGCTGACGGCTATATGCTTAAATGTTTGACGTTCTAAAGTCTTGCCCAAAGCATCACTCTTCCTTAAATATAGAAATGATTGATAATGATAGGCAGTTTTCAAGCCTTAATTTTTTAAATGAACCATAGAAAATGATATAAGAATTACTGAATATTATTATTTGATGAAATTAGAGCCTCTACTAACCTGAATCAAATTAGATTCTCTGATAAGACAGTTCTGAATTTCCCCTCTTACTTCTTAGCAACCTAAATATGGCGTAAATAGTATCAGGCAAAGCGTTTTTACAGTGTCAATTCCCGTAGATAGTAAATTTTCGGTAGTTAAAATTCTAATAGCCTAAAAGTGTTTGTTGGTGCTCGAAAAATTTTTGGTTTGTTTTGGCACTGAAAGCGAAAATTCTGTTTAAAGCTGTAGTTACTAGAAAAGAACAAATTTGTTGTCCAGCTCTTGTCTTTGATTTCAAGAATTAATTTTATTAACAATTAAAAATTTTCTCCAGTTGAACAATTATTGGGTTTGGTTCAAGGAATTTACCTTTCAGTTAACCACATTCTGTTTCCAAAAATGTAAATTCGATTTTGTTTGAAGGTGTGTTTAGAAGGGAACGGAAGTCAGAAATTTTGCAATTTTTCTTTTTTAAATTAACAAAGTTTTTTTGTTGAATTAACTTTCTTCTCTCTCAGAAGGTATTACTTATAAATATGTAGTCACATTACTTAACATACTTTTGGGCTAAAGGCCTTAAACTTAGTGTATTCCAATTTGTTACCTAAATTAAACTTAAGTTATTTGACCCGAAATGAAAATCTTAAATTTTAAAACAATCATTTGATTTGTAGACGTATATTTGTTTAATGATAAAACCAATGATTCAACCAAAAACCTACATGTATAATTTCTCAACATAATTACTTTATTCCCTTCGCAAGGCATAACTTTAAAACTGAAAAATACTATATTTTTTAATTTACTGTCTTATTCAAGTAATTATCACCAAATAACTTACATAACTTTTAAAAGATGCGCTTAGAATCCTTTTTGGAAAAATCTGTTATGGTAATTAATATATTTAGGATAGATTCTCTAGTTTGAAATCATTAGGTATATTTTAGTATTCCTTTGTTTCTGTTCCGTGTTTTATAACTTCTCTTAGCTTATAATACAGCAATACTTTGTAAAGAACTTCATATTTTTTAAGTTCTACATTCGTTATGCCAAACGCTACTATCACGGTGGGGCTTCACATTTATACAAAACATCCTCCCCATGTCTTAATTATGATGTCTTTCTTCTAAACAGTAAAGAAGTACGTGAAATTCAACATATACGTATGACGTGAATTTAATAAAGCCTACGTCAGGTCGCTTACAGGACCAATTTTACTACTATCATAATTTATTTTTGACACATATTTTCAGTTTACTTTTTGTGTGGTACTATTATTTGTTAATTTCTTTTAATACCAATCATTAAAATATTACTAATGTTTTGTTGTACCTATACAGTAGTGGGGGGGGACAGAAAGAGAAATCATATTTTACTTTGGGATTAAAACTTACACTAGCCTGTAGTTATATCATCTCTCTAATTTTTCACAGTGTGATAATATATCTATAACTTACTGGTTATATATTCATTTTTTTGTCTCGTTTGAGAATAAATAAATAAATGCTGATTCACACTTTCTTTCCCCGTTTTCGCCACAAATGCAACCAAGACTACTATAACAAAGCGGCTGCTTATATGTTTACTAAGGAAATGGAATAATTGAAGGGTAGCTCTAATTTCTAACCTCTTCCTAAAATTTCCTGAAATACAGCATCCGCAAAGGTCTATAATTGAAAGGGTCTTTGCTTTCTGCCGAGCTTTGGAGAGGATATATCTAGAAAAACATATACACCTTCTTCCGCCGCGCACCGCCCATAAAGAGGTAGATGTGTGGTAAAATTTGAGAACAATACGCAACCACCTCAGAATCTTTCTTAGAATGGATAAGAAAATTGTTTTCCCTCCAAACAAGAACTTTAGTCTAGAAACTCATATGTATAAAATAACAAATACCTACTAAGTCCATGATGATAAAAATGCAGTTCTCAATGAATAACTTGTGTCTGCTTAAAACTGCCTTTTTAATCTTTTCCTTGATTCCTTTTATTTTGTATTTTTTCTTCAGAATTTCTCTCAAAATCCTAAATGTAATTAAAAAGGCCGTCATGCAGTGATCGCTAGCTTATTTAGAAATTCAAATACGTAGCTTCTGTGTACCGTTTGGCGGATCACAAGGAAAATAAAGTAACATGAGTTAGTTATATGTATGAAAGTTAGGCATATCGCATACTCAATAATTTAATGAGGGAAGATATCTAGAAACGCTTTAGATGAAGAATATCACTCCAAAACTTCTGAGTAAAAAAAAAAATAAATATTGTGAAATATCCTTTTTAACTTAATTTTAACTGAGGCAAAAATTAGTAACATCTTGACCTTAGAGAATACATTGTTTCCTATTTGCAGTGTTTGATAATTTATTTCGCCGTAAATTTATAAGGATAGAAATGAGTTGCCTTGGAAGCAAAGGATCACTCATTCACCGTGGCTTTGTTGATGAAAGCCTGCCAGTCGAGAGTGCAACTCAATAATCGAAAAATGTGATAGTCTGTCAGCTTTCTATCTGAGATATTCAGTCCACTAGCGTCCGAGCGGTAAAGTCGCTGAGCACTGGTAGTTCGGTCCGGGCTTCGAATCCCGCTCACGGGCTGGCTACATGGGCGTTTTCGTGTTTCCCCCATGTGTAATATATGTACGAGTCAGTTTCCCTTAGAAAGTCCTCCACGAAGGCATCCCTTCCCTTAGGCAGATAGCCCTCCAGGCTTTGTCGTAATCACATAAATGAAATCTGGTACATGCGATTGATATAAAACAATACTTCCCATCCCAACTCCAGTAACTTTAGGAGGGTTATTCCAGCAGCATGCTGATTTCCCTATGTTCCAGGAATACGACAGCATTCGTTGTTCTGGGTTTACGAGCAGAAGTAATTAGGCGATGATGCTCGTACTTGGCGGGAGCAAGTCTCCTTTATGCGGATTGTTGATGGATAAATCGTCTCAATTCAGATACTTGCTCCACAGAGGAGTAGATACTTAATTGAAATGGTGTTATGTACTCTTAAACTCATGCATAGTGGGTCTGCTGCGATTCAAAGCTAAATCAGTTATTTTCGGTGATGATATTATCATTATAGAAGACCCCGAACAAACGGCTCTTATTCCTTCTCTCGCAATACCTTACGGCAAGTTTGGTTTATTTGATTATGGCGAAGTACTAGAGGGCTATCTGTTTAAGGGGAGGCATGCCTTCGTGAAAGACTTTCTAAGAAAAACTGGGTCGTATACACGTTACACATGGGGAAGACCACAAAAACGGCCAAGCAACCAGCACTTTCTCCGGCATTCGAAACCCGGACCAAACTAGCAGCGATCAGCAACTTCACCACTCCGCGATAATAATATACAATACTACCATCCGACAAGGATCCTCAACCTTTTTTTTTACCTTAGAGAATGTTCTACAATATCGGTGGGGTGGTGGGCGCATTCATTTTTCAAATTAAATTTATAAATTGATGTACTTAAAAATATACAATATATACCAAAAAATTATTCCCCAGATATAATTTTAAGACATAAAAATTATTGATTGTATGCTTAGGCAAAGTAAATAATTACTAAATTGGACAAACAAAATATTACAAATGTTTTGGTATAAAAATTCTTTATAAAACTTCATGAAGTTAATGCGATACTTGGCATTTCATTTCATAGGGGATTGGTTCATAATTAGGATAGTATGGTGATATTCCTGCTCATAAGCAGTCATCAATATGTTCATCTGTAAGTCGAAATCTTTACTTTGATTTCGTGGTGTTCATTGTTGAAAATAATAATACTTAACATTTGTTTAATTTTTAACAAATAACTGGGTCAAAATAATTAATTAGCTGGAACGCCGGGACCAAACGTTCAGACTGAGATATTCCAGATCAAATCGAGACGTTTCATAAGCCCAATTAAAAATTATCAGTACATAATTATACACAAATAATTTTTTAAACAAATGTGCTTTTGTTTCTATAATTAATTACTAAATATAAAAATTATGTAACATTTTATTGGAAACTTAAATAATTTTTTTACCATAGTTGCATTGCAGTGGGCTCAAATGGTGCCCTCGGGCTTGTGTTTGGGAGCCCCTGCCCTACAGTGTTAATTCGAAGACTCGATTCGGGAGCATAGATTTCGGACCTTAAACCTTACAGCATATAGCCAAGAGGGAAGAATTTACGTAAAGGAAGATTATAACTTATGTTTAAAGAATGTGTTTAATGTAGCTGCACTTTTGTGTTGCCGTAAACTATCCTTTTATGTATCTCTATAGCAGTAAGTTCAATAACATTCTGGTAAAGAGAGTTCTCGGTAAGTTTTGAAGCAATTAGAACTTTTCCAGCGGTCTAATAATTTCTGTTATTTGGTTGAAAAAGTGTTCTGAAAAAGTGAAAAAGTGGTTACTTCAAATCTTGTATATAGGACTACGTATTTAGCCTTGTAGAAAATTATACGATTTTCGGAGTATAAGGAATATCGATTTATTGAATCCAGACAGCGTAGAATCAACACCAACTGGCACAGAATGGACACCAGTAATAGGATCGAAACTAGTTACTGGCATACGTTCAACTCGATAAAAGGGAAATTTGTAGTAAATACTGATGGATACTGATGTAGTTACGAGTAAGAGCTTGATGCACATTTGCAACTGCTCAGAGTCCTCTCAGGTATGTGGCCATCAAAGCGTACAATAGACACCGGCATAGGATCGACACTAATATGCAATCGACTTTGGCACAATAAAAATAAGACAACGCCGCATAGTCAAAAAAAATTTTTTTAATGTTTTCTACCTAGAATCGACACTGGTGTCGACAGAGGCGTAGAACCGACATCGGCATAGCCTCGAAACCGATTTTTTGAGCTTCCGTGACAATCGTGTGTCGGCAGAGGGACTACCAATCTTACGTAGTGTGCCCAAAAAGTTGATTATATTCTCGCCGAATATCAAACTGCGGATCTTCCAGCTGGATGTGATAACCACTGTGTTGTTGCAGGAGTACAATGAATGGAAGGAATTCTGCAATTACTCACAGCCCTTCCTCTTATTTAAAGGACAACTGAGAGCAGCAGATAAGACTCAATCGCCCAAATCCAAATCCAGACGGTGACTCTTTCGCTACATTTTAGTTTGGATGCGCACTATACAGGCTATTAGTTCTTCGGAGCGGTAAATGTTTAACATCAACCATGCCTTCACTGGGAATGAAAACACGGATCTCCCAGTTGCTCGTTAGATGGGAAAATCATTGCATCAGTTTTCAACTAGATGAGCTAACGTGAAAAAATGACGTATAAAGGTTAGGTTAGGTTATTCAATTATGGCAAAGCACACGAGGGCTGTCTGCCTAAAGGGAGGGATGCCTTCGTGGAGGACTTTCTAAGGGAAACTGGCTCGTATACACGTTACACATGGGGAAAACCACGAAAACGCCCATGCAGCCAGCCCGTTCGCGGGATTCAAACCTCGGACCGAACTACCAGTGTTCAGCGTCTTTACCGCTCGGCCGCTGGTGGGCAAATGACGTATAAAATACTCAAAATAAGATTTTTTTTTATAAGGGGAGAAAATGATTTCACTGACGATTAAAAAAAGCGAGCATTAAGAGGTTAATTTTATGTAACGTGTTTTGACAAATGTAGAGCTTCATTTCGAATAATTATCTTTCGTTTACATCAATTGTTAATTAGTATCGATCTCATTTACATAATTATTGTTAAGATTTTTAATAAAAGTGTGACATATATTTTTTGTTATTTTCAACTTGAATTTATTAAAAAAACGCTCAGTTTTCTTCAAGTTAATTTAATCAATCTTTCAAGTTCAACGCGAAGAACTGAGAAATTGAAATAGCAATTTAATGTAAATTAAACTGCTGTCAAAAATTGAATTTTTCATTCTTTTCAAGCATTTTCTCACTTAGTCTTTATAAAGCCGAACTTCCATAGTTAAGAACAATTACGTCTAGAAGACATATAGAATTTTTCTGAAAGGAAACATATAAATATACTTACCAAGGGTAGAAATTATTGCATGTGCTATTGATGAAATTTATTTCGATGCATAGGAAATATTAGAATATAATTAAAATCAAGAAATTATAATTAATTCATCAAATTGAGTCAATAATAATTAAGATCGATTCGTCAGACTTATCAAATTTATTTTATACTGAAACATAATTAAAATGAGTTCTTTACATCGCAAGTTACAATGACGATACATGGAAGGGAAAATAATGAAAACATTTTAGAGAAAGTTACATAGCCATGTGATTCTAACGGTAAATTGGAAAGGATATATCCATTTAAAAGTGAATGAAATATTTTCATTATATATAATGTAAGATGAAAAATATGTAAATAAAAATTCTAACTTCGAATTGCAATAGTCCCTTAGCTACAACAGAAGATAAGAGTCCCTTAGCTCCTCATTTTAATGTGGGTATTTTCTTTCTGTCCTAAAAATAATAACTGCTTATAATAAACTTCTCTATACTACATCATTTCAAAATTAATAGCTATTATTTGATTCTTACGTAAAGTTCATAATGCAGCTAATATACGCACGGCTTCAGCTAACAGCAATTTTACAAACTTAAGTATTAATCAATCAAGATAATGCAAGCGGAAAATAACTCATTTGGTAACCTCAGCTGAAATCACTTTGAGTTCAACTTTCATCTTAGACATATCGCATCCGTTTCTGTCTTGCCAACTTGCTGCTGCTACTTAGATATGTTTCAAAACTGAAGCGGTACCGATTTATTTCGTCAAGAACAGGCTCCTACAACGCCACTTAATCTGTGTTGATTTAAGAATGTTTGCCAATGAGAATAAAAAATAATATTTAAGTTATGCTTTTAAATACTCGTAAGAGTAAGAGAGTTTTTACTTGTATCAGAAACTAAGCAATTCAGAGGAGTGCAAATTGTTTCTCACTTTCAAATATTCTACAAGGGGATTTTGAACGCGATATCTATGGCTTGAGGATAATATCTGACTTTAAATCAGGAGGCAAAAAAGCATAAAAAATATCTTCAAAATCAACAAAAAAATGAAGGTAGACTTATTGGATTTTTTTAAATGAAAAAATTTCAGTTAACTAGATAAATTAACATTAATTTTCACCACATTTCGTCTGCAGAAAACACAATCCAGCTCGATGAAAATTTCGAATTAATAGAGTTCGAACATACTATGTATTTCTTAATACTGAGTTCAACATGGATTAATGAAAAGCACACACGTTTTTGGTTTGGTTTATTTTATTATGTCAAAGCACTCGAGAGCTATCTGCCTAAGGAACGCCTTCGTGGAGGGCTTTCTAAAAGAAACTGACTCGCATAGATGTTACACGTGAGAAAAACTACGTTAACATCCATGCAGCCCCCCCCTGTTCGCCGTGATTCGAACCCCACAGCCGAACTACCGCTGTTCAGCGGCTTATTTCGCTCGGTCGCTAGTGGGCACACGCATGGCTTATTCATAGTAGTAAATGGTGCTCACGCATGCTTATTAAAGCAGCAGGTTAAATAAAAGGTTGATGTTTCATAGAATGAGTTTAAATAAGTCGTAGATACACGAGACAGCATTTAATGTTTACAAATTTAGCTGTACTCCTCCCAAAATTCTACTCCTTAGGAAATACAAATATATATCTCTTTCACCGCTGAAATTCAACCCGCCCCAAAAAGAATATATCACAAGTTATTTCCAAATAGCGTCATTTATATACGAAGATACCACAGCATAGCGATCGTGCTTGAACTAGCCAATTATACTACTTTACCATCCCATGAAATTTACTGTATAATTCTTTTTTCAGGCTATCTCTTCATTCTTTGTTTAAAACGATTTTTATTATCGCAGCAATCGGGTTGTCTATAACAATCGCAGAGTTTAAAATACCACGTAGTTTTTTTTTTTTGGATTAAGATCCGATAAACCGGAGAACCAATCACGTGAGAGATAAGAGTTTGACCGCGAGCGTGGGTTATAAGGGGGTCGACTATATAAGTGCGTCCGGCGTATTCTGCTGCCCGAGTAGCAAACAACTTAGCAAGGGATCGTAATAATAATTATTACTGCATTTTCAATTACACGCATAAAAAATGTCGAAATTTCGAGGAATTTTTTTACCTTAAAGTATTTTTTAGAATTTGTCTTCAATATTTGTTAAGAATTTCCTTATTTAAATATTTTAATTTTAGATTTTAAAAGAAGAAAGTCGATATTCGAATGAAAATGGAATATTCTTCGTTCGTGATTTAAAAGAAGTTCTTCCTTTAACTTGGTTGAGCGGCTTTCTTTTAAAAACTGCATTTTTTGTAAGACATTCACAAATCCACATTTTTACATTAGTTTTCTCTTGTTCGCTTTCGCTCTCTCTCTATATGTATGCATATCTATCTACCTTATCTGAGAATACATTCATTCATGCATATCTATATGTATCGACATAATATATTCGTTTTTTAAAATTATAATACAATTACATTGCATTAATTAAACTCTACAGGAATTTAAGTCACTGTGCAACTCAAGTAAAAATACCTATAGCAATATACTTATGTGCCTTTTCTGTTTCATCCTGTATAACATAAGGATAATTTATTTTAATTTTAATTCCATATATTCTTATAAACAATTTCAGCTAAAATAAATTTTAAAAATCTATAATTTCATCGAAATTTCGGTACATGCCCTAAAGTTCAACAGATTTTTTTTCCAGCATTAATTATTTGCCAAAATTAAGGACCATGTAGCCAACAAGATTTCTAATCTTATTCTTAGAAAGTATTATTTGCACTCAAATTTAATAATAAAGTAATTATTTTGCACCATTCTAATTCCATTTCGAAAGTTAAAAATATAGAGCACCTCATGTACAACAAATATTCACTTTTTTATTCCGAAAATTTCAGATTTTGAGAGTGATGATTTTAAAATAAGACAGATTTTGAATGTATTTTTTTTTTCAGACTGAAGTTAGATTTCATACACGAGTGCAATTTGTGACTGAGCCCTGGCTCAACCTTTTCAATTCTCTTATGCAAATGTGTTTTGATGGGGAGCTGCAATTTAATTGAGGAAATAAGAAGATACCCATAATCGCCACCCCCTTCGAGATGCGCCCCCCTCGTTGATACACACTGCATCAAAAAAGATAGAACTCCCAGTATTCTAACATCAGGTTAATTGAGAAAATACCAGGCTAACATTTCGGCCAACACGGTATTTAAATTGTCACGTTGTTTAGACAGAATGCCGTTCCACCCCTCTAATTGCGGACTCTTACTTCCTGATCCATTGCATTGATAAGTAATCACGAAAATTAGGGTAAATGACTGAAAAGGGGAGATACTTAGGTTAGAAGTCACGATTTTAAGCTACGTAATCGCTTGTCGTTACTATAAGTTAAAGTTCTGGCGATGCTTATCCACACTTGGGGCGAAGTAAATCTGCGGCTTATTAGACGACGCATGGTGGCGACTCTCAAATCCCTGGATGGCTCATGGTCTGAGCTGCAGAACTGGGGATTGAGTTATTTCATAATCTGCAGACTCACTCGTCTAATAATATCTTCATTTTCAATCGAATTGCTTACAGGCTACGCCCTGATTCAAACGAGCAAAATGCAAGAGCGCTTTTGATAAAAGAATGCTTAGAATCTTATTGTATCATCTTATTAAACCGATTGCTTAAATGTATGGGCTGTGATATTAATTGTGATCATTTGATACTAAATAGGTAACGTTTCGCCTTAATAAATCAAAAATAGCACTAAAGAAAAAATGCTGAGTTACTGAGGCACGTACACTTAAAAAAGCTCTGTTGTTTCTGCTTATACTTACTTTTATAGTCAATGCAAGAATACTTTTTCTTTCGCATCAGTTTTATAATATAAAACACATTTCAATAAATTTCAAGCTTTTAAAACACATTTTGAAATTATGAACAAACTTCCGCGTAGGACAGCAGAAAACTGGGAAGAACAATTTTAAATATAGTGTATGGTAGCTATGTTTAATATATATATATAAAGCAATTAATCTAAAGTGAAAGAATTTCCTAGATAATTACCTTATTAACAATGATTTAGTTTGAAACTTTCTGATTATTTGTGAGCTAAGAATAGAAAAAAACAGGTCAGTTAAATTCCATGTGAATAATTCAAGAAAAATTTTATAACGATAGCAACACCGTAATTAAATAAAAGATACAAAATACAAATATAGACATGAAGTTCATCTTTTCGTATTAGTTTAAAATAAAGAAATTACTTATTTTAAGTCATAAATTACAAATCCTAGCCCACTGAGCTAGTAACAGTTGTAAGCTAAATTGTTGATGAGAAAAACTATGATTCTCCAAACGCGATTCACTCTGAGAATAACTGAACGCTTAATTATAATGAAGCCTTTTGCATCGGTAATACGCTAATTCATATATTTTGACAACACATTTGCTCATATTTTTGTAAAGGTTAATGATTCAAGTCGCTGAACCACAATTGACGTATTGAATATTGAAATATTGATCTGTATGAAACAGTTTTAATCATATATGAAATCGTATATTGACGTATATGAAAAGTTTTAATCTTCTATGGCTTTTGATGTTGAAATAAATTTGATTTCATGCCTATCTTCCCAAACACGTAGAAAGTAGTAAAGGGGAAAGGAAGTAGAAGATATTTTTTACAGTTTTTCTAAAGCGTTACGAGCAGCCATAAGACAAGAAAGGAAAAATTATGAAAATTGTCGAGTATTTCCAAAATATATTTGTCTTTTTTTACTCTCCCAGTATCAGAAAATAATTTTTGAAATAATTATAAAATTATGATATTTGCAGTAATTCGCAGAATATTATTCAAATTTAAAGCTATTATATAAATAATATCATTTTACATATTTTAATAGCATTATTGAATTATATATATATTTATACTTTTATGAATTAAATTTTCAGTAATAAAAAATGCAGTGATCGCTGTTTACGTGATGACGAGTAATGTTATCATTCGCAGAGCGCTGTTAGATTAGAGATATATTTTCCTGTTCTAAATGAATTTCGCATCTATAACATAGATTATTACATTCACTTATTCGCTTCGTGTCAGCTGTTTGAAAACTTGATAATGAAAGGAAACGTACTGGAAAATATGAAATGTTCACAATGAACAAGTGCATTTTAATGCCTAAAAAAGGGTTATATAAAAGTCAGTAAAAGTGCTTTGATTTGTTATAAGGGTAGTTCACTTGCTGGAGAATTAGGGAAAACATGTTTTAGAAACAAATTCAGTAACAAAAATAATACAGATTTTCCTTCAGCAATATCTTGAATTACAGAAGACAAGCCTCCAATTTTAATTTAACCGATGAAGCTAATGCTTTCCCACAGTATACTTACATCTTAAATTAAAGAATGGGCCAGCTTAGGATATGAAACTACTAAGGAGTGTGCTAGATTTGGTGGTTGTTTGAGTGTGACTGATAAAGAAGAAAATGTAGCTGTTATGTACAACAGTGAAGTCCCAAAATACTTCATCCGCATCGAGAAATTCAGCGGTAATTTTTAACAGCTACACTCACGTTTGTGAAAATTGCAACACCATGAAGGACTTACGCGAGTGAGCTGAAATTTTCAGGAAATGCAAAGTAGCGCATGATATGCAAATGATTAGAATTGCAAATCCGTAGCGCATGCGTATGCTGAGCAGCGCCCTCTGAACGGCTGATGGATCCGAATAAATAGACGGCTGTAGCGAGGCGTGTATGGTTATCGGTGGTTATCTGCTAGTGGTAAACGTTAACTCAATCTGTACTTATGCCTCGTCGACGAAAGAGAGCGAGATTTGAACAACTTACAGAGTTTGAACGAGGGAGAATCATCGGCCTTCGTGAAGCTGGATTGTCGTATCGTGCAGTAGCCTCTCGTGTGCAGCGTAACAGCAGCACAGTGATGCGCGTTTGGAAGCAGTGGACGGACGAGTGTCGGACAACTCGGAAATCCGGGAGTGGACCCCGAAATGTGACGTCAGCTCGCGATGATAGACACCTGGTCCGCATGGCGCGGACGGACCGTACAGCTTCCTCTAGACAATTGGCAGCACTGTGGTCAATAGCTACAGGTGTTTCATTGTGTGCTTCATCAATTCGTAGACGTCTGCTGCAGTGTGGACTGCGCGCACGGACTCCTTTATACAGGATCCCCCTAACGCACGACCATCGCCGCCTGCGGCTACAATGGGCCAATCAGCATAGAGACTGGCGTGCTGATTGGCAGCATGTCGTGTTTTCTGACGAATCCCGCTTTAATTTGTGGTACCATGATGGCCGCATTCGTGTCAGACGCTATGCCGGTGAACGCCACCTTCCGGAGTGCATTATCGAACGCCACAGTGGACGAACACCCGGAGTTATGGTCTGGGGCGCCATAGCATATCATAGACGATCTCAATTGCTACGAATTGTGGGCAATCTGAACAGCAACCGGTATATCCGTGAAGTTCTACAGCCCGAAGCTGTTCCCTTCCTTCAAAGCTTGCCAGGCGCTGTATTTCAACAGGACAATGCCCGCCCTCATACTGCTCGGATTGTTAAATCCTTCTTTGCAGCGCAGCAGGTACAGCTTCTTCCTTGGCCTGCGTGTTCCCCGGATATGTCGCCAATTGAACATGTGTGGGATGTCATTGGTCGGCGTCTTGCTCGTGATCCTCGTCCTGTTGCGTCTGCAGACGAACTTTGGGTACGCGTACAAACGATATGGAATGCTCTTCCTCAGTCAGACATTCAAACTTTGTTTGACTCCATGCCACGTCGTGTAGCAGCACTTATTGCGGCGCGTGGTGGCCACACAAAATACTGATTCTGATCTCTTGTTCTTGTTTGTTTGCTTTGAACATTTAATCATTTATTTGTACCACTACCACTCAACTGTGTATTAAATTGCATTCAATTATGACGATTCCTTCTTGGTGTTGCAATTTTCACAAACGTGAGTGTACTTACGGAATGGGATATCAGATTTAATCTAAATATTCAACTTCTTTAGGGATGAGCATGAAACCCACTTCATTAATATTACACTGAAATATATTAAAGTACTTTTCTTGCTCACCAATGTATTCGTTGAATAATCGGGATCATTAAGCATTGTGATCAATGCTTAATTTTAGCAGAAAAGGCGTGCTGCTGTTCTTTATATATGAAGCGAAAATAAGAACTATCGAAGGGATAGAAGAAGAGATAAAGAACTAACGGAAAATATACTGGCAAAGAAATAAAATTTCGTGATTACTTTGCCCCATTTAGTTATGTAATGAAATAAGCAAAAATCCCCTCCGATATCAATTAGTCGGAAGCTAATTGATGAAATAATTGTGATTAATTGATGAAGACGAGCTTTGCTATTCGCTTATGCCGAAATATCATAGCTAATTTGTGCAAAAATATTAAGTTAGACGTAAAGAATTATGAAAGTATCCAAAAAAAAAACATAACTGAGATAAAGTTTACGAATTTTCCGCAGCGATGTAATCCAGAAATATCCCTTTCTCAAATGAATGAATACAATGTTCGAATTAAAAAAAATATGAATTTAAAATGTTATCAACAGTTTACTCCAAGCAATCAATCATAAATATTTTTAACTAAAAAATTATCGTTTTTTAAATGTAATATCATTATAATCAATTTGTTAAACAAGTTTTATCGGTTATTATTGTTATTCGTTCACTATTATCACTCTACAAATTACTAACGGGATAACACTAATCAGCAAGTACCAATGCCCTGTTACATATATTCATGAAGTTTGATGTCTTCTGTAATGACACATGTATATTTTATAAAAGTACTGTGTGTACACTTATATATCGAAGTATGAAACTTTTTATAAAAAGTCGAAAACCTAAACTTTGCAAATAACACTATATGATAAATATATAGAAAATCAGCGTGTAAGTTATAATAACATAAGGAAATTAAGAGAAGCGGTTTTAGAAATGCTTACCTGCTATGTTTAAAAAAAAGTGCAATGTATAAAGTAAAAAGTAAGACTGCTATCCAAAAGTAAAACGTACGATATCAGGAATACTTATCAGCGATAATACGACCATTCATGGTTCCAAAGAATTTTGACCTTCTGTGATCGCCTCATAACTATCAATGATAATCTATAACTATAACAGTGATAGTCTACAAAATATAATACTGTTATTTAATTAGGACCATAGAAATACTAGTCAGAGCCAAACACAGAAGCTATAAGAGTTTTCGTTATATCTACACATTTATTTTTCTCTTTTTCAAGAAACAAATAACGCAGTGAAGAATACTTTGGAACTTTATAGTTTCATATGTACGTCTGAGGGGCTTGATTTCGTTTGGTTATTTGAATATGCAAAGTACACAATATCTATCTGTCTAAGGGGGAAGAATGCATTCGAGGAAAACTTTCTAAAACAAACTTGTTCGCATTAACATTACACATGAGAAAAACTTCAAAACTAACCATACAGCCAGCCCGTTCGCCTGGGTTTAAACCCAATTTGAAATAGCAGAATTCTGTGGCTTTAACCGCTAGCACATCTGAGGAAGTGATGAAACAATAAAAACCTATAATTGACGTTATCGAATACTGCATAAGAACTGGAACTTTAATCCAAACGGCTGAAGCATACTTGTAATTGATGTTCGTAATTGTCTGCGAATGTCTGGGCTAGCAGCAATTTCCGAAATTACAGCAGTTTTCCTTTCGCGTATTTTATTTAATTTACGAACTTTTATTTCTTTAATTTCCCCAAAAAATGGATTTGTGAGAAATCATATAGGTGTGCGTAAATTGCATCAACAAATATAACGGTTAGAATATCGTTATGACACTCTCCTATACTTGACAGGGCCGTGACAAGAATGGGGCTGGTAAGATTGTAGGGACATTAGGTTATTTCGAAGCAAGAGAGGTGAAAAACATGCAACGCCTTCGCCAGGATTCGAGCCACGGACCTCTGGAATACGCCTCCAGAGTGCTGACCACTACACCACGAAAGTGTGCGAAAAAGGTGGGAGAAATACCTTATAAGGTATCCGCTGCAAGTGAACGGTTAGGAGGAGCGCCATGTTAGCTAGGGAAAACAAAATGAATTTTTAGGAAAGATACTATAACTGCTAATTTTAGAAGAAAAAAGTATCGTTTTAAACTATGTTTAAAGCAATAAAAAGTACGCTATATGTTCTTGACACCAAGTATCATTATCGGTGTTATTTGGTTTCAATAAATCGTTTTCCTCTCTAACTTCCACGATCAAGTTGTCGATTCCCAGTTTCGGTTTGATTCGTCGTAAATCAGTGCCAAACAACAGCTTCATAGCCCACTCCAATCTCCTATTTAAACCCCACCGAACGTTTATGGGACGAAATCGGTCGTGAACCCAAAACATGCTACACTAAGAACAACGCTGAATTAAATCTGATTCGGGACATTTGGAGTAACATGTCACCTGAAGCAAAAAAGAAACTCATGGGAACCATGCCATAACGTTTGAGAGAAGTCAAAAAGAGGGCCTACCGACCATTGAATATAACTTGAATAGCATAAAAAAGATCTTTCATAAACTATGCAAATACGGTGTGAAATTTTTTGTCCACTTAGTGGCATTTTTGTTCATTAAAATTTATTATTTAAATATCTCCATATTTTTCTGTATAATATTTATAAATAATAATGCATTTGTGTTGAACCAGTTTCTTAAGTTCCATCGCAAAGGATTTTGTGTGAAAAATTAAACTTTTATTTATGGTCATAGCTGTGGATGGAAACTTCTTTCACTCACTGTATAAGGAAAATCACGAAAAATCACTTGCAGATACCCCATTCACCAGGATTTGAACCCGAATGGATACTTGCGTTCGACAGTCTTATCGTTCAGCCGCTGGTGGACCTAAATATACACTAATATGCAACATATTGTATCCACTAATTTCAGTTGGCAACCAATGCCACAATGAACGTGAGCATGTGTGGCATTCCTACATCGGTGGAGAGTCAGGAGTAAGACAATTTACCATAAACCGTTGAGCGATGCAGTTGCAGATTATGGTAGTTTAAAGCCTTCGTTAAAATAGGCTTTGTCAAAAACGCTTAGAAGGTATTGCGGCAGAATAATAAAGATCGGAAAAATTGTGGACAAGACAGCCAGAAAATGCAATTTGATTCGAACAGGGAGGCAAGCACGAGTATAGTTGCACTTTGAAAATATTTCATAGGACATGATGAGACAGAGGTTTATAGAAGCCTTCCTGCAACGTCTCGAACGATGCATCCAAGCAGAAGAAAAAATTTAGAAGGCATTATTTTCAAGGTTCATTGATGTGCGTATAGTTGTTTCAATGAAGTAAACACTCAATGTATATGTTACCGACAAAGTTTGAAATTCGGCAATCTATAGAATGCCTAAGCATTGTATATAATGCCTAAAACTAGCCGGCAATGTATAAACGATTCATACTTAGAATGCCAAATGACAAACTGGCAAAGTATGAACTACATTTCTGATTCATTTCGAAGAACCGAAACTACTTACCAAAAGTTAATAAATGATGTGAAAAAAACAAAATGACTACTAAGAAGGAACCACGGGACTACTCGCTGCTGAATCGCTAGGATGTGTTGTGTGTGGAAAAAAAAGTACATTCATTTATCCTATTAAAGAAAGCGTCGGTACCATGCAGTATTACGTCATGGATGCTGAGTTATTTCCAGCACTTCATGAAAACTCATTTCAGTACTGGACATGGACGACATGATGGAATGTTGAAAGAACTTAAAACCAAATACAAAATCGATTTTACAGGTAATGATATTCAACTGTACAACTACCTTTGTCAGCCCTGCCAGAAAAAACAATAAGGTATTAAAAAGGGCATTGTTGTGAAACTTATGATTGTTTTTTTAATATAATTTCCGTTGTCAGGTAGATTTTACTGATTCCCAGTCTCAGCCAGATAGAAAATACAAATTTATTATGTTGTATCAAAGATTATTCTGTATTTTTTTTAATTTCGTCTT
>KK112235.1:124460-160061 GCA_000611955.2 Stegodyphus mimosarum | reverse complement strand
TCTTTCATTAACTTTTCAAAATAACATTTGTATTTTTGAGGAATGAACGTCTTTTAAATAATAGCCTTACCATAACCTTTTTTCATACTTTGCCTAAAGAGCATTTACCACTCTGTAGAATGACTAGACATCATATATAATGCTTTGGGAAAGTATGTAATAATTCTCATATTTCCTAAAAAAAAGTCAGGCATTATATGCAATGCCTAGGCATTCTATAAAATGCAGGCATTTCATACTTTGCCGGTAACATACTGTTATTTCGTAGTCACATAAATTTGCTAAGCTCTCACCGACTATTGTTATTTGATAGATACAATAAATAATTGGTACGTACAATACACGTCATCTTATATTTCAAAACCCAATTTCAATGTTCCAAATGCCAAATCGAAACCATTAACTAGGCCCACCAACAGCCGAGCGGTGTAAGCCGATGAACACTGGTAGTTCAAGTTGGACTAGATTCCAGCCAAACGGGCTGGCTTCATGAGCTTTTCGTAATTTCCCTCATGTGTAACGTGTATAGATCCAGTTTTCCTTAAAAGATACTCCAGAGAGCATCCCTTGCTTACCATATAGTGCCTAACGGGGGAGTACGCATTAAGTAATAAAAACGTTAACTAGAGTTTATGGCGCCAAGCACTGTAAATATTTCTTGTGACTAGACGTAGCATGAAAAAAGAAATATTTATAAATCTTTAATGTATCCGTAAGAGAAGTATTTATTTCGATATTTGTTTGTTTCTAATTAAGATCGTAAGATTTCTAACTAAAACAGGTAATTACGTGTTATCGCAACCACCTTAGTCGAAGTCACCAGATTTTTCAGGATGTGCAAAACTGTGGCAACAATTCTTCAGGCAATCAATTCCTTTTGTTGTATTTCGAGTTCCAAATGATTTTATAAACAAATCGTGCTAGTTTTTGCCTTAAATAAGGTTAATTTTAAAATACGTGTTTGTAGAATTTGGCGGCAATGGAAGAAACTGCGAAAATTTTCTGGAGAAATACAGAATTTTGCCCCAAAATCTTTATAGGGAATAATCAAGAGATGTGCTTGGTAGACAACCCTGGTGTTGCCAATGTTTCCTGAGCCTCTGCAAAGTCTAATGTTCTTTTCAAGTCGAAAACAGGTCGCTGTTCACTTGGGGAGAATGGTGGAGAAAATAAAAAAGATTTGGAGAAGAATGTCAGTATTATACAGTATTTTTAATGTATCATGTAGTCCTATATTGATAATTAAAATTTGTATTTAAATTGCTAAGAATATTTTATTTTTATATGTTGATAATGTTTACTCACTCATGTTAAATATTGATGGTTAGGGAACCATTTCCAGAAACGTCGTGAAAACTACCAACTTGCACCCGATAAGTAACTTTTACCTTTTCATCTGTGAAAAATCGCCAGATTACGCAAAGGTAGTTGCGTTATTCTGCTATTTTTTTATATCTACGTTTTATAAATTTTATTCTACAACAACAATTTTCATCTTTAACTTTATTATGATAAGATTGCATTAAAAATAACTTCTTTATACCTTCAGTTTCTAAATAATGAAATTTAGTGTAGATGTATTTACACTCATTAACAAAAAAATTAGCGCACCAAGAAGGAGTCGTCAAAATGAAACGAAATTTTACATACATAATGACTGCTTTGATATAAATAAATGATAAGGAAATCAAAGATAAAGGATAATTTATTTCAGAGAAAAAGTCAAAAGAACGGAGGAGTTAATACTCCGTTGGACCCCCTCTAGCGCGAATGCACGATGCGATACGATCGCGCATTGAGTCATACAAGTTCTGTATGATGTCTTGAGACATTTCGTTCCATATTTGCTGTAACCTTGCCTCTAGTTCGTTCAAACTCGTGGGATGCCCAGCTCGTCGTCCCAAATGATCCAAGATATACTCGATTGGAGGCAAATCTGGGGATCGGGCAGGCCAAGGAAGGATAGTAACAGTGCGGAGACAGTCTTGTGACACCCTTGCCGTATGAGGCCGAGCATTGTCTTGTTGAAAAATGGCTCCTGGGAGCCGTTGCATGAGTTGCAACACATGTGGTTGCAAGATTTCATGAACATATCGCTGGGCTGTCATGGTGCCACGGAACAATACTAGGGGTGACTGTGTATTGTAAGCAATAGCACCCCATACCATCACACCAGCTGTGGGAGCGATGTGTCGTTGTACAGCAAAGGCAGGATTGAGGCGTTCACCACGGGCTCTCTACACACGAACACGATTGTCATCACTGCTGAGATTGAATCTGGATTCGTCGCTAAAGACGACCTGGTTCCATTCCGCTGCAGTCCAGTTTCCTCGTGCTCGACACCACTCCAAACGAAGACATCGATGGGTGGGCATCAAGGACAGCACACGTTATGGGTGCCGCGATACCAATTATCCTTCAGCCAGGTGCCTTCGTATGGTTCGAGAAGACACAGGGGCCCCTAGCGAAGGTGCTACCTGTGCCTGGATAGCGGCCGATGAAGCAGTTGGCTGTACGCGTGCGTTTCTTACGATGTGGCGGTCTTCTCCACGACTGGTCTGTCGAGGGCGTTCTGAGCCTGGTCTTCGTGTACATGATATCTCTCGGGTCCACTGGTCCCAACACCTTCTCACAACACAATCAGAGCGGCCTAATTGACGAGCTACTCGCCTAGTTGACCACTCAGCTTCCATCATCCCGACGATTCTCCCCCTCTCAAACTGCGACAACTGCTCATATTGTCTTCAAACACGGCGTAATGACATGTCTACCTCAGCTCTTCCTTTGTAAATGATTCAGCACACTCAAACAAAGCTTTGGTTACCTGTTTCATACTCCACAGAGTAAGACGTTCAACGCTCTCTACCGGCTATACGTAATGCGCAATCACGCTGCATTTCTAATCATTTGCATATCTCCCCGGCATGTACCTTCATTGCAAGTTTCGTTACGATCCCGCAATTATTTCTTGGTGCACTAATTTTTTTGTCCATGAGTGTAGATGACTTAAAAGAAGCAACTTCTAAACCATTTCCAATATTTGAATGATATAACTGCCGCACAAACTTAATCAGAAGTATCCAGATTTTAGAAACCATGCAACTCTAACAACTCTGGACTATAAAGTAACTATAAGATAGTTTAAAGATAACCCAGGAACGCAGTTTATTAGTATCGGGAATTTGGGTTAAGACTATATTCTGCGTTGCCAGTTTCTGTTGTTATTTCTAAAAGAAATTTCAGCAAACTTAAAATACGCTATTGGATATCCAAACTGTTAAAACATGGAGAACAAGAGATATAAAATCCATATAAATAAAGCAAGCAAATTTTCCCTGTGTTTAACATGAATACGAGCCAGTTTCCCGTTATAAATTTTCCTTGAAGTTACTCGTCTTTTTAAGCAAAAGCATTCAAGTGTTTTATCATAATTCATTAATGGAATACGATGCAATCTGTTAGAAGGCTGATACAGAAGTATGCTAGTGAATAGGTTAAAATTACAGCTCCATTTGACTTGTGGAATACGAAGAAATTAATATTTTATTTAGTCGCCATAGCTAGAAATAACTGCTGTTACATTCTTCGACATCGATAAAAAGTCTTTGGATGTATGCTTGAGGTGTGTCAGTTTATGGTGTTTCCTCGAGTTGCAAATCTCGTGGGGCATAGCCGCGGGTGGTGCCTGCTGGTAACTGATTTGCCAGCCATATTTGCCACACATGCATGACGAGCGATTTATCGGGAGAAAGGGTGAGAAAATGCAGCAATGTGACCTGATAGGCAGTGAAAAATTCTTAAACACTGTTAAAAAGCACTGTTCTTAAGCAGTGCTAAAAAGAAAGAAGACAATAGCTCAAAAATTTCAAAATGTAGGGGTGAAGGATGAGTGTGTAGGTAATGCGTATTAGGCGGATCAGGGGTTAAAATCCAATAGCACTCCATACCATAATTCCAAATGACAGACCGGTATAGTGATGCATAATGCATGGGTCATGATGTTTGTCATCGTGCGGATGCAATCAGAATCGCGTTTTTTCTGGAAAGGCAGTGTCATGCCATTATCCATGTCCGGCATTCAACGCACCATTGCAGCAGCATACGCCTGTTACTTGGAATCATCAACAATCGCAACAAAGAATGCTCTGCAAAAGTGTTTCTCTTCTGCAAATAACATCAGATGGCAAGTACTGACACAGGCTATTGTGCAACAGACCCTAATTTTTGAGGTAGTGTTCTTGGTGCTGCTGTATATGCTCCATTGAAATGCGCATAACAAGAAAGTCTTCTCGTACAGTGATGTGATGAAGATGGCAAAACCGTTCCCATTGATCGGTCCGTCGTGGCTTCATTTTTTCAGCATTAACACCTATTTCTCCGAAGCATAATTCATAATTTCTATAACAATTCTTCCTTTGTCAAGCTCAGAAACTTGATCGAATGCCTGCAATTTTTTCGATGAGGTATATCGCAGATTCTCGTAGAAAAAGAGGGAAAAAACACAGTTCTAGCACTAAAAAAAGCCTATGCTTCTTTCTTTCTATATGCTTCTATATCACATTACTGGAGCACATGATTAGCATATACGCCGCGTAACTAATAATAGTATGCATGTCCTATCGAGATCTAATCATGGTCCAAATTTCAAGCCTATTAGATGCGCGCATCCGTAAATTTCGATCTTGTTTTTGTACTAAAAGAGTTCGTTATACGTCGGAATATACGGTATATAAATGCTTCACTTGATCAAGAAAACTGTTATCTAAGAGTATTCTTTACGTAGAACATGAATTAAGCGATGAAATAAATTTTGGAGGGAAAAGTATTGAATATTTTACTTGCATAAAAACAAGAAAAAATGAAGTTATAAAACAAATACTTGAAAATTAGTGTAATAATTTTCTGTATAAGTTACACCGTTATTTATATTTTTCAAAGTAATTTGTTATTTTAATTGACTTACATAAAATACTAACTGTAACAGTTTTCGTTTTAAGACTAAGAAAACTCTTTGTTTTACTTTTTTGGATCTAAATAGCTATTGCATTACGAATTAAAACACTTACATTTGTTAGGTACAGTGTTATTGTGTTAATATTTTCATTAATTTGCATTTTTAGGGGCCTTGCCTTTTCTCTCTTGCCTAAGATGAAGAAATATTTAGGTACGGTTTTGGGACTTGACCTGAGAGTCACTCCTAAGAGTCAAAAAGAACTCAGAAATAAGATATAACATTTTGAAGACACGTCGCATAGCTTGGCTTCTCAAGTAGCTAAGATATCATACAATGTTTTTGTTATTTCTCCGTTTATACTGCTTCAAGACCCTTTTTGCAAACACCCTTGAAAGCAGGCATGCAAAACTGACATCAGTATTTTGTACAACCCAATTGAAACACACGAAGAATAAATATTATTATTATTTGTAATTATCATAAATATCACACTTATAATTTTTCATATGCGGCCTTTTGCAATATTTTTCAAAATTTTATAGGCTTGACTCGCTTTGTCAGCGTGAGTTAATAGTATTGATGGGATTTTTTTTCTTTGTTATCATGAATTACAACTCGTTCGGAATTGCAATTAGCTGAAAATCGGAAGTAAAATATTAAAAAATGAAGTAAAATATGATAAGCTCTCCCAAACAGGTACAAAATCATTTAATATAATTCAAACTGCAGAATATTTACATCATTTAAGTTTACGCATACCATACATTCTTAGAAAGCATTTACGTGCTTTCAAGTTATTTATTTAAAAGTATTCACCTCTCAGCTTGGATTTGGTTTATTTGATTATGCCAAAGCACACTAAGGCTATCGGCCGAAGGTGAGGGATGTCTTCGTAAAGGACTTTCTGAGGGAAACTGGCCTGTATACAAGTTACACATGGGGAAAACCATGAAAATGTCCATGCAGCCAGCCCATTTGGCTGGAATCAGGCTTAGCTTGAACTAACAGTATTCAGCGACTTTACCGCTCGGTCGCCTGTTGCCTTATTTACTAAGGAGTAATCAATAAGCGTTAGATTTAATTTGAATACCAATGCTTCCTTTAGCCGGTTAGGGCAATTAGCTGAAAATCTAGGCTACCTAGGGCTATCTGCCTAAGGTGAGGGATGCCTCCGTGAAGGACTTTCTAAAGAAAGCTGGCTCGTATTCCCGTAACTTACGAGGGAATACCACGAAAATGCCCGTGCAACCAGCCTGTTCGCTTGTAATCGGGCCTGCGTTGAACTGCCAGTTTTTGTCGACTTTACCACTAGGTCGCTGATGGGCACTTACATCTTAGGGAATCATCGGAAACAACCATACAGTAAGACATTTTGTTGGAATTTTAACCCTCATCGAGCTACCAGTGCTCAGCAATCCTGTTCTCTTAGCCATTGAGCCACGTAACTTTCAGCAAATGATATCACCAAGAAACTGTAGGTGACTGTAAAATTCCGTGTGCATTGCTGAAATTAGCATACATAAATACACACAAAACAAACCTTGCTTTTCATATGGTTTGTTGATCACTGTAATTTGCTTAACGGCATTACTGATAAAGCCTTTCATTTTTCTATAATTTGCTTATGTTATTTCATGATCGCATTTCTAAGTTATATTTTGTTTTTGCTCTATAAATCCTTTTCTAAACTTTTAGAACATGCAAATTAAAAAAAATAATGTTACACTTAAGTAGAAGGAGCAGTAGAGATTATAGCAAACGTATTTGCGTGTTTTGAAAGAAGAAAATGTTTTTTCCATCTTCATTAAACATACCACTCTTTAAATTTTAAAGTTAGTTTTATTTTTAAATTGCAGGATGATTATGATTATTTAACCGGATGTTGAGTAATTCTATGAGCATGCCACTTTAAAAGGCATTATTGTAGCATGACTTAATACACCCCTCGAGAGAGAAAGAGAGAATGGTTGCGATAATGAGGAAAAAACTTTTGAAAGTATTGCGTTAGAGTCAGTATATACTATGTTTACCTTCATTCTTTAGCTACCCTCATCTCTACAGCTGTTAGCTTATCTGTCTGCTACATCGCTGGGCCGAATTCGAATCCCGGTGAAGGACTGGATATTTGTGAATGTCTTGGGATATGGGGACACTTAAAAACAATCGGAAACACCTTTCAAGTGGTTTGGTGGAGGAAGATGGGTGGGAAACCCTTGGCTCTATCTCCTAGGCAATATTCTTTCAAAATTGGGATGGAACTAGGAAGATTCATTCCGTTCCCTATAAGGACCTCCTAAAAATGCTCCCCTCTCCTTGCCAACTACAAACTCAATTCTGTACTCCTTGCCACAATAGAATTCGTGGACGTGTTCTGATGGCGTGGCCAGAAAAGTGAGACAAATCACAATAACATAGTTTATTCTCCAGCCTGAAAGGCAAGTGTTTCTTCCCTTCTGTAAGCTAATTATTCAGACTCAGAAGTGGAATTATTGGTAGTTAACATATGCGCTAAGAATACTACTGCATGCTTACTTTCAAATCTTTCATATCTTACTGTCCTTTAAATAAAACTTATCCATTTTATCGGAAAGCAAAAACCTAGCAGATAAGACTCCTCAATGTACTGAGCATCTAATTTTACATCAATCATAAAGGAACACAAAAAATTCAACGTACTCTTTAATCAAGACCGCACAAGACTAAGCAATGTTAATCTTAAGGTGATCACATAATTTACGGACTACGTATACCTTAGTATTGCTCAGTAATAGATTAATATCATTTCAAGTAATGTAACATCTCTTTATTTGACTTTAATGGACATGTTGAACGCCGAAATGGAGCTTGCTTAACAGGTTCATATTAACTCCCCTCCCCTTTACGATTTCCACTGAATCTTCGTCTCCCTCCTTCTCAGACTTCCCGCTCAGTTAATATATTTGATGCATAAGATAAGCTAAAGCTGGAACAGCGTGTTTAACAACAAGTTTTCTGAAGACTGGTACTAAGAATCTCAGATCCTGATTCTCAGATTGTTTGCGCAATATTTTCTATGAAACATTCCGAAGTAATTAATAAACCAGGCAATAAACACAAATTCTGTTGAAATATCATTTTTAGGAGAATGTTCGTCTTGAATGGATTTAGAAGATTTCAACTTGGAATTTATTATTATGAATATTTTTACAATATTTACTTTACTTATTCTGTGGTTATTTTTTTCAATGACTGAGGGTAAAAAGAAACTAGTGATGTTTATAACAACAATGCATCCAAATGTAAAAAATTACATAATTTGCGTGATTTGCTAACTTGCAGTGTGGTATTAGAATAACTGTATATTTACATATCAAATAAATAATATAAATTTCTAGAATATGTAACAGTTCTTATTTAAGATTTTTTATTTATTATATTTCATTAATGATATACAGTTGGGGATCGTAATAATTAATGACATGTAATAAAATAGTGATAATCATGCTAACAGGGCTCAGTGGTACATTGGAATATCGGATCACGAAAGCCTCACATCACGAATAATTCGGTTCACGAACGAATTATCTGTACAAAAAAAACCCTTCGGGTGATAGTCGATATCTCGAGTTACCAACACTCAAATCGGCCATACACGACTTTTCAAAACTATTTTGAGAAGTAATTAACATCGCGTAATTAGCACGCAATAACTTCTGAAAACATTATTTTAATATTTTCGATTAATGAACTGTCATTAATGAAGCTTAACAGCAGGTGATTTACAGAACCATGAATTTGACGTGGAGGATTAGGTCCGACTCCACCGAAAAGGCTATATAGGCTTTCCATTTCTTTTCCCACGAGTAACGTGGATTTGAGCCACTTTCCCTTAGAAAGTCCTTCACGAAGGCTCTGTAACAAAAGTTACTTTAAGATTTTATGAAAGAGGATTTCTCACCCAAACAGTATCAATAATATTTCTTTGTTTTCGCTTCCTCATCACTTTCCATTTAATGCCGTTAGCCGTCCTTCGTACAACAAAATTAGAATATTAAAACTATAGGTATGATAAAATTAAATTAGATTTTTAATTATTTTATGTGTTTAATATTCTGTTTATATTCTTTTAGGTTTGATGATTTCCCCCTTCCTTTATTTTATTTTATTTTTATTTATTAGCCCAAAGGGACAATTTGCCTAGAAGAAATTTCCTTTTGGCATTTTACGCCGTCCACTATAAAACGGCTTTTCACTTTTTAAATTCTTGCCACCAAATATTAAAGCCCTGCATTATATTCAAATAAATTAAATAATGAAGAATCTGCATGAATGTATGTATGTTCTTCGCACTTAAAAAGCAAAAAGGTAACAAAAAAGTAAAAACAAAGGTACCTAGAGACATCAAATTTTGAATAACGTAGTTCTTCACTCAAATATGGGCATCTGGAAGCCTAAATATGGAATTTGTTTATTCTCTATTTTACATTTTAACGAATTTTTTGATTAACAGAGTAAAAGATTTCAAAGCGACCAATGCAAACACCCATTCAATAACCAGAAAAAAATATTTATCTCCAGCACGAGAGAATGTGTATCCGAAATTCTAAAGATATGCTCTTTTTAAATACTTTGTGATATTGTTGTTGAATTGAATTTTATGGTAAGTTCGAAGAACATTATATTTAATAAGTAAAGGTAACACCCAAAACGTTTAAAAAACGCTCCTTTAGGCGTAGTATAAAATTTATTTACTTATTTATTATTATTATTATCATTATTATTATTAATCTGTGCGCAAAGTACTGTTCGTAAGTTTAAATAAGCTATTATCTGTGGTCCAGGGGAAAGAAATAATCCTTTTCGGTTCGTGAACATATCGATTGAGAAAATATATTAAAGATACATACAAGGAAATACAATTAAAAAAAAAATTTCCCCTGCATCTGTGTGCATTTGTTCATATAAACCAGTATACATCTTTTTCAACTGAGCTAGTGCTTTAATAGCACTCTATATAAAATAGCTGTCATGAAGTGAAATGTTAAAAATTGGCTTGAACACTGTATATTCTGATTACAAACATTCATCTAGTTTTCTCTAAAATTTGTTACAATTTTAGCTCGTATAACAATGTGCATATTTAATGTGAAGAATAAAAAGCTGTTCTTGTAATGCAACCGCTCGAAGAGGGATAAAAATAAAAACTTAGCGAAATGAACGTAGGAAATGACTAGTATAATTATGCTCTTGTTAGAACTTAATGAGCTAGCTTGGTAAAAAAAAATAAGTGTAAAAAATTCAGCTTAATTTACGGATATTTTGTAATTTTTTTATCTCTATGAATGAATAATTAAAAATACTTTGTGTCAAGTTGAATTTAATGAATAAATTTGTATCAAATACTTATCCCCACACCTTTGTATTAAGTCTAGAAAATGAAACCACAATTCATTTGCCATCTGGTTTCAATTTAACTGTTATTCGGTTTCCGGAGAAATAAGGAAAAAAAAAACACTGATTCTGACATTTTTATATCATTCCACGTAGGAAAGGAACAACGTGGGAACCACCTGTCAACGTAAGTGTGGGGGCGGGAAATGTCCTGAAGTAATATATAGGTTATATCCATATTTGATGGCTAGTCGGACAACAAAGGATAAGGGGCGCTTCCTGATATGCAATTTAAACTTCACTCTCTACGTGTTCATTATTTTCAGTATGAATGTTACATGTAAGTATTTTATGAATCAAGATTTCGTACTTAAATATACGTTGGTCTACAGAGCCTCTGCATATTTTACGATATTACCTGTAAATGTATTTTCCATTTTTTTTTTATTTCTAGCATGTTTTTATGCGCGGTTTGTTTTCCCCTTAAAATAGGAAGCTCAATCTGTACTGTCGCTTCATTTAAGAAACTTCTGACAAAAATATTATTGCATGATTAGGAGTTACGGCTGGTGATATTAATAATTTATTTTTGGAGAAAAATCTATGGAAATTATCTTCGGCAGGATCAAATATATGTTAAAAACGCAATTTTGGTTTAAAATGTAAAACCTGGAAATATTTGAAAAACAACTGAAATTTCTGTTAATTTAATATCAAAGTTAAATTTTCTGATCTATCTATCTCCCCCCCTCTCTCTCTATATATATATATAATTAAAGGGGAATACTCCTATTGAAATTCTTATATTTCAAATTAAATTAAGAAAATTAAGAAACTAAAAGAATTACAATTTGAAGTCTGAATAAATTCCAACTTACAAATTTGTAATTTTTAAGTAATATTAATTTTTTTTTATTTTAAGAAAGATTGGAAAATTTTTTTTTACAAATAATAAATAGTAAAAGTTAAATCGGCATGCAAAAATTGCTTTACTATCAATGATCAATAGCAATGGATATGCATAAATTATGACAAAATTTTGTTAATGATAATTGAAGCCATATAAAGAAAATTACTTAAAAATAAGCAATTGAAAAGATAATGCAATAATACCAACTCTTCAGGGGAATTAGCTTATTTCACTCTCCTTCCAACCGTTCAGACATCACGTTTTGTCCTTGCTATGCATATGCAAATCAAAGTTATATAAACACGAAAGATAATAAATATTTATAAACACAACTGACTTTAAAATGCACATAAAACTATAGTAAGATGCTATAATATATATAAGTTTGGTTGCATAAATGTAAAGTAAGTACCTATTAATGTGAGTTCTACCAGTTTCGCTACGATGCGAAAGCCGTTTCTAATTTTTCGAAATACAGCTCGAGGACAAAGATATTTAAGTGAAAATTTTGTGACTTCACTTTCTTCCATTTTCTTTGAATTTAAAGAATGAAAAGCTTCCTGCAAGAGCATAAAAATTATTCCTATATTTTGTGAATTTACCTCTGTATCATTTTAAAGCCTATTTGACAAAGAAAAAAGAATATAAATAGGGAAAAAAATATTGGTAGTTAGAAATGGCATTAATCTGCATGCAAGTCGTATTAATTAAAATGAGGTATGTTTGCCACCATTAATTGATATTGAATCGAAGCGTAATATTACAACAGCTTTTCCAAAACTCGACTGTCAGATGTGATATAAGGACAGATTTGTCTCAATGAGTATTGCTGCACCTTTTCAAAAATTCATAATACACCCTGCCACCTACATTTATATTCCTTCCCCCTCATAGACAAAACTTACAGTTCTGGTAAAAAACTGTTTATTAGCCAGAATTATAGCCTTAACATCTTCATTACTGTACGCTTCTACTACCAGAATTAGCTCTGTAACTTCCTTTGAACAAAATATTCATATAGAAGCTGACCAGTTCTTTGAAATACAGTATGAGAAATCTATGTTCTGTTTGGAAATCATTCTACCCGAATTTTCTATTACTGTAAATTTCAAATGTTTTGTGCGTTTAAAAGCTCAGTAGTGGTGTATTCCGCAACGTTTGTTATGAACTTGCTACTGAATTGCTGAAGAACCTCCGCTTTGGTGCAAAATTCAAAGACTTATATAAATCAAAATTAGGTATTCTACACAAATATTGGAGGTGAATCATTTTGCGGTGTATTGCAAATCAGTCCTGAAAGATCATGCATTTTGTTCGGGGAACTCTTACTAGAAGCGAAAAAAATGTTTTGCTGAAAGAATTATGGGATCATAAAATTTTTATTTTCAACATCTCCGAAATGAAGCTACATTTCGAAACATGAACAGTTTTGGTATCGCAGTGACTCTATGAATTATTTTTAAATCGTTTCAATACTGGTAAAGGACACATGAATATGTATAAGATAAAAATTTAATTTTAATTTCCATCTTAGTCTTATTCTTCATTCTTAATTCTGGTTGCATCGAATTTTATCCCCAAGAAAAAAACTTTCAGTGTTCCACATGTCAATAATCTGTCTTCTTTCTGTTTGGGCAAATGTTTTGAAAAACTAATTACTAACAGAAGTACTTAGCATCTACATAAATAAAATATTCTTAATGCTGATCAACATGGTGTTCAAAAATATCTGAAGATGCTCTTTGTGTCTAAGCAGTATTGCATAGAAGAGCAAGATGAGAAGTTTTGCGTACTATTTTAATTTCTTTTAATATCGAAGGAGTTTTCGATAATGCATGGTGGCCTATCATTAATACGGATATTGATGGAAATTCATTCTCAGTTGTGTGCTGTACGGATGCTAGTAGAACTGGTGACAGAGTTGGTTTTGCTTCGGTTATCTATGAGGATATTTTTTAAAATTGAACACAGACAATTTCGTATTAGAAATGGATGTATTGTGCATATTCTGAACTTCTTAGTATTAGTTTTACAATTAAGGCATGTTCCCAGCTTTTTTATCTACAATGATTCTCTCACTTCCCTGGAGTCCCTAAAAATACACCATCGTGTAATGATATTACTGCTAATATACAGCAATCTCTCAGGGATCTATTGGACAAGGTTATTTCAGTGTTTTTTACATTTTTTTCTTAGGCACGCGGGGATATATAAAAATGAGAAATTTGATTGGCTTGCCAAGAGTGCAACTACAAAGGCATTAATATTGATGTAAATATTCCAAAATCGTACTTTAAAAAATATGCAAAGCTAAAAGTATTGAGCAGCGTAATTAGTGTTATGTTACTTCTGATAAGGGAGATATTACAAAAAAGCTCTTTCTAACTATGTTTGAAGGAATGAAAAATAAGGAATTATTGCTAAATTTTACCGCTATGCAATTTTTGTCTGGGAAGGGAAAGTTTAATGTTTATCTTGAATGTTTTAATGTGCTAATGTGTCTCGGCGTTCATCAAAATGTCTTTTTTGATTGTCCTTTGCTTAATTATGTAAGAAATTCATTGAAATGTAGATTGAAATTAATTCGAATCAATTGGTCACTGAAATGTCATGAATTAATTTCTCTGTCTTCGGCTTACTTTGCTTTTAATGACTTTGTCGAATCTTAAGTCAAATACTGTAAATGAATTGTTTGTATCTTATTTTTTAAATTTTATTTTAAAATTATATATCTTTGATTTATTAGTGTTATTTAAAGCTGATGTGTTTTCCTTTGCTTACATTTTGTAATCCTCGTATGATACTTTTTGAGGGACAAAGAGTTTTTTTTTCTTTTAATAAAAAATATCTAATTTTATCATTTACCATGCTCTGTTTTGCTTCAAATAAATTTAACCCTGACCTTATTGATTGGCGGCTTACTTGGCAGGAAGCTTAAGCTCAGGAATATAGGATTTCTAACCTCTGTTTAACTGTTCTTAGCATTCTGCCTTTTCTTCTGAAAAATATTTGAAGTTTCTTGGTAATAGTATAAGAGGTGCTTACTATTACGCAGTTCCGTAGAGGCCGACATCACTGGCAGCTAATAAGATATTTCATTTATAGTATCATGTAATGAGAAAATTAAGAACTTTGTATTGAATTATAAGGTAACTTTTTCTGTTGATGAAATACATCACAATCCACTTTTCGAGTGCGAGCTTTTGTGTATATCCGTGTAATGAATATTATTACATTTTCTAACTTTCTGGCAATTAAACTTGAGTCGGTACTATTGTTAACAATAATTTTTCTTTAGAATTTTTCTTAATATTCAAAGCTGCACTTCTTTAAAATATGATTTTGGAATATTTACATCAGCATTAATGTCTTTTCCAGTCTTGACAAGCTAATCAGCTTTCTCATTTCCATATATCCCTGAGTGCCCACGAACAAATGTCTTTTTCAAATCATGCCTTTCTTGCGAAAAATATATTAACTTAGGAAAGTCTAATCCTGTCTTCAAATAAGAAGATTCTTGAAAATCTTTCAGACTTCTGTAGAAACATTATTAAAAACAGTTTTAGTTTAAATCTCGGATGATTATTTAATCAGCTTTCACGAAAGCAACATTTTAATTTCATAGAAATTTATTTAGTATTGTAAGACAAAAGACTGCATTCATCTCAGAAAGAAGTGGACTATAGTAAGGTAACTTTAAGAAAAAGTATTAAATTTACAACAACATACAGAACAAATCAGACATATAAAAGAAGGCAACATATAAATATATGAAATTTCTCCAAAAACTGTCATTACAGCAGTTGAAAGCCCGTTTAGCAAAAACAGACCTCACAGGATGCAGTTCAGCATTTTACCGCGAATAACTTTAACGCTAAAAATACAAAGGAGAGAAGAATTAACCCATCTACAAAGGGCCACACACCTTAACAAGTATACGGATATATGAAACCAAACGTTTAGCCAGTGCCTTAACTGATGAAATATGAACGGCTAGATATTCTAGAGATGCATAGTTCAAGCCATGTCTTTCTAAAAGAAAGAAACATTGTTGATGGGATCACAGCATGAATTTAGAACGTAACAAATGACCTCTTGAAAATATATGATCCTCACAGATTAGTTTTGATGCAATTGATGAAGTTATTCTTGTTTTTACTCGATTAAGTCTACCTTCTCGAAAATAAACTGATAACATCATCTATCTTTTGATACCATGATATAGTGCGTGCGCATGGTCAATAAATTTGTTTTCATAATTTTTACAACAAATTGTCTTTTAAAGATTTGATTTCCAAAAAAGAATTGGAAATATAACAAAATGTTCCAAGTATAGTAAAAGTATTTATTAAGAACTCTGTTAAATTCATAATGTTTCAGCCTCTCAAAACTACGTTTTAGATTTTTCTCTCTAATTTACATTAATATAAAAATTTAATTGCTCCAATTTCTACTTAGTAAAGAGCAACGCGCTGTTCTATATAAAAAGAGATTATCTAAAAATAGAGAAAAGGGTGACGTTTTACTTATTTTATGTATCAGTACGTATTCATTAAAGAATAACATAAACCTAAATATGTGAATCCGTTAACAAATATTAAAAACTTTAAGTAGCAAGCTTAGAGCAATTAAAAATATTAATGTGCTAAAATATTTTTAGATAGTTCAATATTTAAACTGCATTTTTTTCTTCAGTGTTCAGTTCATTACTATTCTGTCATATTTATTCAGCGATATATTTTAAAGCGATACATTCTCCCATAATAGTCAGCAGCGTATTTAAATATTCTCTCATATTTACTAAGCGAAAAGGTTTGCTATTACAAAATTAATAAACTATAAAATGCAATTATAATAAGACTTAAGCATTCTAAATTTAAGAGATTTCTTAAGCCTTTACTGAGATAAATGGAAGCAAGTAAAATTATTCAGCCTCAAACATTATATCTTAAGGCATAGATTCAGATTAATGCAGTGATATATTGTTTATTTCTTCATCTCAGACAAATATTGGTAAGTATACCTATGTTTATCCGAAAGAGATTATCATTGTGTAGCATCAAATTTATATTAATTTAATTATGTGTAATAAATATTATAATCTGACACACGAAACAAACCATGATCTTACTTGTATTAATACAAGAGAAAAAAGAAGGTTGTGCTATGAACGAATAGGTTGTAAGAATATTCCAACTTCTCAGTACATGAATTGGTTGGTTTGCTAAAACACAATTTTCCGAATTTTTATAATAATAAATGCAAATAGAAACACAATTTTTTTCGTTTATTATTCTTTTTTTGCAATCCGTAGTATTAATAATTATTTTTTCTGTTTTCAAACTAATGCAATTTAAATGTTAAACAATAGATAGTATGAGTAAAGTGTAGTAAACAGTAATGAGTATAAAATAAATAATATGAGTTAAAAAATAAATAGTATGCCGCTTTGCAGTTGAAATTATTAATGAAAAAAATGCTTTCTAACAGCAAAACGAATTTAAAATTCTGTCTTATACAAAAAATTATAAATAGACTATGTTTATTCACGAATGTTATTAAGTTTATTTTCAGAATTAATGATTATCTTTTTTACTGTGTAACCCATAAATTTCTAAACTTCCTTCTCCTAGTTAGTCAGTGGTGGGTCCCTAAAGTTATTTTCAGGGGACGATATACAAAACAAGAATTAATTTCAAATGGGACAATTACTTGAAGAGAACAGAATAAAAAGCTCCCAAGCCAAAAAATTTTATTTACAGCCTAATTACTTGTAGTTTTTATTAAAATAGTTGAGTTCAAAAAAATAAATGTCGAAGACTTTGATTTCACAGAATAAAAAAATTGAAAGTTTGTACATTTTGTTTTCATTTTTATATACAAAATATTTGTCACTTTCATGCATAAAATTTTGGCTTACATTTTTGCAAAGGATCTTTAGCGGTTTTCGCGATATGCAGTATCTGAAAATTACTCCTCGGATATATCTGTTCTGTTAACAGGTACTTTTATTTTACTTTGTCATAATTAAGTAATTTAATCCCATAACGTATTTTTCTTATTCTTTAAATTTAAATTTGCTTCCTAAAATGTACTAAAACAATATAGTATAAGATTACTAATTCTTAAGTGCATTTTTATCTACCTTATGATGAAATGTTTATAACGAAAGTTTATTTTTTATATAATAGAGTAGCATTTACTACTGTTTTCGATAATGAAAACAGTAGTAAATGTATTAGTGACATATAGAAAAATAGCATAAACCTTTACACTAAATCTTATTGCTTAGCTGTATTGAAAATCATACATATAATCGTGTTTGCTTACTTCTATATTATATTACTTATATTAGTAAAACGTTTAGTAAAAACATTTTTTTATTCGTAACTGTAATTTATTTGTTCGTAGCTACAATTCTAATGTTCAGTTATATTTGCAAGTTATATTTACACATGCGGACAGCCCTTTGCATGCTTTGTCATATTTGAATAACCTGACATCGTAGGATCACAATTTTTCTCTTTCCTTTAGAAAAGTTACTAATAGCTAAATACCAACAAAAGATTGTCATGAAATGTTCACAAAGATGGTTTGATGAAAAAAGGGAAATTTGATGATTGGAAAAGGTCGTTATCTAATTTTTAAGGGCAAAACTACATTTACTGCCAAACAGTCTAACAATGAAGATAGCATTATGTTACAATAGGTGTTTCAATCGAGAAGTACTAAATCATCACTCCTACATAATCCCTTAAAATGTTGGACTATTTCCGCTTCATCATATCTCATAAAAGAACACGAAAATGCCGCTCAGAACCAATTTTTCCAACCAAGTTAGAACATCACGATGTAACTTACCCGGTTCATAGCGCGTTTGGCATCACGATTAAGCCCATTGTTATTTCATTTCTGAAATCTCGATATCCATTATCTCTAGAGGAAATTACGCACTCAGACCACACGTGGAATATACTTAGTGTTATCTAATTTTATGCGAAAGACGTAAGATATTAGTTTTGTAACTTTTCCTCCAGTCACTTAAAATTATGACCATTATGAGAAACATATGAATGTTAATAAACTTGCTGCACTTCATTGATTATCTTGATACAGACTTGTTTCTTAATACAGTTTTACATTTTTTACTGATTGCGTGTAATATGTTATTATTACCAATAACCGTGTTTTAGAATGCATAAACTTTCCTTTTGTTAGCATTTTATTACTTTCCCCACAAAAATATAATTCAATAGTGCGATATAGGGTATTAGAACGAATCTAGTCATGAGATACACTTAATTTCCACCCACAGCCTCATTACAATGTATGCCTATAAGATTATGTGTTAATCTTAATAGTTTGGCTGTACTTTTAGTTTTGTCAACTCCGACTAGAATGCAATGCAAATGCAAAAAATATAAACACACACATAATACTTGAGTTTAGAGATCTTTTGGCAGCGTAGTATGAATGCCATTTTATTTTCCGTGATGATTGAATTTCAGTATCGGTTTAAGTATTGGCAAGCTGCTTTTTCTTCGCGAATATTTAGGGCTGAATTAAAGGGCAAGTTGAAATTGTATTCCACAGTTAGTTTTGCTTGAACATATGACGTGAATTAATAAGTAATTTTTGAATTCACTTTGAGTTGTGATGTCTTCAGTGAGAAAATACGGGGCAGTAAGTCATTTGTCTTTACGGTGCTAGCAGATTTAGAGCTTAAAGTACTGAAGAACCACAAAGCTTGCGAATAGAGCCCCATATCAACTCCTTATGAGCCAATTTTTCTCTCACAAAACAAGAAAATGAACACTTAAGGCCTCTGAGAAAGTTCTGTTGCTTAGGATCCCTTCTTATCTTACCAGCTTGCAAATGAGGGCTAGCTGTTATACTGCCTTTTGTGAAATACTTTATAAAGGAATCATTATACTTTGCATTTTGTTACCTTTTAGAAAAACCGCAAAAAATTTCACTCAAACTTTTATTTATGGTTTATGGTTCGAGATTTATAATTTCAGATTTCGTCTATCTAGCCAGATAAACGTCAGAATAAACGTACTCAACGGGTAATCTGCTGCTTTTTCAACTCTATCATGTTTTGTAAACTTGAAGGAAAGCTTCAAGTAAAACAAATGACCCTTCTACTGGGTAATGAAAATCTCCCAGGCAGGGTAGTGGTTAATGACTCTGGCTGCCATACCGAAAGGCCCGGACTCGAATCTCGGTGAAGGTATGGATATTTGTCAATGCATAGTATCTTTGCGGCATAAGAGCACTCAACTGTATGGCGAGCAGAAGTTCCCTCCTGTGGCTTGGTGGTAGGGAAGAGGGGTGAGAGATCTTAGGCCCACTGTCCAGGGCACTTCACCTCAAAACTAGGGGTGGAAAGTAGAATTCTAACTTCTTTGAGGCTCTGGCAACCATTCTTCCATGAAGTATGGTATGGGCTTGAAAGCAACAACTACTGCAAATGCATAATGAATATATATATATATGTGTGTTTAATTTAATTATTGTAATTATATATATATATATATAATTTTTGCAAGAGTTCCTATATAATATATGGTACTTTTTACACATTTATAGACAATCAAAATGTATCTGCAAACTGAACAAAAACTGCTACCGCATTTCGCAAATTTGCTAATTAAAGAAAGCGTTTTGCTTCTAAATAGTCAAATAACTGAAAAGCATCGGTATATAAGATTGCATGAATTAACGCTGTGACTTTAGAGCATAAACATAGATTTATTTTAGAATTCTCGAAATTTAGATATATTAGCTAGTTAAATTTGGACAAATATTTGCTAATTTTTTTTTCACTGAAATTAATTTATTTTCCGTTTTTATAGCATTAGGAATGAGTATAAATTAAGAAACTAACTCAGCAGAGTTGATCCGCGCAACAAACTAATGGCTTGAGGTTTAAAATTTGATTACAACTGAGACATTACCGTCAATGGTACTTAAATAAATGTAAGATATTTATATCAGAAACTAATGATTATTAAGGTCATTTCTAGAAAAACCAAAGCAAACAAGATGCATTTGCCCTCCTCAATATTTCCCTTTTCAGGTTTGCTTTTAATACTGTAGTAATAAATATGGCTAGCGCGTCGCGCAACAGCACCACAGGTTCAGAGTTCGATCCTTGGGCTGTGCAATGTTGAATCAGCCTTTCATCCCTTGAGGGGGTCGATGAAATAAGTACCAATTTCGCTTGGGGACTAAATACCAGGGGTCCTGCGACAAGTTGATCACTTGTCCAGGCAAAGATGCACAAGCAGCCAGAGCCCACGGTCTAGAAAGCAGATATCAGGGCACTGCCGGCCATGGCTCTCTAAGAGCTGTTTGTACCGTCGAGTTTAGTTTAGTTTTATGAATAAATAGGTGATTAGTTATGATTCTAACGTTTACAACCTAGTTAAAATTTTAAGTAGATTAAAAATTAATTTGAAGATAATTATGACGGCGTAATACTGTGCTTGACAAAGTGCTGGCTGTGTAAATATTTATGCAATCAATTTATTTAAGAAAATTCTGCTCAATGTTATTCTTAAAACAGTTATTTTTTAAATTCTTTCATTTCAAACGGAAGTGCAGATACCGTTTTCCAGAACTTTTCTAACATCTTTTTCATTAATTTCCGTATTTTCCAATTTTAATAAAATTATCAAGCCTTTTAATTGAAAGTTAATTTTTTATTCTTTATCATGCAATTTCTTATGAAAATGATTGAAATAGCTAGTTATTAAATAATTATAATAATTAATTATTGAACTAGCTAGTTATTGTGATAACCAAAATAATACTTATATTTTGTGAAACTTGATGGCAAGGTGTTCAGTTCAAATGAATAAAAAACAAGTATTTTCAATATTAAGTAGCTTTAATTTTTCTTTGTACGTCTTCAGGGAAGAAATCTGCGTATGACATATCAACATTCGTTTATCTACATTCTTCTAGGCTGCGATAAAAGTTTAGTTTAATCTCAGGCCTTTTGTTGCGAGATAAAAAAAATTCAAATATATATTCTTTTGCAATGAAACTTCATCAAAGTTAAACATATTTCATTTTCCTTATTGCGAAATTTTTATAATGGCTCAATCCATCACATAATGATACAAATCACCTTAACAAAAGGGGTTACGTTTATTTGCAGCTACCGAGAGTGGATCGCGCTGCTACCGGAATTTTTATTTTCTGTTTTTTCTCTTTTTAGAGATTATTATAGTCTTGGAAGGTGAAGAAGTAAAGACCGTTTCCGCCACTTAGTTTTTTACTCACACTCAAGTTTTTTCAAAACATCTCAAAGCTATTTCCTTATTTGCGCTTTATAAAAGAAAGAAAGTTTTGTGACATCCGCTATTCAAAATGAGATGATGTTTAGACCTATTAGCTTCTCCTTTTGGAGACAGACAGACCTTTCAAAATCTGACCACACCTTATCTAGCTTGAGAAAGTCTGGACAATCGCCGGATACACAAGAAAAAAAATATTCGCAACAAGTCCAACTTTCCTCCTTCTGCTAACAGGAACATTAAATGATATACTGTAACTATCATAGTACGAATTAAGTGGATAGAAGACAGAAAAAAATCTGCGATAAACCTCCTAAAGACTTCCGAATAAAAGGCAATAATTTATGAAAGCAGCTTTTCTTCACGTCATTCACTTTTTATTTTGATGGAGAGGGCGTGAGGCTATTTTCTTAAGCGATCGCATCAAGTTCGCGCACGTCAGAGCCATCTGTTGGCCATTTATGACACCCACATGATTATTTGATCCTTTATTGGTGCCTCTTGCTTCCGCAAGTCAAATATGCTATCAACATCCAAGCCACTATTAGAACAAACTGATCCGAAGGAGTATTACAGTATTTGAACGAGACATTAGGTCGGTGCATATAAGGGTCATAGGGCTTTTAAAAACCTATTTTTCCCCTAGACTACAGTGTATGAACTTGTGCACTTCTTGTGTGGGCAAGAGAAGGTATTGTTTTGGCTGATGGTGTATAACCTGGTGGACATGTTGGCAGAAAATCCCGACTTCCAGCTGTAGCCCATTTGTCCTGCTCTGCTCATCCGATTTCTGTACGTAATCCATAAAAATTTCAAATTCTGCACATCCTTCGGTATTCAGAGCAGAGGAAGAAGTTAGAATTCACATAATTCAGTATAGCCCCACTATAAATATTGGCCATAATAACAAAACGTTAAATGTCTTTTTTATGGTCTGTTTTATTACTCTGAAAGTTACTTTTAAGAAAGAGATATTGTTGGGAATACATAAAAGTTTATTAATACCTCTAAATTCTTCCCTGAAATTCCATAAAGGTTCTAGTTATACTAAAGACTGTACATAGATTGCATATAGTATGGACTAAGTAAAATGGCAATGTAATGCACCATTAGTATCTCACCGGCTATCGAAAGAAAATAAATTATTAATTAGAAAAATGATGATTTATGTTCTAGAATAAAAATAAATCTTTTCGCTACCTTTAGATGTACCAAGCCTCATCTCTTGGGAGGAAAGCAGTATGATCTTTGATTTCCTGAATTATATGTTGTACTTCGTACCTATCTTGTCAGGGAAATTTTAACAGGTCTTATCTGTAGATTGCTGCTACCATGTCAGCTGCAAAAATAGATGTATTCAAATAGATGTATTTTGGATCAATTAAGTATAACATGTACACTCTGCACAAAGAGGGGGGAGGTAAGTTCTATATCTCCCGTTTTATTGAGCCGACTGACGAAATTTAATTTGCATTTTTCATGTCTCGAAAGGCTATATATTAGATTTACACATAGCATTGTTCTAACACAGGTATTTTAACACAAAATCGGATTTTATTCTGAATTGACATACCGATTTTTTCCATATTTCGATTCTAGGACTCAAATTACGCCCAAATATAATACTTTGTAAAATTTGGTAAGAATCTTACCAAGAAATTAAAAATTTATATTGGCTCACATTTTTCAATCTGCGCCAAGAATAATTTTTTTGGCCAAATTTTTAATTTATAATAATCTGTTTTCCTTTCCCTTTTTTCATTGCGAACAATCGAAAAAAAGCGCATCGTTCATTCTTTCAAATAATTTTAACGAAGTGAGTGAAGCACATCTGGCGTTATTATTACTCATAACAAACAAGCCAAATTTCAAAACCCTGCCAGTATATAAATTCACGTATATCTTTGGAATGAATAAAAAAATTCTTAATTTTTTGCAGGTGTGCCTAGGAATACATCGACTTTAAAGTGATGGTAAAATTTTTATAGGTTATAATTCAAAAATGATTTCGAAAAATTTATAAAAATTACTAAAAAAAATGCATATTTTAAAACTAAATCAAAAAATATCTGGGAATTTTATTTGGATTGAACCAAAATTTCGAACTGAGAAAGATTTGATTTGGTTAGATTAGATTCAATAGATTATGGCAAAGCACGCGATGGTTATCTGCCTAAGAGAAGGGTTGTCTTCATGGAGAACTTTCTAAGGAAAACTGGCTCGTATACACATTATGCATGCGGAAAAACACGAAAACGCACATGCAGTCAGCCCGTTCACCAAGATTCAAACCCTGGACATAACTACCAGTATTAAGCGACTTACCACTCTGCCGCTGGTGGGCCGAACTGCGAAAGAAGGAACCAAGTAAGTTTAAAAACAAAGAGAGATTAATAAATGTATATACCAAATTCAATTAACATTGAGGAGGTAAAATTTTGAGAACTAATTTTTTAAAACTACTCGTGCGATTTTTACGAAACTTGGTACTTTGGCATAATCTGAGTCATATAATCGAAATATGAAAAAAAAAATAGGTATGTCGCGTAAAAAAAAGTCCAATTTTGTGTCAGAATAACTATGTTGGAACAATGTTATGTAGCCTAAGTCACGCTTTCGAGACATGAAAGACGCAAGTTAAATTTCGTTAATCAGAAAAAAACTGTCACTGCATTTTTCGGGGTGCAAGGTGTACATTAAAAATAAACAACTTTCAATAAAAACTCAGTCATTTAAAATCACAATTTAATAATCAAGTTCTTTTAATGAAAATGCATCAGATTTATTCATTCATTTTCAAAAATAAAAATATTTAAATATAAAGAATCAATATACATATAAAGATACTCATTAAAATGTATATCGTTAAGCAAACGAAGTGAGTTACTTAAAATCCTACTTTAATAAACAGTCCTATTTTAGCATCGAATGGAAACTTCAAGTATGTTAACTGCTATAAATATGATACAAACACGGTAGTGAATTTTCTTGTTCCTTACCGCGTGCTTTCATGGTGTAGCTGGAAACACACCCGGCTCGTAATTGTGAGGTCAGGAGTCAAATCTCGAAGAAAGCGTTGTCAATTTCTTCGGTTTCCTTGCTTTGAAAAAACTTAACTTACTAAAATGCGGTATACAATAATTCATCACTAGGAGGACTTGGCTACTGGATCCCCACCTCTACAGTCGCGTTTCAAGTGGAGGAGAATGTAAGGTATTTTCTCACTCCTTACAGCGGGATTCGTGGTGTGATTGGATGTGCAGTCCTGCTGGTAGTCGTAAGGTCCGAGTTAGAATCCCGGCATATTTTTCACGTTTCCCACCTCGACAAACCCAATGGCTCTGCAACAGCAGATATTGCAAATGATTATAACTGTGATTTAAAAGCATAAATATATTGCTAGGTATAAATCAAGTATCATACGAATTATAAAATTTTGAACAATCGGAAATTGAAAGCATATTTGACAGAAAGTTAAAAATGGAGACTTTAGAAGATCCACGAACTGATTTCAGTGAACATAAATGCGTTAAGAAATTTCTGAACATGAGGTTTTAATGTTGCTCATAATGATTTTAGGCATATTAGTAACGAGGTTTTACGTGTACTTTTACGTACTGATCGAAAAGGGGATTATACACTCACGCCAATTTTCTGTTAGTTCGGTACATAAAAGTAATGATTAATAGCTCGCTCATAATTCATGTTTTATTTCGTGTCATCAGTTAGCAATTAGTATCAACGCTTAACTTTCTTCCCCCCTTTTTCTCCGCCATTAATGTCACATTATAAAACGCACTTCTCTAAATGGGGTAAGCCATACAACATTTGTTACCAGTCCATTTTGTTAACAGCTAGCTATTAACTTTTAAAAGGGTTTATACTGAGCAACAATTTAGTACTTTTCATGAGGTTTGATTATAAGTTACGTAAAGAAAAGAAAATAGTAGAATATTATTGATGCTTTGCAGTTATCGGTGCGACATAATCATTTAGATTATGAGGCATAATCATTAAGACCCTGGAAGTTAAATTATAATGGCGTGTTTAAATGTCAAGCAAGATCCTGGCAGAAAGCAAGTGGCATTTAATAACTCAAATTATGTTAAATATACGTTAAACTAAATAAATAAAAATTGAAAGCATTTCGATTTTTATTTATGCATTTGAATACATAAATAAGAAATAAGGGTAGAAGAAACACATATTTTTATACCATTTTTTCTACTTATCTTTTGTACATATTTCGACAAATTCTTGAAGAATAATTGGTTTGGTTTATGTGATTATGACAAAGCATTCGAGGGCTATCAGCCTAAAGAAAGATATGCGTTCATGGAGGACTTTTTAAGCGAAAATAGCACTTATACACGTTTATACATTGGGAAAACCATGAAAACGCACATGCAGCCAACCCGTTTGCGGAATTCGAAACTCGGACAGAACTAACGGTATTCAGCGATTTTACCGCTCGGCCGCTGGTGGGTTTATGAAAAATCTTTAGTAACAGATGAATGATCTGGCATTACTAATGAATCGATGAGCACCTGTGGTAAAGTATCATTCTAGCCAACACACCATCCCACATTTGATTAAGAACGCCGTGTTGAAAATACCGAAGAATCTCTACTTCTTTTCCCCTATCATCGCGAAAACTTTCTTGATGATTGAATTTGATGCATCTCTGCTTCCTACAGACACTAATCACAACATACGAGTCTTAGCTGGGATAAGTCTTCAGAAACTACCTCAATGATGCGGCGGCTTACGTTTCTTTACGAAACACACTATGGCAAACAGTCGATGGAAAAGTTGTGGTTTTCAAATGCTCCTTAAGCTTAACATTATAAATATTAAACATAAGAAGCAATCATTACTTATTTAAAACTGGATTTTAATTATAAAACAGCATTTGTAATGAAAAAATTTGCTTTTAAATTTCCGATACAAAAACATTGGTTGGAACATGCAATATGAGAGCATGCAACTGTAAGAAATTTCTTCTTTCTTCCCGTGTGCCTTCCTGGTGTAATTAGAAAGCACACCTGGCTCTTAGTAGAAAGATCCGAAGTTCGAACACCGATGATGGCATGAATGGTATTTCGTATTTTCTGTTTCTAAAAATATCTACCGATTCTACACACCAATGTAAATATCATGTTTTGGTTCTACTTGAATAACACGCAAAAGCTAAGAAAGTTTTCATGAATTAAAGTACTAAAACTTGAAAGTCAGTGCTTCAGATATTTAAATTAATGTACATCATCTCACTAAATTACACTAATTAAGTTATTAATGACAATTACAATCAGCAGCCCGAGTGTAGCCAGATATACAAGATCGAAGCTCCTTTTTTTATTGATTTTTTTTTATTGATAACTTCATCGATTATGTTCCAACTTGATTGAAATTTTCATATACCGCACAAAAAAAATCGCACAAAAAAAGACAGCACGAAAGGTGGTTTAAGTGCGTGTGTATATATATATATATATAACAGTTCTTTAAGAAAAAAAAGCCTTTTCCGTTCTCTAGTATTTTGGTTATGATAAGCAATATGTGCCCTTTCTAATACCTCTCTGCATGCTTCTAGTAAAACTGTGCCACTTTTACGCTTAGTATCAAAAAGAAATCTTGGAGTCAATTAAATATGTTTGAATTTAGATTCTAGAATAATCGAAAGTACTCTGCTGGTCACCGTAAATGCAACAGCCTGAAGGAAGCATGCAAATAACATGAAATTTACAACATGCATTAGCGGAGGTGAGATATGCAAATGACTAGAATTTCAGCGCAGACGCACATAACGCGCGCCTGCGGCGCAACTTCAAAGTGCTATTTAAGGCTTGGAGTTTTCGACGATTTCAAGTTCGGCAATTGTGTTTTTCTTGTGGTTTTTTTCAAAAAAAGATCAATTATGCCTCTTAATAAACAGCGATCATCGTTTGATCAAGTATCCGAGTTCGACTGAGGAAGCATAATGACTTACCGAGAGTGTGGATTATCTTTCAGGGAAATTGGAAGTCGTGTTGGACGAAATCAAACAACTGTATTGCGGATATGTGACCGCTGGATGCAGGAGGGTACGACGGACCGACGTGTTCGATCGCATCCACCTCTGTGTACCACTTCACGTGATGACAGGAACATTGTGCGTATGGCAGTGACGGATCGCTCAGTCACATCACGAACCATAGCACAGCACATTACTCAGATTACATCCCAAGCTGCCCCACCAGATCAACTTTGGCAACGTGTGGAAGCTGCTTGGTCTGCTGTACCCCCAAAACACATCCAAAGTCTCTTTGAATCAATGCCGGGGCGTGTGGCAGAGGTGATCTCCAACAATGGCGGCTATTGTGGCTACTGATTCTAGAAGGAACCACACTTCACAGAAGTCTATAAATTTAATCATTTGATGCTAGGTCAACATGTTATCTACTAAATAAATTTTGTTGTGATATCTCTTGTCTTTCTTGGTATTGCAATTTTGATGGTCAGCAGTGTACGTTAAAATAAAAATACGGTTGTACCATTTTTTTAATAAATTTGCCTAACTTTTACAGATAAAAATTAGATTGCATTAAAAATCCTTTATCACCTGGCCTCATGATTTTTGGCCTCACGTATTTGAAAAATGTTTCAAATGCATTGCGCTGCAACATCGCTTTGTCAGAGGGGGGGGGAAAGTGGGTACTTAGTCATTTCCGCATATTTCGCCACTTTTGTCCCTTTGTAATTACTTGATCTTTTCAAAATTAAATTTGAAGGGGTATATGGTGTTTCGCCCGCTTTCTTAGCATGCCTTCGTGGTGAATTGGAAGCATGCTCCAGGCGTATTTGAGAGGTACAGAATTTGAATCCAGATAAGGGCATTGTTCATTTTTCACGTCTCTAGCAAAGAATCCTGTTGACTCTGCAACGTGTTTTCTAAGTGATTGTGCCAAAACACATTTAAAATAATTTTACGTGCCATAGCATGCCATGGTAATCGAATGAAATTTATAAATAGAAGAACAACATTAATGTAACTGATGTGAGATGAAACTGAACACGAAACTGTTATTTTACTGCCTGCTTTACGGAGAAGTAAAGTATTTCTAGATTATTTTTAGAAATTTCCATATCAGGAAACTTGATATGCATTAATTTGGTCGAAACTTAATCTCGAGGAAGAATCTTACAAAGCCGTCAAGGATTTTCAATATTAGGTTTTAAAACATTAACTGTACCATCAAACTTCCGTGTTCAGTTGTGTAGATTAATTTGAATTAATATGGATGTTTACTCTTAATCAATCTCACTAGCTCAATCAGAGTATCTGTAATCTCCAAAACAAAAGTTTTTAAACTTCTGTCGAACCATCCGTTAGCTCTGTTATTGCACAACTTTTCCGTTGTTTGAACACCTTTTTGTCTTTCCCGCACATATATAATAACGTAATTTGAACATACATTTGTTAGTCACCTCTCAAATAGACTTAATTAAACAAAATGCAATAATATTATGTTACAAAGAACACTAAAATATCAACTGTCAAAATATTTAAAAATTTTATGTTACGAAGTACAAACGAAAAAAAAAAATGCGTTATCTTTGACAGAAATGCAACTTAAATTTTCGTTCAGTCCAGTAACTCCAAACATATCTTTTATTGCCATATACTTTAAATCACTGATTTAGTTATAGTATTTTAATTTAACTTGTGTGCAAAATTCAGTTTAACTCTCATCACCAGCGTTTTATTTAACAGCCGCAAAGAGGAAAAAAATGTAACAACCCGATTAAATAGAGACCTTAAAATAAAAGAAGAGGAAAAACAGGTAGCCCAACTAAAAACAACTACGAAATACTTAAAGCAATCTGTATAGTTTCGAAATAGGAATGAAAAGTGATGTGAAGCCTTTCCGTGACTAAGATCTACTCTCGTAACAAGTTGTTTCGAACCTATACTTGACAGCTATACATTATATCATGGACTACATTTGTTTAAATTAATAGAGCAATAAATGTAGGAAATGAGATATAATGACTAGAGTAACAGATATTCCAGTTAAGATATACCACTGGTGGGCAGAGTTTGCGAAATAATCAACTTTTGCTACTTCTTTCTTTGTTACAACACGAATTCCCCATTGGTAGAAACGATCGTTATGTTAATGTACATTTGAATAAAGCTGTTGTATGACTGGCCCTATGTAGAGGATAAAATTGCTGCATGATAACTCAATGGAAAGAACAAAAAATGTAAAATGCACAATAGGGATTGGGGTACGCCCCTTCCCCTCTAACGAGACAGAATTCCCCCTACCATCTCTCTTGTGTAATGACAAAACTCATTTTTCGATAATGCATCCAAAAAGTGGATCATTAAAATCCAATCTAAACACGTGTTTGGTGCACAATAGTTTTTTTTATATATATATTGTCGCTAGCTATTGTGCTTTTGGCAGCCGTGTGCGCAACAGTGATGATGTTTTGAAAACGGATGCAAAAAACTTCATTCGTCTCTTTCAATTTATCATTTCCTGTCATTAAGGGAATTGTTATTGAGAATATCAGCCTCAACGCTTTATGAAGAATAACATTTAGGGTTAAAATTTGTCGGAAAATGTAATTTATATTAATAATAGCTTTTACTTTGGAATTGCTTAAGCTCTCTTCTGAAGTAAATAAAAGGGTTTTCCGTTGACTCACTTAGGATTGTGTATTAAAGTTGTTTTTATTATGAACAAAAATAAAGAATATTTGTTAAGTATAAACTTCGAAAATAATCAAATAAAAAACATTAACTTCTTGTAAATGGTATAATATACGGTGTTCAATTTGCAGTTAGCAAATATTGACGAAATAAACTAGAATAGTTGCTTCTTTATTAATCATTCACAAATACTTCTAACAGACAATGTTGCAAGATGGTATCTAAAATTTCGACTGTATTTCTGTCAAATTATCTCAGTGGAGCATGATAAAGTATATACGAAACAGAATGTAACTTTTTCCCCCTATCAATATTATATCTCTTGGAATTCAGGAATGAGTTTAGAGAGTCAAGGTTCGAAAACATAAATTACAGGGTTGGCGAAAACATCGCGGACGAAAATGTCGCGGATAAAATAAAGCAAGGCGAAAACGTCGTCACACAAAACATCATGGGAGATAAGAAAGCAAGGAGAAAACTTCGCAATTCTAAAACATATTAGTACAAAACAACGCCGTCGGTTCAAAAACTCATCGTCAAAAATATCGTGGTAAAAAATAGAGCACTTATAAATCAATGCATGATGATAACATCGCAGACATGCGTTTTTCATGCTTTAAAAGTTGTAAATGCATATTTGCGTAATTATTTGTGAGTGCAAGAATGGTTGATGAATATTTTTACTTTTATAATTTCAATTAACAAATAATTTTTTGCTGAAAAATTAAGAAGGAAACTATTAAGCATTCAAAAACTGAAAATGAATAGAAAGTTAATTATACTTAAAGAAGTTAACAGAATTTTATAAAATGATAATTAAACAATTTCAAAAGAGGTAACAACATGCAGTTACTAATTTTCTTTTTAATCTTTTCTAGACTGTATTTTTCATGAAAAATTACCAGTAAAACTTTATAAAATAGACTAATTAATTAATGACCTTTATTATTTAACTACATAAGTTTAAAATTCTATTAATTATTGTACTTAGCATTATTTTTTAACTCATTTTTCATTTTTTGAATGCTTAAATTTCTTTCTCATGCTTTTCACTAGAAATGTATTAGTTAATTCATTCCTTCTTGTCCTCACAAATCATTATGCGAATATATGAACTTTCAAAGACCTTCAATACGCATTGCCTGCGATGTTATTGTCATGCGAAGATTTATGTATCCTTTATTTTTTGTCACGATTTTTTCGACGACAGTGTTTTTAAACTGCGATGTTTTCTCCTTACTTTCTTTTCTCCTATAAAGTTGTATACGATGACGTTTTTCGCCCTGCGTTGTTCCTTTTTCGAGATGTTTTCGTCGGTCACCAAATCCCGATCTCCCTTGCATGTATGTTTTGAGCAAATGGCAGATGATATTAATTGTAGGCTGACTGGAAAGTATAGTAAATATAGATTATATCTTCATTAGCATTCTTTCAGAGCGGGGAATATAAAAAATTAGCAAAGCTCTCGTTGGAATTCGAACTCTGAACCTTCCAATTGTTAGCCAGAAGTACTTGTAGACTTTATTCAGAATTATTTTGAAGCCGGAAACGTCAGAAAACCAGTTTTTCCTTCACCGTGATTCGAACTCCGGACATACTGATTGCCAGCCGGGTCTGCTTTCAATTATACCATGAAGGCACGCGGTATGGAAGGAGAAAATTCTTTGCAACAGATCCTTTTATGCAGAGTTATATGATACTATGGACTCTGATTTCTTTCTTTTAAAAAAATAAAGTCCTTCATATTTAATTTTATGTTTTACAGCGTTTTATGGTTTAGTTTAGTTTATTTAATTATGGTGAAGCACGAGAAGGCTATCTGCTAAAGGAACGGATGCCTTCGTGGAGGACTTTCTAAGGGGAACTGGCTTGTATACATTTTACACATGAAAAAAATCCCGAAGACGTCCATGCAGCTAGCCCGTTCCCCTGGAAGTGAACCCAGATCGGAACTATCAGTGTTCAGCGACATTACAGTTCGGCCACTGGTGGGTCCCACAGTAAATTATGAACGATTCAAAAACATTAATTATACTGTATTGGGACATCTCTTACAATTCTGTGGCCATGGTGCTTTTCCCATTTCATCATCTTAATGTGGCGTTTTGAGGGCGTTTTAAAACCTTTCCGTTTTAAAAACGCCCAAAAATCTCATGGCGCTATGTCCGGGCTATACGGTGAGAATTCTAGTGTTATTTTTTCCATTTCCAGTAGCGCTGCCAACTCACAGATAAAGCATGCGACCAACATTTTCCGGGAGCAAAAGCCACAGTTTTTTAAGCAAATCCGAACTCTTCTTCCTCAGGGCATCACGGAAATGAATTTACAGGTTATCTGCATAACAGTTAGCGTTAAGTGACAGTTCAAAGTTTAGTAGTGTTGAAGACCATAACCGCAATGGATGACCTGCCAGAACGTGCTTGGTCAATCCCTGAGGTATTTGGCTTTTTAAGCAACTCTACCTTAACAATATTAAAGCACAGAAACGTGGCAATATTTTACAACTACATAATTACTATAAAATTTCAAGTGTTTCAACAGAGCCGGGACAAGGGTGAGGCAGGTGAGGCAAGTGAGGCACTTGCCTCAGGTGAATCACTAGAAGGGACGCCAAACTGGCTATGCGAATTCGATAATTAATTATGTTTTTAAATTTGTCGGTTATTAGTAGGAGAAATAAGCGTCGGAAAACTTACATTAATAAAGCAATAGGAAGAAATGCAATAAAACCTGGAAATTAATTCAATGTGTATTTCTATGTTATTTCTTAATTATCAAAAAAGGATTTTTTTTAAATATTTTCATTCGAAAGTTATAAATAATTGGCTATATTATTTTTCTGAATTTATAAAGATACGATTAAAAATAATTTAAGAATTATGATATTTTGGCTTAATAAGTTAATTTTGTTTCATACAAATACAGCTATTTTGATATATATATATATATATTGAGAGAAAGAGGCGCGCATTCACCTTTTTGCCTCAGGTGAAAAAATATCTTGGCACGGCTCTGTGTTTCGTTTCCATTCTTTTCAAGTTGAGCACAAAATTCAATTACATCTCTACCCTGTAGTCACAAAGGCTGACCGCCGCAAACATCGCGAACGAAAACATCGCAGAGAAAACAACGCAAAGAGAAAGCGTCGTGGTACAAAACATCGTGGGAGAAAATAAAGCAAAGAGAAAACATCGTGATACAAAATATCGTGGTCTTCGCAGTTTAAAAACATCGACGCCGAAATTATCGTGATAAAAAACAAAGTTACATACAAATCATTGCATGATGATAACATCGCACACATGCGTTTTTAAGGTTTTAAAAGCTGTAAATGGATATTCGCATAATGATTTGGGAGCACAAGAAGGAAAGAGGGATATTTTTACTTCTATATTTCATATTTTTGAATGAATTAATAAATTTTCCTAAATTTAAATAAAATAATTTGATAATTAACTAAGCAATTTTTATAGAGGCAACCTTTTGCTGTTATTTATCTTCCTTTTCTAAACATTTTTAGACTGTATTTTTCATGAAAAATTATCAGCAAAACTTTATAAAAAATAATTTATTAATGACCTTTGTTAATTATGTAAATTTTAAATTCTGTTAAGCGCTATAAGTTGCATTAATTTTCTACTTATTTTCAATTTTTAAACACTTAAGTTTCATTCTCACGTTTTCAACAAAAAAATTATTAATTCATTCAAAAATGTGAAATATATAAGTAAAAATATCCCCCTTTCCTTCCTGTGCTGCAAAATCAAATTGCGAATATGCATTCACAGCTTTTAAAACCTGCAAAACGCATGTGTGCGATGTTATCGTCATGCGATATTTTGTAGGTACTTTATTTTTTACCACGATAATTTCGAGGACGATATTTTTAAACTGCGAAGTTTTTGAACGGCTTTATTTTAGACCACAATATTTTGAACCACGATGTTTTAGAACTGCGATATTTTCTCTTTGCTTTATTTTCTCCCACGATGTTTTGTACCACGACGTTTTTGCCTTGCGTTGTTTTCTCCACGACGTTTTCGTCCGCGGTGTTTTCGGTTGTAACTGTCAGAGACATTTTACTCATCCGCCACGACTAAATTCATTAGATAACTTTCACTCATTATGACCAAATAATGAAATCCATGATTGTCTAACTTCATGTTCAGTCACATCAGTATATGACATTTATAAAATCGAGTAATAAGTTGTTATTTCTAATATCGACAAAGAAAAATAGAAAGTCTCAAACATTTTCAGTTATTCCTTAAAAGCACTGAAAGTAAAGAAATGAGATTTTAGAGATCCGAGTTACTGTCAAAGAAGTAAGAAATGCGCTATAGCTATAGCTAAATTAGCTTGCATCATTATAAACGAATGCTATTTAAAAAAAAATTTTTAATTTAGGCGAAATCAGTTTCATAACTTTATCATAGAAAAAAAAATTAATCCCATCAAAATGTCTTTTTAATTAAAAAACATTTAACTTTAAATGGCATGCTACAGTTTACTATTATAATTTTGATCAAATAAAATTACATTTTTCTTCTGTAGGTAAGGAAGACAAGAATTAATACATTAACTTATATTCAATGTATCTTCTCGAAAATGAGCAATTTATTCGATGTGGTCTTCCGTATATTTTGTAGTTTCCTATTTGTTAATGAGATACGGAAAGATAACTGTAAAAGTAATCCGGTTTGATAAATATTCAAAAGGGAAATGTTTAGTATTTTGAAATAAAAAGTAAATTCAAATAAAGATATGTAGTGTTGAGAATAACAAGCATTTCCATACTAATGTAATTATCAATACCTATACAAATCGGCATAAAAAGAGTGCTTCTCATTTGCAATACTTTAATGGGCCATAACGAATGACTGATGCATACATTCAAGGAACTATGTATGCAAATCAATTATTTTGAGCATATGAAATCTAATTTCAACAATAGAAATGTTACGTTAATCACATCCTATTATATAAACTTTTCAGCACTCTCGTTTATTTAATTGAATATGGCAAAGCGTATAACGGTTATCTGCCTAAGAAGAGGGATACTTTGGCCGAGAACTTTATTCAGAATTCCGGTATTAGGAGATCCAAAAAATTAAAATCTGACGGAAACCAATTCTTATTTATATTACGCATAAAAAAGTTCACGAAAATGCCCTTTTGCCGGGAGCGGAACTAGTTAAACTGAATCTTTTTTTCCGTGGCCAATTGTGGGACTTTTCAGCATTCGTTTCTTTGAAAGAAGAATGCTTGAAGATTTCAGGAATAATTATGTGTGATCAAATTTTACTTGACTCTCTTAATGTAATCTTCAATCTTAAAAACTATATACATATATATATAT
>KK112235.1:47948-123570 GCA_000611955.2 Stegodyphus mimosarum | reverse complement strand
ATATATATATATATATATGTAATCAATTGGTGGTACTAAATCTAATGAATATTAAAAAAAGTAAAACATTTTGTGGTTTTTTTATACTTTAAAAATTAAGTAAAACTGAACTTCCTATTACAGCAGTCATTTAACTTACTGAATACAGATTGATCATACCTCCCTCTCATGAAAAGCGAAATACGCAGCTTAGACAATTAGACAATCTACTTAAGCATTAACATTACTTATTATACAACGCAATTACATTATTACTAATTTGCAGCCAAAATTTCGCCACTTTTATGCATACAATGGTAACAAACAAATATACTACTTTCTCTTATTAAGCAAAGGCTTCATTATTTATGCAAAGCATTAAAATGTACACTATGTCTATAAAACTTTATGTTTATTTGATTATGGCAAAACAGGTGAGGGCTGTCTGCCTAAGGGGAAGGATGCCTTCTTGGAGGACTTTCTAACGGGATCTGGACCATATCTATGTTACGCATAGAGAAAACCATGAAAACGCTCATGCAGCCAGCTATGGGTATAAATATAGAAGTAAGCGGAAGCAGAAATTCGCCACTGATCCCACAAGAATAATCCCACCAAACTGATTGGGCATTTCTGCTCCAATTTTGAGGGTGAACATCCGGGAGGGCAGTCCGAAGGTCTCTCATCCCTCTTCCCCTACCAACAACCTCTCGAGAGGACTTTCGACTTGCCTTGTACTATTATGACTGCTGTTTTGCCGCACAGACACTAGTTCAGTCCTGAAATCGAACCCAAGTCGAACGATCAGTGTTACCGTTCAGCCACGGGTGGGCCAGGACAAAATTTTAGGATTACGTTCGTACAAAATCGAAAATTTGAAAAAACGCGTGATTACACATTTTATGTCTTTTTAACGTTTCGCATGTTCATACAGCTGCTTGACTGCTTTTGAATATTGTTTAAGGCCACTATTAGTTTTTTATTTTTTGAAATTTTTCTATTGCTATTAAAATAACGACCTTTGAAGTAAGAGGGAAAACACATTTTGCAACCGCCAGATCTGTTTAATAATGAGAGTTTTCAGCCTTGTGACACATTTCTTTGTTAGAAACTAGAATGGAGTTATGTGATGGCCGGTTGTTGCGCATCAGAAACAGTAATTCGTTTGAGCTTGTTCAGGCTAAATGTATTGAATTTTCTTCAGAGGTCTGTCCATTACGTGTTTATAAAATGGGAAGTTTGGTCTTTGTACTTCATGAACGAATTTCTTGTGAATGATCCCTTCCTAATTAAAAAAAATTACCAATATGTTTGTACGAGCGATTTCTGAAACCTAAATTTCATTGGCTATTCTGAATCTTCATCTCAAGCAGAGGATTACCATTTTTGTGTCAGGGTAATAAGCAAAGTACAATGTTTCATTCCCAGTCCCACTTCGTTTGAACAAAAAATTATATTTACATCAAGTCATCTCTCCAGACCAGAACAACAGGCTCCGCAACTTACGTGACGTAGTGGTCCGCTGTCAAACTGTCGTTAATGTGACCGTCTTGTGATCAGACATTATGCCACCCCAAACCATAATGCCCGGTGCAGGACCGGTGTGACACTCAGAGAAATGACCTATTTCGTAGCGTTCTCCGGGTCGCCGCTATATCCGCCGCCAGCCGTCTTTCTTCCACAGACAGAAACGAGATTCATCCGTGAACAAAACCCGATGCCATTGGATAGTCCAATCAGTTTCAGTAAAAATAAAGTGTTGCGTATGTTCTGGAAGGTGAATTATCACCACCAGCCATCAGCATTTTTAATCATAAACAGACAGACATAGATGTAAAACCACTTTAAATTTATTCTGCTTCCTCACTTGTGAGGGTTAAATTTAAACATGCAAAAACAAATTTACCAGCCAGCCGGACTTGGCTTAACACAAGCTGTTTTCACAATTTCTATAAACTCAACCATTTAATCTTACCTGAACAGAGGCTGCCAGATTCTCCTATACCGCGAAAAAGAAATTCAAACACTCGACTTGCCAACTCTGAATCTAACCTGAATTTACAATATCCCCATTAAGAACAGTACTAAAGCGCCAATAGCGCAACACTTTACTTAACAAGGCAGCAGTGGACAGTAGAATAAAATCTTTACACAACTATTCATGATTCTTTAACTCTGCTGTAAAAATTGCTTACCACTTATATTTACATAAATTCTGGAATGATTGAGCTCAAGTTTGTTGATTAGATCGACGGATTCAAGTGGTTGATAAGCTGATGAGCATCTTACCTAATGGACCAGCTCTTCTGTCGATACTGAAAACGAAAGTGCGTTGTTTTATGCAGAATGGTAATTTACTATTCGTCCATAGCATTCCTACTTTGGCCTAGGGCTGAATTAACCATTAAGCAATATAAGTACGTGCAATAGGGCAACACAAAATGTCCTTGAGTATTCAGGAAAGGGGGCACCAAAAAATTTCCCATTGCCGATTTCACCTTGGAATCCATGGCGGAGCTAAACCGAGGATATCTGTGTAACATATATGAATTCGCTGAAGTTTATTTGATAAATTTGGCACAATAAGATAATACCAATGTTAATAAGTATAATAATAATAAAATGTAGTTATTTCACTTTATATGCTGTATTATTACAATAAAGCAAAATTTACTCCCTAAAATTTTTGTTTTCTCTCTCACGGAGACAACATTATGACTTCTCCCTAAGTTTAGAAGCTCTGATAGTACCACTGTTCTTATATTCTTAGTCACTATAACGTAGCGGCCTGTTTTTCAGCTAAGTGCAGTTTTCAAATGTGATTACTGCAGCGCTGCGGTCGCCGTTCTGCGCATGCACGCTCAGTGCCTACATCTGTTCGTTTGTCACAAATATCGGTACAAAAGCATTCTATCGTTTCTTTGCACGTATTTAAAATATCTCTGGCAACTGAAAATCCCACCGATTGTGAAAGGTACGCTGTGATTCGTTTTCTGAATGCAAAAGACGTAAAAGCGGCCAAAATTTATAGACAGGTTAATGAAGTGTATGGAGAAAATACTACGAGCCCTGGAATGGTAAGAAAAATGGTTGAGCACGGTTTTCCAAAGTTTTTTTTTGTGACCCCATTGTTTTTATTTCGTGACTCAGTAAAAATATTTCCTCTTAGTTGGTAAATTAAACAAATTTTAATGTTAAAATATTTTTCCTTAATTTTTAAAGTAACAAAAATACACACAAAAAATGTAAAGCAATAAACAAATTTAGTAAGAAGTATGATGCTGCTGCTCGTTAATTAAAATTTTCAGATCTCAAATCAGATCAACCACGGACCCGTCCTTCCGAGGTGGCTCTGCATCAAACTTGGCTGCGGAACGGAGCAAAGTAGCATGTCAGCTGTATGGTGCTCAAGGCTGTTACCAATGACAGGCGTCATCCTGCACTCCTTATCGTGAGGAATTTTGTGGGCTTGGGCTGACTATAGGTCAGACAAGTGAGCATGAGTCAACAACAACAAAACAGAAATTCTTCATTAGATGTATTCTCAAATCGTACCTCACAAAATACATTACATTGGCATTGTCCAATTTGTTTTTACTTTCTTCAACTTGAACAAAAATTGCACGATTTTAAGCGAATGACAACAGTTTCTTCCATAGTGTCTGCTCTGTCCTTAATTCTACGCTTCACTGTGTTTTTGAAGAGGGACGATACATTTATCGACACAGTTTGCTGTTTTTTATCACACATATATACAAAATGCCAGCCTTTTCATTGCAGGAACTACTTTCCTGTAATTGTATGAGGCTATCCAGTTTCAGCAATTAACTGGGATATTTCATAAGAAACCATTTTCAGACAAAGCCCCTTGAGAAATATTCAAAGACATAATCCCTTTGCTAATTACTAATTCTTTCTTCTTATTTACGAGTATATAGAAATCTATCGGTTTGTAATTGTAGTTCGGACGTGTAATTGTAGTTTTAATTCTAAGTGACGCTTCAGTACTGAAAGTCTCATGGACTTCTTTGATAAGGCCGTATAGCAAATAATACACAACCGTTTTTCATCAATCAGCACCTTTCATGAGACCAAATCTTACATAATCGTCGGACATTTTTTTCATAACAAAAATCCATTAAATGAAGGCATTTAACATCATCCAAGAAAATGAAGATCAAGTAAACAATTTCCGCCCTCAAATTAATTAGCACGGTATTTTAGGATAGGCAGGAGGCTGTTGCTTTTGAATTTTTTTCCGAGGATGACACAATCAATTCCGAGACATACTGTGAAACCTTAACTAAAGTGCTTCGTGCAACCCAAAGCAAATGTCATCGCATGTTCACTGAGGATGTTATTTTGCTTCATGACAATGCCCACACACACGTGTGTTGTCGAACCCAAGATCTCACCGCGTCATTATTGCTGGGAACGTCATCTAGCCATCATCTAGCGACCAGTAACTACCATTTTTTTCCTTGAAAAAGTATCTAAATGGTTACTGCTATGACGATGATGAAGACGTCAAAATGACCGTGAGGCAGTGATCGGAAAATCAGGCGCATATTTCTATGAGGATGGAATTCGTAAGCTGGATGTACGATATGACAAGTGCCTTAATATTAAGGGTAATTACACTGGTGTCCAAAAATTAAGCATAAATTGTAAAATGCGAAAAACATGGAGTAAATATTCGTAAAATTATTCCAAATTTCTTGCGGATATTAATTGGGTGAAGAAGAAACATTGGGTTTAAGCAAAACTTTTCAGTCGACTACGTCCTGCGCGAAACACCTGCGCATGTCGAAACGCATAGAAACCGATTCACGCAGCATAGGCAGTTCAGACAAGTTTCGGGCACTGCTGTGCGAAAGAACTACAACTCATTCATCATCTCATAGCAAGTATGGTAAATCGCTGTGCAGCGTGCCTAGCTGTCAGAGGTGACCACACGCCTTATTAAACTGCAGCATCAGTAATTTATTTAATGTTTTCTTTCATTTTTTCTTTAAAGTGTGAATGCTTCCTATTCTCAGTTTTCTTTCAAACTGCTACTTTGGATAATAAAATTAATTATTATCGTTCTTTTGATTTTCTTCCTTATTTTAATACCATTTTACACTCGCATATCACGTTTCCCGCCATTCTGATTTACAGTTCCTTCTTTATTCACATAATTATCAATTATGCTTAACTTTTGGACACTAGTGTATGTTGAAAAGCAGATTAAAGTACAAAATTTCATCTGAAAGTAAAATTGTTAAAAGAAGTTGCAGAGTTTTTTTATATTTTATATATATTGAAACAGTTCTTACATAAAAAACACGCTTCGTAAATAACACCTTGTACCATCTCTCACTTTATATGTACTTTAAGTAACTTCCCCTAATCACAAGAGCAATGCTAAGAATAAGCTCAATTTCATACCGTGTGCTCTAGCGTATTCTATGTTTTTAAGTTCAAAGAACACAATGCTGGGATTCATACAAGAGCAATACTGTCATGCTCATATTTGAAATTTGTGTCAAAACCCTCAATGAAAACAAAATTTTCATGAATACTGTTATGAATTATTAAAGCACAGGCTAAAGGAATGTGCGATGATTTCGAATACATCCAGATGTTGCTTGTTCCAACTGCAACGACTTTTAGTTCTTTAATCCAGAGTTCATAATCGAAACGAAAATATCTTCACAAACAATAAATTATTAAGTTCCGTAATTCAGAGTTTATAATCAAAACAACAAATACCTTTACAAACACTAATTAGAAGTACTTGAAAATAAGAATTATTAAGCAAAAGACTTCGTTGTTATTAGGCTTATTACTTTCGTTCTTTTCATATTTTTATACTCACAAATTAAAACGTATTCTGAATATTCTAAAGTGACAGGATGATAATGACTCCTTCTAACGGCTGTCAACTTCGATTTAAAGAAGTAGTTATGGAAAACCATGCAGAATACTTGATGTGACAAAAACGTGTCGGAAAGTTTTCGTTTCTTGATGTACCACTAACCGTATTTGCAAAATTAAAAAATATTGCCCTTTCAGTTCGGATACAACTTCTTAAATCAGCCTACATTTATTTCTGGTGGATATTCTAAACTACGTAATGCAGATATTTTACTCCTTATAACATGGACTAAATGAAAGAACGGCTACTAAAATCTCTGTAAAATATTTTTTATGTTCCTTTAATGACCATTAAAGTTAAAAGCCTGTGAACTTCACAATTCGAAATGAAATTATTTGATCCAACACCAGATTCATATAGTTAATATGCTTAGCTCATAGAACTACTTTTACATTAAAATCATTTTTATTTCACAAATTGCTAATTATTTTCCTCATACTTTAACCAGAATTATGCTTTGCTCTTATAATATCTACGTTTAACTATATTAAAAATGCTTATTAGCATTTAAGATAACGTAAAATACAGGTTAATTCGTATTTTAAACTTTATGCAAGGAAAGAAATCTTTAAGAGATCACAATTTACCAGTCTAAATAATTTTTGGGTGTTTAAACCATACTAGGAAGATGAAGCCTAATCCAATAACATCTGTCAGAAACATCACGCACGAAATATGTGACGTGTTTATTTAGCGAAGATTATTTCCCGTACCTGCATCAGCACCGCTTGAATAATGACATCATCAAATATCATTTCAAGAAAGAAGACAAGGTTGGCAAATAGTAATCGACTTAAATTGCCTAATTACACAATTTGACTTACGAGAGCACCTACAAGCTGTTTAAACAATCTCGGTATGTTAGTGCACTAAATGGCTCTAATGAATTGGAGGAACAGTATGAGACATTTGAAAGATCGTATCTCAGCGAGAATGGTAATGCAGAATCGGAAATCGTGTGTTTAACGAGGAAACATTCTTCATAAACCTACTATCAGTAAATCATAAGGAAATGGAGAGTGCTATACTGATTAACTTGAGGAAAATCATACACAATTATTCTCCGCGAAGGTTTTCGATTCTTGTCAGAAGTTCACAGCACGACTCTTACATCACTTTCTAAGATATCTTAAATAAATTAAACATATGGTTTGGAAAAAACATTTATACAGACTTATTTTTTAAACAAATTTTAATTTGCGTATCTATCGCAGTAAAATCTGGAAAACTGAACCTGAAATTATAACGTTTCTCAACCAGTTTATGTTTATTACTGTAGAATTCTAAGTTGTATAATTACACAGTTAACTGCTGTAAATCACAGAATGAAATTTCACTCATTTCTAAATGCATTATTGTTAAGCTACCTTCAAGAAATACCAAGAAGCTACATTTAGGGGCTACATACTTTGCCAAGTTACATAAAGTTCTCGGAAGCAATCATAGGACCCGACGATTTTGTTGATTAAATAATTGAATCGCCTGAGAAAGGTCGACTTAACTATCATCTTCTCGCTTGAAATCTAATTTCTATTTCAAGCAAGAAAATAAACAACTTGGGCCAGTACTGCTTGATCACACTATTGCATTTCAGTTCCATATTATTTAAACAGTGAAACATAAAAAACTCCTTTCTTACTAGTGTTAGAAGAAAAAAGAGGCCAATACTGCACCTATTAATGTTTCACCTGGAATGCTTCCGAACATTATAATGCAATTTCATTATTTCACCTGACAGGAGGCAGTAATTAAGGGAAACATTTGAAAGTACTTTGTGTACGTACATACACATAAGAGTTCAATAATTCTAAAAATGCAAATTTACTATAGACATAATGAAAATTAGAAAGCAGAGATTGCTTTCACTCCTCATGTTAAAAATTATCAAAACCAGCTATGAAGATTTAATGATTCTTTAGAACAAGAAGTTACGACATTCATGAGCACTGAATGTATCACCCTCTGTATTACGCATTTAAAGAAAGGAAAAGAAAGTATTATGTATTTAAAGAAAGTATTATGTATTTAAAGAAAGTAGCTATTTTAAACATGAAAGATAGCCTCAGTTACATATGACAACAGGAATACACAATTGTACGCCAGTGACACTGCTTGAAATAAAGTAAATATTTGTAACTTTCAGAAATTTAAAGGAATAAAAGATAATTTCAGAAATAAATTTAAAAGAAGGCAGTGTCTTCTAGAATTAGTGGAAAGAGAGTTTTTTAATTAAAAAACTATGGATAAACTAATAGCAAATGATATTAATAGTTACACAAAAGCATATTTTAAACTTATAATTTATTTTAATACAATGTGAATGTTGATGTTTCTGTAAAACATATTGTTGCAATTAATAATTTTCCCGTACTCCTTTTTTATGGTTCGGGAAAAAACAGTTAATAACAAATCAAAGCTCGTCTTACTATATTTCGCTAAAAAGAAGTTTACAAAATATCATAGTATGTGTTAAAAACATTTATATTTAAAAAAAATACTATTAGGATGCAACAAAAAATTTTTCATATCATTTTCTACTTTCTTAAATAAACGAATGCCACTGACCATGGATATGTTGTCAATGTCGAGATCAGGGAAAGGGAGTATTAGAAAACCCAAAAGATTTCTTCTTTGTAACTATCACTTTTTACAGCTTTATAATTTAAACCTCTAGATATAAACATGGAGATGAAAATCATTATGGCCCTTTAGTCATTAGAGGAATTACCTATATAAATACAGTCTTATTATAATCGAAGTTTGTGCATAGTATTACAGTAATAGAAATCGGCTAACATTAATCCCTGTAAGTTAAATTAAGTAATATCTATGTTTATTTAGCGAAGATTATAGGAATATATTGCTCACAAAGTGTTTGTCAAAAATATTTAAAATTACGAATTTGTTAAGAGTTTATTGATACCTCCTATATATGTGCTTCACAGTTTCATTGAGGAATATCAATGTCAAGTATTTTTAAATAATTTCCTGCATTTTGTTTATGACAAAGCACATTAATTTACTTATTTTTATTTCACTAAAATCGGCATTTTTTAATTACCAGCATACTCAGATTAAAGTATATTCTAAAATTACATTTACTTAACTGTTTATCGAATAGATGGAAGACTAAAACACTGATATTCTTACAATATGCATGACTAGTTTTACACACATCAAAAACCGACGCTAACCCAAGCTAATGACAAGCGTAATAATTTTGAAGAGGTTAATTTTGTCAACAACAATAACAAATCTCAGAGATTTTTTGTATGCGATACATAAAAGCTTTGAAAAGACTGATACTAGAGCATCAAAATAAGCAACAGATTTGAATCCATTAGCACAGTGGTATTTATGCATTGGAAATGCACTAGAGTTAGGTCAGTTGATTAAATCAAAGTTATCAAGGACTATCTGCCTAAGAAATGCATATAAAATAAATATAATTTCTTGTTAATTGCGTCATTCATCAAAAACATGCAGATTTGAAAGTTTAACTTAAAAGATAAAAAATAAAAGGTGGAATAACAACGAGAAAATATACATATTAAGAATCATATTATTAAGTTGATGACTTATCTCATAATTAGGAAATGCATTACAAGCTCAGCTCTATTAAGGCAGATCAATTATGTGTAAATTCTGCTTTACGTGTCATATTTAAATATATATTTAAATTAAAACATTTTGTATAGATTTTTCGCATCAGTACCAGTAGTTAAGAAAAAGGAGAAACTTGAAGACTGGTCAAATTCTGAAATTCCCTAACTGCCTGGTAACTCAGTACCCAGGTCGGTGGGAATTGAAGTACTGAGTAACTTACCAGGTAGATAAGTTATTCAGTACTCGAATACGAATTGGAAAAGGTGAAATTAAATTACTTATTTTATTTCTTTTTATTCCTATAATCTCTCCCGCCATTTGCAATGCTTTATGAATTACGACTTCAAAAATGATTAAAACAATAAAGCACTAAGCACGTATAAAAGCTGTACCCTAGGAAAGAAAACTGCTTACATATTTGTATGTTTCTGTGTGAGAAATAATATTTTTAGCAATTTTTACAAGAAAAATCAAATATGTTTATTCTTTGCTTGCATCTGAGAATCAGAGTAAACGCCGTAAGTACATATACTTGAGAGTATCTGTAAGTTCCGATCTTCACGAATACTATGTGAGATAATAAAATATGGCAAGCAGTTCATTATAACAATAGCACACGATTCCAGGCGTTTTCTTATGCATTAAGTTGTTTTAGTCATTTAAAAAAATATAGAGGAGAAAAAGAGCAGCATATAATCTTGTTTTATTTGACAGGATGTTTTGTATCTTATTTATGAATATGGAAATCATTATCTAAATCTTTTTCCAGATTCTATCCGTACAACACATCACGTAATGTTTCATTTTGGGCTCAGAGCTATTATTTCAAGCTAGTATGTAAAATTTATGGAAAACTCATTACATATATTTGCAAAAGTCTAAAATATGATTATTTATTCGGGGAATTTATTTTTACTTCTAAACTTTTTCTTACATGCCATAAAAAATATTTCAAATTATATTTTGAGGGTTGCATTATGTATTAAATAGAGGCATTTCAATTTTTCTCATCATACTGAATTACGGAAATATTAAAATACTTATAATTTTTAAACACATCTGTATTAACTACATATGCTTAAGACAGAATAAAATTTTAACTTTAGTGCAATTTGAAATAAATACTGTGTGCGTGTAAAATGAAATTAAATCTATTGCCTATCTGTATTTGATTTAAAATCGTGTTATAATATCATTTAGGGAATTCTATATTCTTCAATAAGTGTTTCATAGCTTATTTTTATTAAGAAAAGTAGTCTTAAATTTTTCTTCATTTTAATTTTAATTTTACAGTAAATTGAATATTTAACATTTTAGTACTAATTAATTTTCAAACGCAATTTCGAAGCATTACATGTTCTTACATTCACATACATAGAAGATGCATTCGGAATTAATGTATGGTAAGATTCAGCCTTTTTTTCGGACGTCAGATTCAAAGAAAATTATTTGATGAATTTCGGGAAGTAACTGACATTACAATTTTATCTCTAAATTGGAGACCATGTCGTTAATCTTCACAAAGGAATAAGACCTTTTTATTTAAAATACAAAATCAATTTAAGTTTGAATTTTACAAGTTATTAAGTAACATATCTCATCTTAAATAGTATAAGGATTATCTCGAAAGTATTGGCATTACAAACTAACTTCCATTTATATACCTGACTTCAGGATTTATTTCGTATCTTACTTGAAGTTAACAATATTAACTTTTATTTCACTTCATTCAGTTTCTACTATTTATTATTATTATTTGTTATTGAGCTATATAGCTTATGTTTATGAAAAGCACCATTGGAGAAATTTAAACTGAGATATATTAGAAAAGAAAGACAAAAAAGCAGAAACAAATGTTACGATATCGCAGGAAATTTTCGACTAAGAATTTCTGCATATAAATATTATTTCTGGGCTTTGTAAATATTAGTCTTAAATAACTACATATACTATTTAGGATGTAGGCGTACCTATACAGGTACTTTACAATTTAATCCATTGATTTTTGTTGAGTTATAGAAATATTTTGAGGAATTAAAGGATATTTTGAAAAATTCTCTGCCTCATCCGGAATCGAAACCTTTGATACTCAGGATTGCTACACTAACCATCCCACCACAAGCGCATATGAGAAAAATCCCATTTATTGCTTAAAAGTCCTTTTTTAAAAGAGCATTTGGGCAGAGGAAGCAACCCAGTCGAAGAATAGAGACGAATTAACTTGCGTCATTTTAGTTCAGGTTATAGGTACAGGAAGAATTTTAAAACAAAGAAATCTTAAAACATTTACTGTAATTTAACTCGGAGTCGAACTCGGGATGTTCGGTGTGGCGAACCGATCTGTAGATTGTAATACTTCCTTAAGAACACATGGAAGGAATAGGTTTGTCTTCCTTAGATATTCGTAGAGTAAAATATGTTTCTCTAACCAAATTAGTTTATCTTCAGAACTCAGCGATCCTTAAATAAAAGGATTCAACAAATTTTCATATTTTAAATAATTGTTTTGCCATTAGTACTGCACTTCATATTTATTGCGGGAAACACATTCAGACACAAATAACAAGGCTTTCGAATGCTGAATGTGCATTCATGTTTTTTAATACGCGAGAAAGGTTATTTTGTCGATGTATTCTGATAATGAATTTGTCTCAGTGGAATATTCCATCTTGACTCAAATACTCCAGCAGTAAAATCTCTGGATAATCCTTCAAGATAAATCGCCAAATTATTTTCATTATGATTTGGGTTTTTATAACTGAATCTGTTAACCCTACCTTCCAAAGAGCCTTCCACTTTCTTTAGGTTTTGGGCCTCCCTCTTTTTCTTATTTTTTGAACTCTGCCTACTAGAACATAATAGCTATTTTATTTAACTCAGAGTATCAGCACCCTGTTTTAGGTTGCAAACAATGAAAGTTGAATCAGTTTTGCTTGTTTCACAGCTTTAACCTTTTTTCTTCTAAAATTTCAGAGTAATGCGTGCAAACACTGGAATTTCAGAAAAGACTGCTAGTGGCTTTATTAGTTTAAATATTGATTTTAATCGTGTACATTTAAATATAAAATTTTACAAATAAATAATGGAGAAGAGAGTTTAATAAGGACATTTTGAATACTGATTATTCACAGGATGAGCACTGGAGATCAAGGTTTTGTACATATAAATGTTAATTTTTGCGTAGACTTGTAAAGCAAAAAAAAACGAGTTAAGCAAAAATTTTAAGTATACTTTGTTTAGTTTAAAGCAAAACTTTTCGAACCTTTGCGTACATAACGTGTTGTTTTATTTTACTTACAGAATTTCATTGTTCTTATCCTCCCTTTCATAATTTGGAACAGAATATACTACAAAACTTTTTAACGTCAATAAATTTTCATTTAAATTCTTCAAATTTTTTTATTGTATATTCCCACTTAAATGCGATATGCAGGTGTTTATGCCCTTATAACGGTATCCTTAATATTTTTCATACAAAAATTTATCTCCATCATACATATTATATAGTAAACCTACTAAATGTAGCAGAAATTTTTAGTGATTCTTCCTCATTTAGCAATAAGATCAAGTGATCGCGTTATGCAGATGCACAAATAAAACTAGATATAAATTAAAAGGAAACAGAAGTTCCTTTTACTTTGTATCAGAAAGGAAGAAAAGAAAAAAAATACTATATTATAAATCAATAAATCAAATATAAACCCAAAACAAAAAAATATGCAAGTGCAGTTAAACTATAAAGAAACTCTGTTATATCATAAATGTAATACTCAGGTGTGAGATGTTATTCTTTATAAAATCTGGAAGTGGAAAGTGAAGTCTGGAAAAAGTCGTCGCTTACAGAATTTAATAAAGCTAATGATCACAACTTTGCGAGATGACATAGTATGACAAATGTACAGTTTTGGTAACACTGTGTGTAGTATAATTTGATATGTATTAAAGGAAACACAGAAGGAAAAAAAGGTATAACTATAGATATGTGCAAGATTGTTATATTTACAATAACTTATAATAATGTTGAAAATAATTATTTACAATAATTGTTTAAATGAATAACCAACAACTGCAGCACATGCATCACAACAATAAAAAAGGGATTGGCGTATACATGAGAAGATGTTCGACATACCTCGTACTTTTGCATCTCAGGAACTAATTTTGGCGATAAGGTCTTCAAAAGAGTCAATTTGGGTCTCGTATCCGAGATCTGTCGTCACTGGTCTGAACGTACGTAATCACTTGCTTGTCATTTATTTGAACAACTCTTGTAAATATCAAACATTATTTCTTACAAATATCCGTGACTAAAACTACTTTTCAAGTCTCCGTGTTTTTTGTACGTACTGTGTTTCCGCTTTCACATTTCATATTGCACCCCGCAATTGTGTTATAAAAATTACTTCTTTAACTATGTTCTAACGCCCACTGTGATCATCAATTCTAAAGTAAGTAGGAACGAAAGGAAAAGAACATACGAGTGGATTCTGAATATACCTATCCCCAGAAATTTTGTGCGTATATATTTGCATATGTATATTTTATCATAATGATCTTTCTGGCATATATATATGTAAAATATAAAAAATACGCTGGCTTTGCTCTACGCGAATAGGCAACCTCTAATTAACGTTCCGCAATTTCAGGATTTTCCCCCTAGTCCAGTACTTTCCAGAACATTCTGGCCTGTTATGTAACCGTTACTATAAATAGCTCTACTCGCCATTTTTCGTCAGATTGCTTTCTGCCATTGTCTGCTATACGAACGCTTTTTCTCTCTTCGTCTTCCCTTTGTTAAAAATATTTATTACGCCGAGTTCTAAATTTAATAGTATTACTATTTAAATTATTATTGGATATGTGATCTTCGTCTAAAGAAAATGAGCTGCCATGTTAATTGAATAAAGATGTGGAGTTTTTTAAATTGAAATTCTTCTCTGCCTTCCACTCGCAACGACAACATCCGGACTCTGATTGCTAAGCTTCATCTTTTTTCTAATGCCCATCGACTGCAAATATTATATATATATATATATACAGAGAGGGAGAGAGAGAGAAATAAAAGTATGTTACAAACCAAAATGAATAATAATAGATGCATAAACACAGAAAAGCACATGATAGCATCTTTTAAGATGATTTGAATCAAGAAAAAATATGAGTAATGTAAAACTACAAGGAAAAAGTAGTAATAACTGTTCATGTTGTAAAGCGATTAGGCTTATTGCGGAGCATAAAGCACAAGAAATCAACGAAGCCTTTGCCGAGATTAGAAGCCTGAACCTCTCGATTGCTAGCCCATCGTACTTCCAGTTACACCACGAAGGCTTATGGTAAAAAAAGAATAAAATTCCTTTAAATATTAAATCCATTATTATTACTTTTATTATACACCTACTTTTTACTTCCACCTGAATATTCCCATCATACCCATGATTCAATATCAGCTCATTGTGCAAACAAATTTTGTTATAATTCACCCAAGTGCCCTAAACCCTCTTCAAAAAACAACCGACTCAGCTGAACCTATAAATCATCTAACCACATTAGCAGGTCATTATTGCTAAAATTATTCGAAAATTTCTATGTTTACTTATAGCATCTGTTTCTATACTTTTTTTTTTTCAGAAACACATTTTCCACATAAAATAGAACTCTCATTACAGTCGCTTGAGAAGTTCTTGGGGTTATGGAATAAATGGCCAATTAAAGTTGAATTATATCCGCAGAAGACAAGCTCTTATTAAAGGGTTTGTAGTTAGGCTTGTTTTCATAGATCGCATTGTGTGTTTATGACGTCCTGGATTTTCTTTTATTCACCTGCTCGAAATGAGACAGTTATAGGCATAAAACAAGTCTACTAAACAGTTTAAGAATTGCTTAAGTTATGTTAATTATCCGTTCTAAACTGCTGATATATTTATAGTAATTGTATCTGAAAAGTATATTAAAAAATAATAACATACATTAGATTAATTTAAACATGGGATTTAAATTAAAATGATTTTAATGAAAAACGGAGAGAAAATTCATACTAAGCAATTTATAAAAAGCAACTGTACTTTTAAAAATTAGGGAGTTCTCCTTTTTGAAATGTTTATTCACTGCATAGTTCCTCAGCCCTTTCTGCCTCACAGAACTCTTTCCAGGTTTTTTTCTTTCTTTTTTTTCCCTCTTCTCAGTGCCGTTTTCGAATTTTTTCATCGCCGCCCTATACTCTAACAAAAATGAAATACGGGATGTATTTTGAATACAATTAGTAGGCAGGGACAGAAAACATGTAGAAATGTATAGGTATTTATTGCCTTGAAAACATATCAAATTAAAAATTAAGACTTGTGCAATACTGAAGCAAAACAATAACGATTAAAAATTTTCAAAACTTTTAATGTAAAAACATTGATATAAAATCTACAATGTGTAAGATATTTCTTCCGCCTTCTTCGCATGCCTTCGTGGTGTAATGGTGAGCACGCTCGTCGCTTATTCAAGAGGTGCGTTGTTCGAGACACGACACTCATTTTTCATCTCTCCTGCTTTAAAAAAATACCTAATGTCTCTACAAATGATGCCTGGAAATTTTATTCAAATTGCACATTTTCTCTATAATCCACTATCAAATAAAGTTTTAAACATGTAACTGCATTATTTTATGCTGATTAATGCTATCAGTTTTGATTCGTGAGCACTAAAAGTCATAAACTGTACTGAAATGCAGAATAATAACGCAATTTGAATTTAAACTATGCAGAATTCCTTGGAAACAAAGTGGGTTCATAAAACTGCGACATATGCTGAAGAAAATGTATCTTAATGAGGTGAATATAATGCAGCTAATAAAATTATTTAGATTTTGCACATTTCGAATTCTTAATTTAAAGTACAATTCAAATTTACAAAAAACTTTCATGTTAAAATTTAAGAGATAAGATTATGTATTTACAAGCGATATTAATTTCTAGTGCAATATTATTGTTGCATGCGTACTGCGTTCGTAATCGATTGTATGCACACAGAAACGACGATAGCTTGATAAAATTTATTTTGCCAAAAGAAACACTTCACAGTTCTGGAACTTTTCACAAAATGCTCATACAGTTCTTCACAGTAACACAGAACACAATCAGTAATTACGCTTCAAACTACACTGGTTTACAGTTGCTAAGGACAGATCACAAACGGTTCGTAAAAACGTGTGGTTGGATGCCAAGTAAAATAAAATAATGCGAGAAAACTAGGACATATAGATAATGATAATTTATTGTACTCTGAAATCTAGAAGGCTTTGAAAAGTGTCCAAAGGACAAAATGATCATTTTGTGCTGAATATGGAAAAGTGAAAAAAATGCAATTACTATCCGCAGGCATTCTGGCGTAAGATGTCAATACTGGATATGGCCACCATGAAGGGCGATGTAAGGTACCATTAGTCGTATCTTGCTTTGCACAACATTATCCAGCAACTGTTGGGGTAATTTATCCCATTCCTCTATCAGTGCAAGGATGAAGGAGTCCTTATTTATTGCAGGGTATTGTCGACTAGCAAGACTCCTCCCCAAAGCATCCCAAACATTTTCAGTGAGTTTCAGATCTGTAGAACGTGGTGGCGATACGAGGCGTTGAATATCCTCTTTCTCTACAAACTTGGACAGCGACTGTTCGATGAAATGTTGCGTTGCAGTCCTTGAAAACAAATTTATCACCAACAGCACCACGAAACATGCGAACATGAGCCAGCAGAACATCATTAATGTATAGCTGGCTAGTTAAAGTCCCAGCTGGAAGCAGATAGAGCGACTTACGGTCGTTGATCATGATCCCAGCCCATATCATGACACGATGATGTAGGATGTCTGTCCCTTTCCTGTATGTCTGCCCAACCATGTGCAGTACTACTTTCACGTCAGATCAACTGGCGTCTACAATTCGACGACAGACTGAACCTACTCTCATCTGAGAATAGTACGCAAGTCCAGTCGCCTTCTCTCGAATTGCGATATTGACGACACCATTGCAAACGAGTGGAACGATGACGTCTAGACAACGGACGGCGGACGTATAGAACAACAGGACGGCGGGCGTATAGTTCTCATTGATACAAACGTCTGGCTACAGTTTTTCGGGAGATTCGCTTGCCAGTAGCTGTGCTGCGCCGGTTCCTTTTTGTCAATAGTAACTTTTTGTCATAGACACCTAACTTCTGCAGACATTGCACAACGAACCCGACCTCCCCTGTGATATTTACTACACATTCCACTTGTGTGAAATGAGTTCCAAAGCTTTGAAACAATACTGTGGCTGATAATGAACTCTCTAGCAACATCTGTTATTTTTCGCCGTTCTTCAGTCTTGCCAATTTGTAAAATCATCTAAGCGATGTTAGGAAGATCTATTGAAAATCGTAAGTTCGTCAACTGATTCTTTCCAATTAAATTTTTCTTTTGAACAACAACGGTCAGTAAGAGTCAAATCCTTTATATCTCTTATACCACATGACGAATAACTTCGGCAAACCAAAATTTGAACACGCACAACACGTCTTACTGTATCCCTCATTTACGCTAATTGCCATATTTTCCTGCCTTTCATTTTGTGACTGAAATCGCTGCTATTGTCATCCGTCCTTAGCAATTGCCCATCAATGTACTAAGAACGTTAAACTCAAAACAATGGAAAGCGCATCTAATGAGTGAGGCTAACTTGGATGTATCTCAACACTCCAAACTCACGCTGAATTAAGCAACTGCTACTGCTAAACCGATACACTCCCTGGTCTTATATAGTTTTCTCCCAGCCGCCAAGAAATCTCCAGTACTTCTCGAAATTACTGGAAGGCATATGAGGGCCGGATACGGTTACAGTTGCATGTATAGATTAATTACAGTTATACAGAGGCTGGACAAAAATGTCGCCAAATGGTTGCCAAGTTTGGTGACTATTGAGGATTTCTCGTCAAATTTGGTGACAAAATTTAGTTGGCAAAACACTTGCCAGCTTAGCGATATCTCGCCAATTTAGAAAGATGGCCATTTACTCAATGTTAATTAGACTTGCTTTGTATTCTTACTTTTCCGGCAAAGCATCGCTTCTTTAGATTTTCAATTTCACATGTAATTTCACTAAAATTATTTACATATATACAAAATTCGTAACAATATATTCCCTTCTTAGTTTCGTAAAGTATTACACAACATGAAGTTAATTAAGTGTCTAGTTTTCTGCCATCTTCAGGGACTGCTGTCACCGGAGAACTATGATTCTACTTAAGGAAGTAAAAAACATCTATGTGATATGTTTAAGAAACTGCCTTGCAATTTTGTATCACGCACATATAGAAATTTGCTACAACACATTACCTTCTTTTAACCCCATCATTAACCACTTACCGCTTATCATTTAGTCACTTTATTACAGATAATTCTTGGAATTAAAGGATCTGAAATAATGAGTCGACAGCGGCTGCTATCAAGAAACGTACACCAGTCGGTTTAAGATCACTTCTGCAAGACAGTCAATCCCCAAAGCGATAATAGAAATGACAGGCATAGCAAATTCCAGAAAAAGTTTTATCTAATTAAAGGCAGCATTATTGACACTATTGTTCGATTTATATCGCCTTGGAAACAGAAAGAAACATATCTTAAGGATTCACCACACCACGTGGAGTGAATAAGTAATTGGAAAACTTATTTTGATGTTGCGATACTGGAGTTACAGTAATTTCACACCAGTTTACTTGTTTTTTTCCTTATATATTTGTCGTGTCCTGATTCCTGAAAGGTCAATGCTTTCATTTTCGGTTAAATTAGATCTTCGCATTACCCTTGTATTAAGAACGTTCGACTAATGAAGAGAAAGTTATTAACTATTGCAATGCTTTCGGAGCCACGAAATGGAGTCATAAGACGAATTGACAAGAAACTGTCTTAATATGAATTTGCCTATCGTCAACAGATAAGTCAAGCTTTAATTAAAAATGCTTTTCGTTAGAAAACATGTCAGATATAATAAAAAGAAGTGTTATGTTGAGTTTTAATGCACATGTTACGCAAATGAAAGCTACTTTTTCACTCCCCCTACTGCTTACTGCAGGGTCTTTCTAGATGTGGCCACATGATTAAACGGAGTTTTCTCATATAAAGAACGTTAACTTGAAATTTGAAAATTAAAAAATAATTAACATATATAAATTTTGTAAAAGCTGTTTACGGTTATTAATAGGGATACAAAATTTATTTATCAGCATTGGCCGCTAAGTGCTAAATATTGTTTATGTACATTTTGAACGAAAATTGGTGAAAAGTAGGTATTCAAAAACAATTTGTCTAATTTGCAGGAAGCGCGTATGCTGTTAAGAGTCTCTCTCTTACTCATACGCGTACCTACTCACTCGTTCCGCATGAGTTGTCTTTTACTCACCCAATTCAGTATAGCCACAAATAATGGAATAAGCGCGCGTTTCTTTCTTTTGTTTCCTGAATGCCTAGTTAACTTAGTAATCGTAATTTTTAATCAGTATGAGTCGTGATAAAATGGGAATAATTCACAGAAAAAAGAACTCTGGAAAAGAGAATTTGTACTTTAGGGTTAATATCGTAACGTTTGCGTAGAGGGCCAGAAAGAGATACTGAAATGAAACATAAGACTAATGCAAGAAATTTAGAGAAGAATTTGCGTATATCAGACCAATACAGAATTAGGCAGAAGATTGCACTTATAGATAGTTATGAAATGAAAAACATGCCAAATTGGGGAAAGGAGAATTTGCTTAGGATGCAGCAAAATTGTGATTAAAAGACAAAATTCTATGACAGGATTAGAGCATTTGTGTGACTATTTGGTAAAATACACACCTGTTCACATAATGTTCTTTTCAGAAATTGTTTGAGCGTTATTTCCTTTACCTTTCGCAAACTCCGAGAAAAAAATCACAACAAATGTAAGAGACAGTAACTAAAAGATAAGTCCGTAATTGTAGTAGCTGATCAAACGAATGATTAATTTTCTTTTTCATAATACTGCAGAAGATAATTTGATTATAGAAAAAAATATTAGTATTTTTATTTAGTTATTTATATTTATTTATTTATTTATTTATATTTATTTATTTATTTATTTATATTTATTTATTCACTTTGGTGAAGAAATATGGAACTTTCATGTTTGACGTTTTTTCGATACTTCGGTTTTTTTAATGAGAAATACGTATATTACGTAGTTATTAATCATCTACAAAAATGATTTCAGATCGTGTTTTCTTATGCAAGGTTTATCCTAATTTTATTAAGTTATTTTAATTTTATGTATCTTTCCTATCAGTTCTAGTTTCAGCTTACAATTTCCTACCAGAATGTAATTTTAGAAACGCGGTTAATGCAAAGGAGTAAAGAGTAGTATTTAAGTCGATGTTTCACCGACTTCGAGAGAGAGCCTGAGTTCCTGACTAGCGCGCGTTTGCCTTTTGGCTACATTTCTATAAGCTATTGCTACGCTCGGCCGTACTTTAGGTCCTTGTTTGGCCTCGCCGACTTAATTAGGATTTAGGGGCCAACTACTTAGAATCTTGATAGCTTCGGTTATATCCTTCAGTTAGCTTTAGTTAAGCTTAGTTAAGTTTAATTTCATATTCATTTAAGTTCAAGCCCAAGTGGAGGCTTTGCTGTACACTCCGAGTTAGGAGTGGATTGTATCATATTTATTGTGAGAAATAAAGGGTAGTTAACCCTTCGTAAGTCTTACTTCTCTATTCACACGCTTAAGCGATTATTCGCTTATTAGTGTTTGTGGGGTTCAAGGACTGAACACTGAATTAAATAAGTAATACCCCATATTTATTTAAGAACTTGGCATCATTTAAAAATGCTGCATATTAAATTATTTTTTAAGTTGCCTTAAGGGAATTAATATATTTTTAAGAACTCGTATTATAAGGTATATTGTCTCTCCTTTCTGTATGCCTTCGTGGTGTAACGGTTAGCGCACTCGGCGCATATTTGAAATGTCCAGGTTCGAGTCCCGGAGAGTGCATTGCTAATTTTTTACGTCTCCTGCTTCAAAAAAAGTCTTAGTGACTCTACAGTGGCACCCGAACTAAAAGGTGGGGGATGATGATTTTTCATTCTCAGCATTTGGCGATTGGGTCCCCCAATCATAAGTCGTGCTTTTAAAGAGGAACTTATACTCTTTCTCCTTTTTGAATGCCTTCGTCGTGTAACGGTTAGCAAACTCGACGTGTATTCGAGAGGTCCAGGTTCGAGTCCCGGCGAGGGCATTGCTCATTTTTAACGTCTCCAGCGTCAAAATAACATAATGTCTCTACAGCGGTAGGTGTAATCTCAACTAAATAGGTGGTGGATGGTGATTCTTCAAGATCAGGATTTAGCGATTGGATCCCCTAATTCCCAGTCGCCCTTATTTTTCCTTCCTTTCTGCATGCCTTCGCTGTGTAACGGTGCACACTCGGAGCTTATTCGAGAAGTCCAGGTTCGAATCCCGGCGAAGGCATTGCTCACTTTTTCATGTTTTCTGCTTCAAAATAACCTAATGACTCTACTGTACTGCATTTTTAATCAGTGAAGTTTAGCGGAAATACACAGCGAGTAGTACATAGATATAAAATAAATAAATAATACTTTAAAATTCTTTGTTTTAACCTTTTGATTGATAACAACGAGTTCAGCTCGCATTCTAACTGCTCACCGTAGTGGGTACGCTAACGAAAATAGCTCGCATTACAAATTTACGACTGACAAATCACGCGTGTTTGAGAACTGCTTAATCTCACAGCCGCTTAAGGGTTAAGCATTCAATCTTTTACTCTACGTACACAATTATAAAGCTATTTAGTTCTTATACTTCTTAAAATTTGGTAGCAGATAACTATTTCTGTTATAATTCTCAATGCTGCTTAACAACACACAGATTGTATAATCCGTGACTCATTATTAAAAGCAAGAGCACAACTTCTTGAATTCTTCTTACGCAAACATCTTTGAATGACTGAAATTAAGCAAACTATAATGAATTCAGTGAAGAAAAATGTCTCCGAAGATATAACCTGATACTTGCGCATTTTAACATCGCCCAGCGCAACCGCAGATAATGTCAACAGAAAAAAATATTATTCGTTTAAGCATTTATATCATTATATTTTTTGGGAACAAGAAGTAAATTTAATGAGCAGATTATACATGCATGTCCTTATTATGGTACATTTTCATTCGCCCATGAAGAAAAGTGAAGAGAGAGTTTCTTGTCAAATTTTGTTTAATGCTGGCTCTGTAGAACATCTAATTAATAAAGAAATCACCACAGTCATTAGGCTGGTTTCATAGAAGCAAAAATAACTAATTATTTTTTTTAAATTTCTCTTGCATCGCAATTTTTTTGGTAGTTGTGCATAATAATAACAAAATATTGGAGATAATTTTTGTGCGCATTTTATTTGTCCCTTGTATACCTACTACAGCACTCCTCTCTTGTTCACTTAGTCCGTCAAAGGCCGTTTGTTTCTATTCACGAAGTTTAAAACGGCTGCTGCTTGGCATCTTGGTTTCACAAATACACGTGAATTAACACGAGTAATTCTTCAAAAATATCTTCACTAAAATATCATTCCTAAAATATATAGTTCTCAGGTGTTTTGTAATAAATCACATGCATACTGTTATAATTCTCAATGCTGCTTAGCAACAAACAGACTGTATAATCCATGACTCATTATTAAAAGCAAGAGCACAACTTCTTAAATTCTTCTTACGCAAACATCTTTGAAGGACTGAAATTAAGCAAACTATAATGAATTCAGTGAAGAAAAATGCCTCTACTCAAACAAAGAATACACTTATTCTCTTTTTCTTCCTTCCTACATAACAGCGACGATACTGCATTGTGAGTACACATAAAATAAAGAAATTTATTCGCAATATTTGTTCTTCTCGGTCCAAAGTTAATTATTTCACTTTAGTAATACATACGAATAAATTTATATTTAAAAAACTTTTACTTGCACTTTTAAACAAGATTCACACTATGCCGGCAGTACGAAAAGCAGTTATACGATAGAATGCGCTCCCCGCAATCATATCAAACGGAAGCGGAAATTCCAATTTCAAAAATTACATTCGAAATCTATTTTTGAGGGCCCCTTATGTTTTATTCCCATTCAATGTTTCTGGTCGCAACTATTTCATTTTTTCCTGCTTGGTGAAGAGTTGCAGTAAAATTACTGTAGTGCAAAATTCCAACAATTCGAAACATCTTTCGCCGAAATTCCCTACAATAAAATGGTGCTTTTAGCATTTCATTCCAAATCATTTCGGAAACGATGGGCACTTGTATCGCGTCTTTTTTCTGTTCTCCAACAGTATCTAATTTAAAACTTCGCGTTTGTATATCTTTTTTCTTGTTTAGAATGTTTTAAAACTTTGCAAAAGTGTTGATCGGAGGATAAGGCTTAAATACACGATTTTAACAATGAGCTAAAAGCGGTCACTTGACGAAATCATAATTCAAAGTCGTGCTGAATCATTCTGAGAAAAAAAATTGCTTACTGACAAAGTAAAAGATGGTTCAAGCAAGACCACTTGGCAATTAGCTGATGAATCATTAAATAAATTTATGAAATTCGCCAAAAAGCTTGAAATATAATTCTCGAGAAATCTTAACTATTCTCTTTCTAGGAATTTTTTGCTTAAGAGAGTAATTTGTAAGGACTTATTTAGATTCAAACTAACCAGCTTTGTTCAGTTATTACCTTTTCTATTTTCCCTCATTTCCATTTCCTGCCAGAATGATATTTCGATTTCGTACGTTACGCAAAATAGGCTAGAAAGATACGCTTTAAGCTGATGTCGAGTTATTCAGACAGAATGCGTTCTGCCTTTCGACCACGTTATTTCTTTGATATCTAAAGCTTGCTATTTTATGGCCGTGTATATTAATTCCCAGTTGGTCTATGTCGGCGGTAGGGCTAAGAGCCAACTCACGTCAATTACTTCTGCGCAGAGTCGGGTGATTACTTAACTTTAGCTTAGTTTTAATTTTATATTTCTATTTTGAGCTACAGCGAAAAGTATTGGCTAATTTTGTAAGCACTAGGAATGCCAACTGTAAATCCTTTCTTGAGTTCAATAAAAGAGTCTTTTCACCCATCATACGTTGTGTTATTGATACAGTTTGAATTTAGCGAATAATCGCTTCATAGTTCAAGTAAAGAGCTAGGCAACAAATTAACTTTAATATGACTAGAATCTTACAAATTTATCAAAGCCTTCGAATTTTATTCGGGAAGGCTTCATTGACCACCAATAATGATTGCAAATTTCAAAGGACTATCTGATTAAATTTAATTAAAATATGAATGAATTTATTTGCTAATATATCTTATTCATTACACACTTTTTTCTTTACTCAGTATGTCCAATCAGCAATGAAAAAGTCTTTTTTCCTGCATTGCAAAATTTTGGTCCCACAGTCTTGCATATTTGTTGATTCAGTATCTCTTATCAAACTTTTGTTGTAATATTGAAACTTATTCAAAATCTTACGTTGCATATTGAGACAAGCACCATTATGATGCAACATTTTAATTGAAGCAATTCAGATAAATATCTTAAAATCTTTTCTAATTACTTTTGAATGACATAATATAAATTTGGTAAATCAGTTTTTTATAAAGTAGTCTCGTCCAACGTTAAGTCTTTAAACAAAGTCTACGATTACCACTTTTCTTCGAACAAATGCTTATTAACTGCTGATCAATATTTAAAAAGCAAATGAGATGGAAAAGCTAAAAAAAATCTAAATGCCGTACTCGGATAGGAACAGCATAGGTAGGCTAATCTAAGCAAGCTTAGATTAGCCTACCTATGCTTAAAGATGTTTCCTAACTAAAATATTTATTATGGAAAAGTATTAAAATGAATTGCAGTTGCCGAGTTTGAGATCAAGTTATTCAAAGCAAATGAAAATTATGCGTGACATTACTTTTCCTGACGACAAACGTTCAACATTTATTCCTTGCACAAACGATATAAATTTATAATATTTATTTATACAGAGTAGAGTAATTATGTGGATTTTTGTTAATATATAAGTTTGGTAAGCATGCATATAGAAGTAAATTATGCATTAAAAAGTGAATGTTACATATATTAAGAAATGCGTACTGTTAATGTTTGTTTATTCAGGTGTGAGTAATCGGAAACGTTTGTAGACCATTCTACTACGTATTCATATGGCTTTCACATATTAACAGAAAAATATACTTCCTTTTTCTCTTCTACGTTTGTTTCTTATGCAATTTTGCTGAAACTGCTATAGTTTTAAATAAAAAAATTTCAGTTACTGAAGTATCAAAATACGTTTTTTCTATGACACTCATTAGGAAAGTTTAAAACAGAATTTAAATGGACAATGATATATCAGTTCGAAAAATTATTAAATAAGTTTTTAAACTTTACTATACGAAGTAACCTTCCTATAAGAACAAAAATTTAACACAGATACATTCAATGGATATATTCTTGGCTTTCAATATAAATTTAACGCTATTAATTATAGAAAATAGTTATCAAATGCTAAAATGCAGTGAATGAAAACTTCATATACAAAGTGCAAATTTGACACATAATATTAGGATTTTGATAATTACTTGAATATATAAATAGTATTTCTATTAAATTATTATTTCTCATGTCTTAAGAATTATAACAGTGTTTAAGTATAAAGAAATTTTAAAAACTGATCATTTTATAAAATCGCTATTTCAATAATCACGCCTATGGTAATCCGCGCATTCTTTGTCTCCAGCCCAGTTTTTACGACATTTTTTTTGTTCGAATCATACATTCGAGAAACTCCCCCCACCCGCAAAAAAGGGAGGCGATATGTAAACAGAAACTATGAAAACGCATGAAGAAACAGATTTTTTATTACTATTTTTATTGTTACTATTACTAATACTTCTACTACTATTTTAAACACTATCTCTGCAATCTTCAATAAAGTACAAACACAAAGACTGATTCAAATAGCCCTGGCTACTTAGAAGACCATACGAAAAGGATCAAAAGCTAAAATAAAGTGAACTCTATGCGATTACTTGCAGGTTATAAACCGCGATGCCTAAATCGGTTTCTGACTGGTCACCACATGACCGCATGCCGCTTTATCGCCTTGATATGAACCTACCTAGATAATTTTCTGTGTTATTGATTTACATATTTTGTAACCTATAATATTTATATGATACTATTGTCCTCTTGAAATAGCTATATTTACTTTGCAGGCATTTTAGATTTTGTGGCGCACTATTTCTGATGCTAGCTAAATACAGCTTATATATATATATATATCCTTCTGCTGTGGTGCTTTGCAGTCGCTTCAAAAAATAATCACGGGTGATGTTTACAGAATAAAAGTAATCTCCCGATAAATCCTGAAGTCGAATGCATAGTAAAAAGGAATATTGAATCTGCTTCGGCCATCTCTACAGTATTTAGAAGAGAAAAAAAAGTGCTTTAAATCATCAGTGAATTACCGCTTAGGAGATTCAAGAGTACAGTTGGTTGAAGGTCATCGTATTCAGCAGTACAGTTGGTTGTAGGTCATCGATCTGTGTTTAATGTGGTTCAAGTATGTCCGACAGAAAATTATTTGCTCTTTCGGTTTTTCTAATAGTACTTCATCAATCAACAGCTCGAAAAATGTTATCTTTGTGTGAATTTAACTCAGGAACAAGACAAAATTATTTAATATGCTGCGGATTCTATATTTTTCATTTCAATTTTGTTTAAAATTTCTGTAATTTGACCGTGCTCTTTTACAAAAATGTGAAATTCTTATTCATTAATTTTGCATAAGTATGCTTCAGCAAATTAAGTAATGAAATTTTAAGCTATTTAAATTGTTTTTAGGGAAGGATATTAAGGTAAATAATTATATTTTTGAACTTATGTTGAAAATTTTGCATTGTTGATAAGAATTTTTAAATGAATGAAATAATTATGAAGAATTAGTATAAAATATGATAAACAAAGAGTGTTTTTGAGTAGTATTATAAGAATCATAAGTAATGTGGAATTATGTTAACTAATTTTAAAATTTACCGGTGATAATATGTTCAGATAAACTTTGAAGGCTCCCACTTTTACGTTTTTTGTATATAATTTTCATTTTCTTTCTATAATAGAGTGTGGTTAAGTTTTTTATAAATGGAATGTTTTATTGCAGTTCAAAAAGGCCGGTTGCCTTTAAAAAAGGAACGGAGGCCTTCATAAGTAACTGCCAAAGCAACCCTTAACAACTCATGATATTACATGAGTCAGTTTTAAGTCGTTTTGCCCATAAGATGGAAGTGTTCCTATTAAGAGAAAGTTGTGGCGTCTTGAGGTTTGTACAAAATAAATAAATTGGAAATCTCGATAATAATAGTATATTATTTCAAATGATGTTTCAAATAAAAATTTAATTACATTATAAAATTTTGAATTTTTTTACGATTTTGTAATATTAAGGGAAGAGTTTGAAATTTTTATATTTAAAAATTTTTAAAAAGCTTTACTTAAACAGATATAATTATGAAATTAATTTTCTTATTTTATGTTCACAAAATTATATGGTCTATATTATTATTGTAGGGCAGTGTAGAATTTAATATATCTTTAATTTTTGTATATTTTTCATTTTATTTAACTAGCTTCAGGATTTTATGCCATAAATTATAAATGTAAACTTTGATAGTTATACAATACTAGAGGTTAGTTACCTTTATTGAGGAACGGAGGCTTCTATGTGTAATTGTACTTAAGCATCCCACAGCCATCAGCAAGTTGTCACGCTGATTTGCATTGTAGAGGATTTGCCCATTTTTATCAAAGTTTATTTTGTTATTGTACTGAATTTTGTTACGTACTTGTATTAAGTTCTCAGTTCCATTTTGCATTGCTTTACAATTAGGAAAATGTGGATTATTTTATAAATAATCAATTCAAACTTCATGAATCTGTAAAAGAAAATTTTGGTTTTATATTGGCAACATCAATATTTATGAAAGACTTTCAAGCTAAGAACTGCAAAATATTGTGATTGGCATTCAAGCAAAAATTTTACAGAACTGTGAACTTTTCCAGTATTTCTTGAAAACATTAGGACATTCCTTCAGCGATTCTACAGAAAAATGAACTTGCAGACTTTCAAACTGAATTTATTGTTAAAAATGATATCTGCAAGATTTAATTTTAAAAAATGATTTAGATCAAAATTCTGTGATTTGTTTTCACAATTGTATTTCTCCTTGTTTCGCAACTGCTTTAATGCTTTTTTCTAAAAAGGCTTTGCTGTTATCACGCCTTTTTCTCTTTGAAGGAGGGGATATGTAAGTTTAAAAAATATGTGAATCAAAGTTATAATTTAAACTAACCCCTAATTTCCTTTAATTCTCTCTCTCTCTGTTTTAAAAATCGTAATAACTTCTCTGGATTGCGTCATTTCTAGAACATTCCATTTTGCATGGCCTGCGCAGCGCTGATAACGTAATAATTGGAAACAAACATTTAACTCAAATCAAAACTTTTCTATTCGTGTGCTTCCATATTGGCTAACTAGGCACTTCAGCTTCTTTTTGTGCGCTGCTTGGTCGCTATTTTGTTGTGCGCGCTTTCTATCGCAATACTTTCCAAAGTCTAAATGTTTCTGAATAGGTACGACTAGAGTGTCAAGTGACTGTGGCCACGAACGTCAGCTGAAAAATAAAAATGGAATTATAATCTCCTCGACTGCCAAGTTTCTTTATCTTATAGTATCGAAGCTGCTCCGTCTTTTCCTTGCATTTATTATTACATATATATATATATAATCGCAAAGCGCTAGAAAATGAGAGCTTTCGAACGAATTTTCATATGTAAGTATGTACTAGGTTCAGCGGAAAATTTAAATTGTAATTTTTTTGTTAATATTTGCTAAGTACATTCCATAACATTATTTTCAATAATTTTAAAGCGCTGTGTTTGTACAAACAGCATTTAAATAATATGATTTCTTTCAACCGCAGTTTGCAGTGAGGCGATTGATGTAGCACTCCTTCTCCACACTAGCAAGAAATCAGTGCATGAAATATTTATTAACTCATGATTCCCTTTCTCGTTGATCTGACAGCTCTTGAAAACAACAATTCTTTAAGTTACTATCAGTGGTTTTAAAATTGTTTCAGGCATGCGTTGTATTCGGAACATCAAATTGTTCGAGTTTTCACCAATAAAAAAGGGTTTGGTTTCTCTTCATAGGCAACATAATGAATTTTGTTTTAGATACCTTGCTTCGGAAAGGAAATTAAAGAACTTGAAAATATTTGAAATCAGAAATATAAGTTTCAAATAAATTTTCCTGCCTGGCATTAATGCAATATATTACAAAAATATGTCGATAAAAATCGCTAAGAACGAATTATCCGACGTTTATCTTATTAATCTTTGAAATGAAAGAATATTTCGTACATTTAAGTGAAGGAAATGATAGAAAGCAAGACTGAAACTACATTGACCGATTTATATTAAACTTTTCAAGTCTTAGTTAAATGTTCATTAACTTTGTTAAACAATTATTAAATTGGGAGAGAAAAGCAACAATGCAAAACTTAAAATTAGGCAAACAAGTTCTGCAATAATACTTTTTACTCCTGAAGAAGAGGAACTGGTGTCTGGTCGCATTTAAAATCGATAGAGTTTTATTTAAAACCTCCGCCAAACTAATGTTTCTTCTTTGCCTAATTTTAAGCAAGGATTATTTTCAACTAGGCAGTTTTACAAAATTACAAAGGTAGATTTTCTTTTTTTTATTAATTCTTCATAGTAGCAAATCCTGCATCATAACAATTTATGTTACAAAATGCTTTAAAATAATTTTACGGAAATATCCCATAAAAGTCATTGTCACAAAAGTTTAAAAAAAACTTGCATTTCATTTAGTTTTATATCCTGTAACCCAGATCTGTAAAATAATTAAGATCTTCCGTCACGTTAGTAATGTCAGATCACTGACAAAAAGGCCTTTTCGAATCACCAGTATTACGATTAATGAAAGAAAAGTAGAATATTTGTTTAAAGCTTGGTTTATAAGGACCTGGATTTGACTAAACGAAGCCAGTCATTAACTTTGGGTAATATTTACTTAAAGTAGCATTTGTCCGTTTATTTTTAACTAAAGTAGCGTTAACTTAAAGTAACGTTATTTGAGAGCGAGTGGGGTTCAATCGGATGAACTTGTATAAAATGAAAATGGCATCTCAGAAAAAAGGGAATGGCTAAGGACAGTTATTCATAGGCCTCTAAGTTTCCTACGTATTTAGTAAGATATCATTGTTAAAAACTCGCCCTCAACTGAGACGGACAAGGAATAGAACGATTAAGGAATAGAAGCTGGCAACAGCTTTGGAAAATTTTTGTTTGAAGCAGGTGTCTGTTGTCTGAGAGATTTTATATAGACGTAATTGACGAGCGAGTAAGATTACAGTAAAGTCTTCAGAAGTTAAAGCGTCCAAAATATTATGATTCCTTTTTAAAAAATTTAATGTTTTTTAATTTCAAAGGATTTTTAAACTTTATGCAAAACGATGAACATCAGACTATTTGAAAGTAAATTTCCTGTGACAGATGATCTCAAAATATAACCTAACACTAAGATGCTTTAAATAAAATAGTTTTATGCTAAAAGACATTTCATTAAACAATTCAGAAACAAAATTGTATATGTAGTCAATCCGAAAAATTATGATTATTCAGAATGTATTCCCACATTTATTTTCAGAATCACAAATGATGATGACATGATATGAATCACAGAGATGATGACATGATAAAAACAAAAATTAATTTTCCAAACAAAATAAAGTTTTAAAATCGTATTAAAATCTTTATTTTAGTTTTAGTTTTTTTAAAACCGTTTAAAACTACATTGCTAGTTATACATAATTAGAATACTACATCAAAATTAGTATGCAATACATGTACGTTAAGCGAAAGCCAAAATACTCTGAACCGAGAACAAAATTGCAAATGTCATCTATATTTCAAGCAGTAAGCTTATATACACTCTTATTTCATTATATCTTTCAGCTGTTAATTAATTTTGCATCCTTGAGTAAGATACTGCATGTTGACTAATAAGTGAAAAATTACTATAATTATTTCGACCCAACTTTATTAATTGCTCTGAGGTTAAGCAAAAGAAGCAAAGCGATGCTTATAAAATCAAGTTAAATTTTGTTTTATAGTCTCAGACATAACAGTTTTGTTCATTATTTATGCTGCTAGAGTAAAAACATTAGAAGGAAGACGTCAGACATATTGTAAGCCCAATAAACTGTAACTTTCAACGTCATCACTTTTTAATAATATCTTTGCTAGCGTCTGGTCAGTCGCGACAATCTAGACGGAAACACGTTATGGCCGTCTTGCACAATGAATAGTATGTTATTAACAGGATAGAGTTTTCTCTCCGATATGTTAATGACGCCTATAGAGGGAAAACATATATATATGTAATGTTTTTAAGCATAACGATATTAGAATTTACATTTGAGAAAGTGGCGGTAATAAAATATTTCAAATAGTAGAAATCAAAGTTATGAGAAATATCATAGTAATTTCATTATAAAGTCACCATTTACATAAAACACGCTTTTCGGAAGTCAAAACGACTAATCAGAAGCTTTTCATTTCATTTGCATTAAAAGATATTGCTTCACAGCAAAATAATTATGCAAAGCAAACATCTTGAAACAGGAATGCAGATGAAGCTTACTATTAGAGACAGGTTACTATTATTTTAAGACAAATTAATATAATTATAGGTAAAAATTTCTTTTTTATATAGCTTGTTTTTAGCCATAAACAGTATCAGTGGAAATACGGTGATGAGACATGTAATTCATCAGGATTCTGTTCATTGCAGTTCAATGAAAATAATCAAATATTTAAAAATTACAGTACTATTCCCTTAACAAATCTAATACCTTTAAAATTCATTTCTAAAACTAGTTGAAAACGTATTTCATTTTAATCGAAGTTGGTGTTTTTGAGAAACCTAATTGTATTTGGATATCAAACAGGTTGTCATTATTATATACTAAAACAATTTATATTGTACTTCACATAAGGCGAGAAATGATTTACTTTGTAAACAATAATTATCATTTAAATATGTTAAATTGTACAGAACAAACTGACAAAGATAATTTTTTTCGTTTGACAATGGAATTAAGAAAGGAAATAAAAAAAATGTAATAAATATACATAAAAATTAGATTAGAAGAATAAATAAACAAAACAAAAGTCAGAAATGCGCAAATTTTGCATTATAGCATATTTGCATACTGTAGAACTTTTCATACGCTTTCAAAGTGCGGTTCGAACCTTTAAAATGGAATATTTAAACGAGAATTTAGAGCAATGAAAGGGTAATGAACTGGAAATAAGAATTAGACTAGTTGGGTAATGTTTTTGAGGGAAACTGGCTCGTACTCGTGTTATACATGGGACACATCACGAAAACTCCCATACAGCCAGGAGTGTAAAACTGAGATGAATTACCAGTGAGTTTACTACTCAGTAACTAGTTAAAAACGTGAGCTGTTTGTTGAACTGCGAAAAAATATTCAAAATGATATTTTTTATTATTATAAGTACTAAGATAAGTAGACTTTTCTGCATCTAGTGCTGTTTGTAAATTTCTGATAAATTTTTCATTTACTGTAAGTTTACAGTAAGTCTTTTATACAAGCATTTAAGGAATGAATACCGCATATGGTTAATTTTGATTCATTTTTATGACCACATCTTTGAATATCAAATTTAAAAGAAAATGTGCACTTTTTTATGCAGATCAGGTTTAGTAATACTTCAAGCATTTTAAATAAATCTATCAAGGGAAAATTATATTCAAAACAAAGCATAATTGTTAATTATTTTGTCATTTCGATTAATTTGATCAACTCGTGCAGAATTTTCTAATTGAATATACTTCGTATTTACGTTATATATGAGATAAAATCTAAAAACCTCCATGCAGTCAATTTGTTTGACCCAAAATTGAGCTCAGAATAAAACTAAATTTCCAAGTTTATCCATTAAATTACTCGATTAGGTCGTCTTAAGCCATTTTATGTCAGCTTTTTTTTGGGGGGGGAGGAGGATTAAAGGAAAAAATTGTTTAATTTCAAATATTCAGTTGACTCTTACAATTCACTACTGAAAACGATCTAAGTCACACTGCACTGAATTAAGTGTAGGGAGATATTTTTCACTAGAAGTCTCTCTTTTCAGTGACAATATATTTTTATACTTAAAAGAAAGCTCTTAAAAATTGAGATTATAAAGGAAAATATCAGTAACATTGTTCAGTGATCTTCAGAATGTCACTGAAAGTTCAAAACTTCATAAATTCAAGTTCAGAAGATCTTAAGTGTCTGAACTTAGGTTCAGTGATCAGAGCGCCTGATCGGCAGGTCAAGATTTCTCTTTCGATTCATGTTCATCCATCTTTACTCAACATTAACAAAATCCTTCTACGGTACAAAATTAATAAAATTTTCTGGTGTAACAAGAAGCAAATGTTTCAAATTCCAATATTTATTTTAAGTGAAAGCATGGTTAACATTTGTCCCATTATGCACATCGGCATATATACTGACGAGGACTAAAATATCATCCAACTAACGGAGAATCAATCTTGAATATGTCCCATTTAAGAGCGTACGGGACACAAAATCTCGAAAAAAATTCCAATTTTACATTTCTGTCCTAAAAATACTACAAGTTTTGTAGAATCAAACACAACAGATTACGTGGTTGCATAGTAATCAAATCAGCAGATACAGTAAGATTTTGTTCCTAGTACTACTATTCATGAGTGAAAGGCAAGTCCCAAAAGCTTTTAAGCCATTTATCTCGGGGAGGATTTCTTAATGATTTGTTAACTTTAGGAAGATGTATCTAAAATTTTGCATGCATTATATGCAAGAATTTTTCTGTAAATTTTACTTATTTTATTTTAAGTATATTGTCCTTCGAATTTTTGATTAGGTAAAGAATATGAAAATATTTGCCTCAAATAACAATCGACGCTTTTTTAGAAATATATTTTTTTAACCTTCTATAATTATTAAAAATTTTGGAATTCATAATTTTATAAATCCTGAAGAAAACGTTTTTTCTGTTTTCTGTGTATTTTTTTAATTATGCAATTTTACCAATCCGTTCAATAGTTATATAAGAATTTTAAACACTTAAAATTTAAAATTTGAAGTTTTTTTAAGTTTTAAAAAAATAAAATTTCAAGTTGGTTAAGAATTTTTTTCGTCAAAAGAGATTTTTATTAACACATATACTGCAGAGAAAAAATTCACTGAAAAGTATTTATGAATAAAGGATGTGTTTTATGTCCTGGGCTTCCTTAAGTTCAAAACTGAAAGGTATATGATTTGCACTTTTTTGCACTTATTTGTTACTTAATGATACCTGTCGAATAAATCTTAAGAAATCTACATATGTAATGAGGAAATATTTTATTATGTACATTAAAAGTATATATTTGGAAAATTATTTTACAATTTTCAGTATTTATTAATCAGCAAGTTCCAACTAATTAAGGTAGCATCATTTCCTTAAAAACATATTAACAAACAATAGAGTTGACGAATGTTTAATGCATAGACGTTGTGAGACGTACGATAATGTTAAAAATATAGGTTTGAACAGCGTAAAATAATTAAGCAAACTTATTTAAAATTATCTACACGAAAATCAGTAGATGCAGAAGAAAGAAATTTCAATCTTGAGTGTTACTTAAATGGATAGCATCATGCTTAAACCCCGAAATAACTTGAGTTTTATTTTGACCAATGAAGTAATTTCCATGCTGCTCTTCTATCTATTTTTCATGCTGTTGTCATATCTATTGATTATCCTATGTTTCATTATGAAATGTAACATCAAAAATTAAACTGTTACTAGTTACAGGAGACTTAGATTTTACCCTGTGCTGCTACGCAACGTGCACTTTCCATAACTTCCTTTTAAATAATTAAACTTCTATTAAGAATTTTATTATTTCAAGTTCTTGCAAAACTATTCCCCTTAAAATTATTGATTCCTTAACTTTTAATTTGCATACTCATAAACTTTGAAAAATCCTTTCATCGTTAATTGCTATATCAATCAAATACTTGGAGATTAAAATTAATTAAATATTTTGACAATGCCCCTAAGGCCACTGGTGAAAATAAACGGTCATATATGATACGCTTACAAGCACCAATGACGTGTCTGTTCCTTTTTTTCTTACCGTGCAGCCAGTCAAAACGACGATGCATTAGCCACTTGATTACTCAAAAACCGGTTGGTACAATCAAAACTTTCCAACATAGAATTTGTTGTAGTAAATCAGAAGGCAGAGATTTTCCATTTTAATACTTGCGCTTTAGGAGACCAATAAGATAAGCTTTTATTCATGTTCACTGATATATGGGGATAATGAAAAAAAGTAAAAATTTCAATCTTGCTTTTGAACGTATGATTCCTAGAAAATTCATTTTCAATATTATAAAAAATCCCTATAAATCCAGATATCAAATCTAAAATGTTTCTTGGAAAAGTAATAATTGTTTCCCGGGTTACATTACCGGGGGAAAAAAATTAACAACTCGAAAAAACCGACTCGAAAGTACCGTAGCCTAAACCTCACTTAACGACGGTTGTTATGCTAAAAGGCGTGGCATTTGCCATTGCGCTAACCATCCAGCTAAACCCAATGATGAACAATTATTTGGTCTTCTGGCGGTGGCAGCGGTCACGCTTCGCTTGCGACACTAATGCCATCTCGCGCTCGCTAACAAGACTATCCAAAGGCTGATTGTCAGACGCATGGCGCCAGATCACAGCCTATTTTTCAATCTTCATCCCCCCTCCTGAGGTTTTTTTTGTGTTGTTTTTTAGCACAAGTTTAATGAGGGGGTTCTGATGGCCTCTGATTCTGTCATGCGTCAAAATCTTTTTCTAAATCCACCATTCGCAGAAGATTAAGGTGGAAAAAAGTTCCGTAGGGGTGAAAGAGGAAAAATCAGGTGGCGTAGAACAAATGCCGTGTTTATTTTCAGAGCAAAGTAATGATTGATGAATACTACATTTCAGATCCTTTCATTTTATAATTCTTTTGATTCATCCTTCTCTCCTTCCGTTCACTCAAAATTTAGTAAAGATCACTTGTCATGCAAGATATAACATGTCTTAAGGAGGATGTGCTCTAGGACATCCTTTCTTCCAGTAGGTAATTTAATTCTTTTAAGAATTTTCTTTCTAATAATAAAAACGCTTTTCTGAAATTCCTAAAGCTTTCCTTCTCTATCATGTGATTTAAAATGTTGATTATTTCTTAAAGAACGTCTGCAAAATATATTTTATTCTTATGAAACCATACGAAAACATTCCTTCTCTCGAAAATAATATCCTATTACACTTAACCAGTACTATTTTAATATCACGAGTTTTAAAAATATGTATTGGGAAATACAGTAGAAGTAATACTTATAAAAATGTTTATCTATTCTTTTTTTAATTTGCTGCAAATAAGATAATACGAATAAATATTTGTGACATGAAAGGTAAATAGTTTATTTAATAATCTCAGTATTCTCATTCCTTCAGTTTATAAGCAGAAAGGCGTGATTTTTCTGTTAATCGCTACTATAAATAATTGCAGTATTATTTTTTAATTTTCTTATAATCAGTTCATTTTTGTTACCTGCAGAATACTTTAGTAATTTATGTAAACTTACTAAAAATACTTACGATTCAGTCGTAAAATGATATGAAAAAGTGAAAGATAATTTACGTAATTAACGAATCAAAATTCAACTTCTGAATCAATATGTATCGTTCTCTAACAGTAAGCAGCGTGAAGCATGTATACCAGGGAAATCAAAAGTTCCATGAAACAACAGCTCCTTATTATTGCCTTCAAATATAATGTCGTGTTTCAAATTTGAAATTTAATTTTGAGAATATAAAAATGATTCACTAAATCCCTGTACAAATTACTTTAAAATTTACTTCAAAAAAAAAAAAAAAAAAAAAAAAAAAAAGACGCACCACGACACACCGAGAAGATATAAAGCAAATTGGACACAAATTGATCTGCATACAGGTTTCGACCGAAAATGCAACATTTCACATTTTGGCTGCCAATGAATGAACGGTTGTTCGCTACAGCGCATTTGATCTGCGCAACTGGCAGGTATTTAAGAGGAGAAATTACGATTCCAGGTCATAAATTCTTCACGAATTTCATTCCGTGTACTCTGGTAGACAGTAACTATGCCTCACATACAGGTGCGCGAACGATATGCGCAGATGTCAGAATTTGAGAGAGGTCGTGTAGTTGGGCTCAAAGAAACCGGTTGGTCTTATCGGCGAATAGCTCGACATTTGAGCAGGAGCGATATTATTAGACGATGTTGGCAGGAATGAGTGAACCATGGCCACACACAGTGTCAAGAAGGAAGCGGTAGACCTAGAAAAACGACAGAACGTGAAGACCGAGCAATCGTCAGAGCGCCACTCACAGCCCCAGATGCATCATTATCATCGATTGCACGTGCAACTAGTGCTTCAGTGACCGCAAGGACCATTCATAGACAGCTCACAGAAAGGGGGCTGAGGTCACGGCGCTCCTCGCGCCGACTACCATTGACCTCTGTACAACGTCAATCCCGTTTGCAGTGGTGTCGGGCTCATTCGCACTGAGATATCACTCACTGGAGTAGAATAGTCTTCAGTGATGAGTCCCGCTTTGAACTGAGCCCCAATGACCAGCGAAGGCAAGTCTGGAGACGCTTCGGACAGTGGTGTGATACGAAACCTGACTGTCTTCCGGCAGACAGGCCGACAACCAGGAGTGATGGTCTGGAGTGCTATTTCATTTCATAGTAGGATCCCTTTGGTTGTGATCCGTCGCAACCTTACAGCACAGCGGTACGTCGACGAAGTTCTAAGGTCCGTTGTGTTGCCCTTCATATCACGCCACCCTGGGCTTACATTTCAGCAAGATAATGCCCGCCTCTACACTGCACATGTTTCTACTGCTTTCCTTAGTGCTTGCGGAACATTATCTTGGCCAGCAAGGTTGCCGGGTCTCTCTCCTATTGAACATGTTTGGAGCACTATGGGCACAGCCCTCCAATCAGCTCGGGATGCTGACGATCTGACGTGCCAGTTGGACAGAATTTGGCACGATATCCCTCAGGAGGACATCCGCAACCTCTATCAATCGATGCCAAGCCGACTAACTGCTTGCATAAGGGCCAGAGGTGGACAAACACGTTACTCACTTTGTGAAGCTCTATCATTTCAATAGATCATCCAATTTTTCTCAAACTGTAATCATTTATTTTTCTGTACATGTACATCACTCCTACCGATTTTCGTCCCATTCGGATAACTCCTTCTTGGTGCGTCGGTTTTTTTTTCTGAGTGTATTTTCAATATTTTGTCTGATAGGTCATAGTATTTTCTGACAAACTGCTAGTTTAAATGGATTATATGTCTTTCTTTCAATAATGTACTGAAGACTTTTGCATTTATTGGATCAGTATGTATGGTGGTTTTAGCAGATTGACTCTCGAGGACTTCCATTCAGTTTAGTATATCAGGGTTAAAAATGCATCAAAAAATGAATTGACAATAAGAATAATTTGCATTTTTCAAAGCTTTCTAATTAACTAGAGATGAATTAATGTAAAACACACAATACATTGTTTAACATTAATCCAAGTAATCAAATTTTTATATTTAATTCATTGGAAAGATATCTTAGAAGTGAAATATGTTTCAAATACTGTTACACCTATTTAACATATCCATTACTTGTCATTCACACACTTACTATGAATAAAATGGATTTAAAATAGATTCAAAAGGGTTTTTTTTAGGTCTGTAAGTATGTATGTTTATGTATATATATGTATGTATTTCGTATAACTCAAAAACGATTAGCCATAGAACATCGAAATTTTGTGAATAGGACTGCTATAACATCTAGTTGTGCACCTCCCTTTTTTATTGCAATCGGCAATACCAAATATTGGTATTGGTAATATATATGTGAAACAACATACACACACACACACACACACATTATATATATATATATATATACCCAACCACTACCTGGTTCGGCGTTTATTTTCTCAATCATTGGTCGTAGACATACACTTCCAATTATAGAAGTGTTTTAAATGACGAAAATATTGGCAATTTCAAATTTAAAAAAAATAAAAGTTTAACAAGTAACGAAATATAACTTTTAATGAGGTCTCCCGGTTCCTGTACTTAAATTTGGAAAATTTTTATACTTTTAGAAAAAATAAAATTACAAGAAGTTTGAGTCCCGTACGACAAAAATTGACCAGCGTATTTAATTTCAGTGCATCTTTCCTGAATTTCACATTTGCATATTTAATTTTACATTGCTGTGATGTAAGCATACGCAAATGATGTACTAATGGAAACAATTTCTTAAAACCAAATGCTGTTGAAATTAAGTCATAATGCATTTTGAGAAAAAAAATTAAAATATTGTTTACCACTGCAAGCATTTTTAAATGAGTTATTAATTACAGCTTTTAATCGCTTCGAACTTGAAACTGCCTATTTGGCCTCATAACGCCATATATCGTTAAGGAACATGATAGACGTGTCGTTATCGTCATTACTGTCATTGCGAGTTAAAGAATTACGTACATCTACCTTCTCACTTACCTTATTGGAAGGGGGGATGAAATGTTAAGGCAAAGAAATCCTCAAACATACACATATACTTACTAAATAACATCTGTGGTTTCCTTTTAAACCGCCCCCTTTGAAAAGTGGATTATATGAGTCATAATATAGTAGAAAAAAGATACTATATAAACCTACATTCCGATTCTTTTAAGTGAATGTTCCGATACGCGTGTGGCCCGTCTACTGTAAATCAGTGGGTGGCGAATGCATTCTTGATCATGTTCGCATGGCGAGAGCCGTTCAACTTTAGCTGGTTTAGTTACTACTGTCTCTAATGACAGGAAACTGTGAAACTTGGCAGTGAACTTAATCATTGTTAAGTATAGAGAGTGGTTTAACGGCCAGGAACTTCATCTGGTTGTAGTTTCCAAAGATACTTTAAAACGCGTCTGGTTACAGTATGTCTATTACGGAAGATGGTGCGTGGAATACTTGACTTCTTGCTTGCCTATTGATGGCTGAGATAATTAAAGTCTTTTTACCGCTTTTTTTTTTGTAAGCATTTCTTTTCTAGGTTTTTGAAATATTGTAACTGTTATCTGAATTAAGTAATTTCGCATTCAAAAGTTTTTTCTGAATTATTTTACGGTATTTGACTTTTTTTTATCCTTTTGCCAGTGACAAACTGTATCAGTCAAATCTGTACGCTACTGAATATAAGTTGACTTCAAAAGTAAAACAGTAAAATTGAAGCTGCTTCTAAATATTATACACAAGCTGCTTCAACATAAAAAAAGGAACAAAGGAAATAAAAGATATAGTGCAACACGTAATAATCTTGACATCGTAAGCAAAACAATCAAACTGAAAAGAGCACTTTAGAAAATTTGCAGTTGAAAATGTTAATGCTAAAAGTGATATTAATTTGTTCCATAAAATGCTAGATGCTAAATTACTTTTAAACGATGGTCCATTACATTTTTGCTGTCGAATTAATAAACAGTTAATATGCATGTTCTAGGGCTTACTGATGGAAGGATCATAACAAAACGTTTATTCAAAGTCTTGCTTAAAAAGAACTATTGAATGAATCTTAAATCACATTTTAGAAAGCATGCTTTTAGGACTACATGGTTTCCATTTTCTTCGGCAAAGACGAATTTAAAATCAAAATATAGCTCTTATCTCTTACTAATTTGCTTATTAGTAGACTATCTAGAAAATTTCGGTTATATGAATTAAGACAGGTTTGCATTAATTAGAATGAGGGGTTTGTTTCAACTTGCATAAAGATTACAGTTCTCTAAAAGAAAGGCAATTTCTCCTCCGAAAGGCGAGTATGATGAAACTTCGGCAGCATCTTTGCTTTACTTTTTTGCTCAGTTCATAATGATTGGATAAGATTACGCCAAAGCACAATAGAACTACCTGCCTAAGGGAAGTTCTGCCTTTCTAAATTACATTTTAAAAAATCTGGCTTGAATTTATGTCACACAACGAGAAAATCATGCAAATGCCCCCTCAGTCAGAGTCTTTTGCCAGAATTTCAGTTTCAATTCAGCTACCCGCGTTCATCTATCATATCTCCTTGGTAACTAGTGGGTTCTGAACTCATATGGATCATACTGAACTCAATAAATTTTTTTGAAGTGATAAAGCTTTTTAATCAAAAAGAGGATTTGTTTGAGTTAATTAATTACGACAAATCACTCGAAGACTATCTGCATAAGGGACAGAATGACTTCGTGGAGGATTTTCGAAGGAAAACTGGCTGATATGCACATTACACATGGGGAAAACCAAGAAAGCGTTTACGCAGCAGGCCCGTTCGCAGGGATTCGAATTGTGGACCGAACTACCAGTATTAAGCGACTTTACCTCTCAGCCGTTGGTGAACCCGAATCAAAAACGGAACTTCTTTAATAAACTGAGAGGAAACGCAACAATTGTCAAAGCTTTTTGTGTTGTCAAGCTGGCCCCTTTCATTCTACATAACATATCCGTCCAATGCTCGTCAAAATTAAAAGTTACTTTGAACAAAACATGCTCACTGATTAAAGTTTTCAACCAATATACTGCAATATAATTATTTATGTTAATTTTCTGCAACTGAAAACAGAATTGTATTTCCGAGAATAGGTTAGCGCTTAAAATACGCATTCAATATTAGATTCAGTATTTGTATATTCATCAACTGGTAAACATAGTAATGTGTATTGAATAACGTTTACTTATATTTTGTTTTTAATAATTCTAAAAAAAATTATTTCCATCAATATCCCTTTACTTTGGTGCAGTAAAAAATTAGCAATAAACTTGTAATACCAGTGAATTAGTTACAAAAGCTGTAATGCTACAAAACTCGACACTAAGCTAGAAGGATTAGAATTTTCACTGTAAGATCAGTATTTATTTCTATAACAATTTAAATTTTTCTGCAAAGTTTAAATTATTAATTATTGTATATTTTACTGCTTTCATTAGAATTAAAAAATTAAAAAGTTTACTATAGAGTACCCTTTTAAATGTATGTAAACATCGAAATCTGAAATCACAAAATTTCATTGTGAACGATTAAGAGCAGTAGTCATTATAAACATATCATCACATTATATAGTATCTTTTCTTATATGTATGCAAATAATGTGTTTCTAGTTTTTGTTAACTTTTTTTTAATACACATGAGCAGTGAATGAAGTGACGATAATCAACTTGAATGTGGATGTTCTTTCATCTATAATTAGGAAACGCAACGAATATTATGCTAAAATGAAAAGGCGGTAAAGACACTTTTGTTATGGAACTTCACTTCGAAATTTCATACGCAGAGTAGATTTTATTAACATCCCTCGAATCCCTAAAATGTTCGAAATTTTGCATCCAATACTGATTTTATTTCTAAGTCAAGTTATGACCTCTTAAATAATTAGCCTTTATTTTTTCTAGGTTTTATAACAAGTTTGTCACTGATTTTCACTTACGTTGCCATGTTAATTCTATTTTAACAGGAAATGGTCCACCAGATTTCCGAATTTCCATTTTAAATATTTTATTGTCCTTTCAGTGCGCGTGCAAATTTTCATTTACATCTTGCATTCCTATGATTATTATCCTTAAATATCATATGAAATATATGAAATAAATATAAATTAATATTTCCTATTTCGTTTAATGAATTTTTCATTTCACTTCATAAAAATTGTTAGAATTTTCAGAGCAGGAAAAGTGAAAAATCAATTAAACCCTCGCCAGAAATATAACCGCGGATAATCCAGTTCTAGTTGGATGAGCTAACCATTACATGGCAAAGGGGCACACAGAAGAAAGTCAATTCCACTCTTGTTTTTGTTTCGTCTCCTTCAGAGGAGGTATTTTGCATACACGACACGATATTTCTTTCTCAATGTATACATACACTACAGCTATGGGGAAACAGCAATATTATAAAGGCAAGTAAATGACAAGAAGACTACAGAATAGTTTTTTGCAGTGTAATATGCAAAGAAGTATGGTTGTGTCGCAAAGTATACAAGCGCACATTTTTGAAGCTGCCCCGACTTGACATAATATACAGTGTCGCAGAAAAGAAGCATAAACAAAATAAAGTATTGACATACAGTAATTCTTTGAGTCCACTAGGTCACATATAACATGCTTCCGTGCAAAAAAGCATGACAGGCCATGCAACTGTTAGATTTCGAGTACTGTCTTATTATCGGTTTGATTTGGTTAACTGAGATTACAACAATGTACGTTGGGACTATCTACCTATGAGAAGGGATGCATTCGTGGAGGCATTTCTGAGGGAAGCTGGCTCGTATATTCATTACACATAGGGAAAACCACGAAACCGCCCATACAGCAGGCCCGTTCGCCTAGAATCAAGCCCAGGTCAGAACTACCAGTGGTCAGCGATATTACCGCTCGGCCGCTGGTGGGCCATTTTTAATACACTGCTGGCCACCATAAATGCAACACCCTGAAGGAAGCATACAAACAGCATGAAATTTACAACATGCATTAGCGGAGGTGAGATATGCAAATGATTAGACTTTCTTCGCATACGCACATCACGCGCGCCTGTGGCGCCACTTCAAAACGCTATTTAAGCCTTGGAGATTTCGACGAATTCAAGTTCGGCAATTGTGTTTTTCTTGTGGTTTTTATCAAAAAAAGATCAATTATGCCTCGTAGTAAACAGCGATCATCGTTTGATCAAGTATTCAAGTTCGACAGAGGAAGCATAATGACTTACCAAGAGTGCGGATTATCTTTCAGGGAAATCGGTAGTCGTGTTGGACGAAATCAAACAACTGTAATGCGGATATGTGACCGCTGGATGCAGGAGGGTACGACGGGCCGACGTGTTCGATCGCATCCACCTCAGTGTACCACTTCACGTGATGACAGGAACATTGTGCGCATGGCAGTGACGGATCGCTCAGTCACATCACGAACCATACCACAGCACATTCAGTCTGTAACGCATCATCCAGTGTCTGCGCTTATCATTCGACGTCGTTTACAGCAGAGTGGTCTGTCCGCAAGACGTCCATTTCTTCGTCTACCCTTGACGCAGAACCACAGACGTCTCCGCCGCCAATGATGCGATGAAAGAAGGATGTGGACGGCAGAATGTAATGAAATTGTCTTTAAGTCACGCTTCTGTCTGCAACACCAGGATGGTCGGATTCGAGTCAGAAGACACCGTGGAGAGAGGATGCTGAACAGCTGCGTTATGCACCGCCACACTGGTCCTGCACCGGGTATTATGGTATGGGGTGGTATTGGATATCACTCTCGCAATCCTCTAGTATGCATTGCCGGTATATTAAACAGCCAGCGCTACATCTCCGAGGTGTTGGAGCCAGTTGTCCTTCCTTACCTTCAGGGCTTGCCCACAGCCATATTTCAACAGGATAATGCGCGACCACACGTGGCACGCATTGTCCAAGGGTTCTTCGTCAATCGCCAGATTGAATTGCCTCCCTGGCCGACTCGCTCTCCGGATCTTTCGCCTATAGAAAACATGTGGTCCATGGTTCCTGAACGATTGACCCAGATACATCTCAAGCTGCCGCGCCAGATGAACTTTGGCAACGTGTGGAAGTTGCTTGGTCTGCTGTACCCCAAGAACACATCCAAAGTCTCTTTGAAGCAATGCTGAGGCGTATGGCAGCGGTGATTTCCAACAATGGCGGCTACTCTGGCTACTGATTCTGGAAGGAACCACACTTCACAGAAGTCTATAAATTAAATCATTTGATACTTGGTCAAAATGTTATCTACTAAATAAATTTTGTTGTGATATCTCTTGTCTTTCTTGGTGTTGCAATTTGGGTGGCTAGCAGTGTACGTAATTGAAAGAAAACGGATTTCGCATCTAAGAAAATTACTGCGCTTGTTGGATGGGACGCGGGGGCATGGTGGCTATGAAAGAAGCATGTTATCATGCATAACATCATGTAATTGAATAGTAAACAAAGAACAATTTAACCTATACTATTATATCAGAATTTAAGTGAAAACCGTAGTCTATTTTGCGAGCTGCATTTGCTAATATCATTACCGAACAGGGAACCTAAATCTGCAATAATGGAGCAACAGAAAAAGATTATTACACGTCAGGTGACTTGCGTTTATAAAGAATTATTGAAGTCCAGCGGCTGCTCTTGCATTTGCCTTTGATACCGGAGTAGAGATATTGAAAGCTGTGAAGGTAATATGAAAGGAGTCATTGGCCCTGAGTGACTAAGTTTTATCCCTACAAGTATTACTTCAGCATCACGTTTCATGATGACAGTATTCTTAGTCGGAAGAAACTGGGATAAAAATTACTCGACAGACACATCGTTTAATATAACATGAGTCTAACAAGGAGCGGAATAGTACATGGTATTACCGGGTTTAATTGGGGTACAGAACTTATATTGCAGATATAATAAATACTCCAGTCTACTGTTGACATTCCAAAGTAGAAACTGTTTATCTAGCTGAAAACTGGTGTAGTCTTTTAGTGTCTGACTTCTTAGGGGCATAAAAATTTCAAGAGTTCCTCCATATTTGACATAAATTGCATTTTACCTGGCCTATGAAATTACAAGATTTCTAATCTAGCATGTCACTTGTCGAACCTGAAGGTATGGTTTTACAATAGCTGGTTTATCGCGTTCCGCTGATTAGAACTTATGAACTAGAATATGGAATAAGTTCTGTTCTATTCGATGGCCAGATTTGTTTGTAGTCTTTGCCAGGGAATGTGTAAGCAATGGTTTTCTTTCATACAAAATTTAATGTCAGCCTTCTGATCTTATATAAGATCTCACATATTACAAGGCTGAACAGTTTTATCTTGTATTATGTCATCAAGGAAGAACGAATAGTCAAATAAAACCATTGATAATGGAAAACTAGATTATCTCTAATATTTGGACTATATATTTTCAGAGTGAACTGATTAGTTATTATCCAAACTTTCCTAATAAAAATTAAATCCCTAATAAATATTTTTCATTTTTGATACATCCACTTCATTTAGGGTGTTGTTTATGTATTTTATTTATATTCCATAGGTAGCATACGGACGTTGAAAAGACTGCTTTCTATTATCGGGTATTTGCTGATATAGTATCAAATTCATTGTAATACTGTAGCTATTTTTATATTTAAAAGTAACTATTACTTTAGCAGTATCTTTTGTATTTTAATGCAAAGGCTAGTGTTCAGGTTCCTCGATAATTAAAAGTTCGTAAACCTGAAACTGTACTTCTGTATGTACTAAAATACATATATAAAAACTTTCGTTAAGAACATACACTTCGGTGCAGGACAGTTCATTTATTTATTACTGCAGTTTGCAACTATATTTGAAATCCTAAAAATATGTGTATAAATGCTAAAATTGGCCCACTAACGGGCAAGTGGTAAGAACTGCTGAACACTAGCAGGCCGGTCTGAGGTTCGAATCCAGGCCAACGGGCTTGGCTGCATGGGAGCTTTTGTAGTTTCCCCGATATGTAACATGGATACGAGCTAAAACATTCTAGACGGGATATCCTTCCTTTCCGCGTAGTGCCTAATGGCAAAGCACGTAATAAATAAATTTTTTTAAAAAATGTTGCAATTAACATTCTAACATTAGCACTGACTTTTTTTTTATTAGTGGGTTTGGTTTTTTGAGATTACGGCAAAACGCACTAGGGCTATCTGACTAAGAGGATGGATGTCTTCGAGAAGGACTTTCTCTGGCTTGTATACACGTTACACATGAGGAAAATCACAAAAATACCCATACAGCCAGCCTGTTCGCCTGGAATGGATCCCAGGTCGGATCTACAAGTGTTCAGGGACTTAACCGCTTGGCCGATGGTGGGCTTTTATTAGTCGGTAAACTGTATTTTCTTCAATAAAAAATAATCTTAGGATTTTATATTATGACAAAAACATTCAAGAAAAGACTGGAATAAATAAGTTCATCAAAATTTGAGCAAAAATGTTAAACTAGCAATATTTTGCATGCATTTGATTATGACTTTTTTTTTAAATATCTTACCCTCACCCTCCTTTATTTTTTTTAAACGAACATTCATTACAGGTCACTGCGTTCACTGCAGGTGCAGAGGAAACGCAGGATGTTACCATAAATATTGAACAACTTTTCTCAAAGCTTCAGTGCCTTCAGCAGGGCTAACTTTCAGATTGTCCATTTCTGTCATATCAACATCTGAACATAACTGATCAGTACTGTTCTCATTGCTGAAATTTTTATTAGGCTGCGGATCTATTGTGCGAATGATTTCGCTGTCACTCAAAACTAAAAAAAATGTGATACGCTGTTTCATTACGTTCTATCTACTGGTATTCCTACGAAATAGAAGTGAGACTCTATCTTTACATTTTTATTCTTTTTCTTCTATGCTTACAATCACAGTGTCACAAGACCATTAAAAGGCGCAATACGGATAAGAAAGGCCAAAATATCACTGATATTAGAATTCATGAATGTAAATGGTTTTCGCTGTACCCTTCTAATATTACTACTTTTTTCCAATGATTTCCTTAAACTGATTGCCGGCTCGGATAGCAGAGGACTCGGTTAATAAAGGCCCAGTTAACGAAGGTTCAATTGAATATGGCGGAAAAGGGTAATAACAGTAAATTTATTAACTATCTGTGCTGTGAACAATAGATGAACATTATAAATCAACCCTGAACGTATAAAGATCAAATGTAATGTAGAAAAAATTCTGTTTAGAGAAAGAAAAATCAGTTAAGCATTTCCAAAGCACTTTCTCCTTGTAATCAAAAGTAGGAAAATACTAATCAGGCGTGAAATGTTCTATTACTAACTTGCTGAGCGTGTATTCTAAGATAAAAAGAAAGTTTAACGAATGAAATATAATAAACAATAATTAAGCTGAATTTGGAAACATATGTGAAATGCAAAACTTTATATTGTAACAGAAACAGTATAAAAGCAGGTGTGTCAAGGGAGATACACGAGTTAAATTAGAAGCATTAAGCTAGCTGCATAACTAAATCATACTAAAACTCTGATACAAGCAGCAAGTGAAAAAAGATTAAACCGTGATTTGGAATATCGTATATTCTGGCTTATAACGTGCTCTTTTAATACAAAAAATAAGTTCGAAATTTACGGGTGCACGTTATACGCCGGATATAAAAATCATAGATTAAGAATAAGGAAAAAATCAGTATACAAAAATTAGATTGTCACATGTAACTAAATGATGTTTATTTAAAAGAAATGACATCTTTTGAACATAAAAATTTTCATTACCGACTAACATGAAAAGTTCGTCTTTCTTTATACCTTCAAGCACATCATCGAATTCTGTTTCATGTTCACCATCATTGTTACTCTGATCCATAAATAAATAATGATCATCAGTTTTCCATCTTGCACCAACACTAAACATCCTTGCTGCAGCGGGATTTGCATTTTCTTTCGCAAACTCAATGGCTTTGCATTTGAAGCCAGAACTGTATCGCTTAGCTTGGTAAGAGCCACATTTACTACTAAAAGGAACAACTGCATTTCAACTAAAACAACTGCGATTTACTAAAGCTTTTGATGCTCACTTCGAAATAACGGTTTCAAATGACTGCAGAACTGGTGGTGGACGGGAAAAATTGGTGGTGGAAATTCACTCTGTATTACATGCGATTGTAAAAACTGCAGATATTCATTATACCTACGCTTCTGGCCACAATGGTATTTTCGATAATGAGAGGGTTGACCATTTGGCTAAGCAAGCAACTTATCATGATGCTGATTTAATGTTGTCTGCTCCCAAGTCTTATCGGAAGCATGGCTTGAGAGGAAACTGTGGTTGATTTTGGAATGCTGAATATCTTGCTTCTGTGAAGGCTCAGTGAACAAAAAAATTTTTTCCAAGTGTATTTCAACGATTTAAGTGTAAGCATTTCAACCGAATTATAAACTTACTCAGATTTTGACCGGTCGTGGAAATTTTGGAATTTATTTACTTCGTTTCAATATTGTGAATAGTGAACTTTGTGCTTGCAGCGATCCTATGAAAGATGTGAAGTAGATTTTATTGCATTATACTAGGTTGGATGCGAATGCCAGAAGTACATTTAAAGTGAGTTTAGGGCAGTTCTCTATCCGCTGGCCTCCTATTTTCTACGATCTTTTTAGGAGTTCCGAAGCCTTTTGCAGTTTTGCGCGACTTATTTTGTTGTTTGAACTTTTCGTATTATTATTTATATGATTGGATTTTAATCTTTTATGTGTCATTGTATTATTTTATGTATTATCTATATATTATTACGTTATGTATTGGTATATTGCATCATTTTTTCTTTGTATCAATACTAATTTTAAGTATCATTTCATTTTTATTATTATTGTATTATCATTAAGTTGGTTTATCTTCGTCTATAGGAGTATTAACATTATTCATGATATATTTTCATTATAGCAGTATTTGTATTATATATATATTATCTCTCCAGACCTAGATATTATATTTTTGTTGTTTAATCGTATTTCTTTGCATTATGAGTTATTTACTACATCTGTAAGCTTCGTGGAATACTTCATGGAACATACTTCATGTTTTCTTAATTAAAAAACAATGACTACAGGAAGAGAAAACAAGTCTGAATCCTAATTCCGCAAATTCATTTGTGTCAGAAGGGCTTTCTGTCATCGTTTTCTCAAAACGCTAGAATAACATCCTTCCGTACACGTGCATTAAATACAACCAACCATCTTTTCAGAATTATTTACTCTCTCAAGCATCCCCCCACACACATACATGCATTGTTCCCTTTATCCCTTATCAATTCAGCATACGATTATTCGAACGCCTGGGACAAATATTCGAATGAAGCCCTTTAAAACATAAAAGCATCGCACATGTATTTTTCAGGTTTCTTCGTAAAGAAAAGAGTGTACGTTATACGGCGAATATGTCTGAAAATTAATAAATGTAGTTTAAAATAATAGGTGCGCGTTATACGCCAGAATATACGGTATATGAAAACTTGCAAGACTCAGTTGTATGCAAAAAACCGAATTCAGAAGAAGTTTTTGATAATGGCTGTTACAAATATAAGTTAAGAAAGCATCCCACCCAATAATGCGGAAATTCGTTTTATGATGTGGAAATTTTATTTGAGCATACCTATGTAGGTTACAATAATTTTACACTTCTACACAAAGGGACTGTATCTGTTTTTTTATTATTTTGTATGAAGTCTTGCGAGGAATACTTTATGCAGATTACTAGGCTTTTCGGTAAGAAAAAAAAAATCAATGCACCATTGCTGGTATTCAAACCATGGATCTTTCAGTCACCAAATGACTGTGATAACTATTTGCATCTTAAGAGCAAGCATCTGGGGATACGATAATTTCGTACAATCTTATAATCTTGTCTACTTAAAGGGCGACTGGGAAAGACCATGAGTTCCATTCAAACAAATCCAGATGGCGATGAGTTATCGTTCATCTCACATTTAGTTCGGAAACCGCTGTCAGGATTACTAGGTTTTCAGAGCGGGAAATATGAAGAATCAACCACGCCCTCGAAGGGGCTCGAATTCTTTATTTTGCTAACTACGCATACTAACCACTTACACTACAAGCGCAAGCACAGGAGGAGACGATAACACCTCACAGCATTATAAATTGTTCTATTATAAGAAGATTGCATGTTTCACAGTTAATACGCTGTAGTAGTTTATAAGCCTATTTAAAGTGCAACTGAATAACAAATTAAAAAAAAATTCTTTTTGGGCAGTGTGGCCTAATTACGTGATTAATAATTTTATACCGTTGTTTCGTTGATTAAATACAACAAGAGACTGGAGAGCTATCTGTCTAAACAGAAACATGATTTTGTGGAGGAATTTATTTTGGAAAAAGTCTCTTACTTAATTGAAATTACATTACGCGAAGAAAACTATAGGAACACCAGCCCGTTCCTGCATCAAAAATCGAACTCGAAATGCAACTACTAGGTTTTTGTATTTAGCCGCTTGGCCTTTTAGTAGGAGAAATGTTTGAATAAATTTTTTAAGTAAAATTTCTGGCATTCAGTCTCACATATTAATGAAAGCTTACATTTACACATTGCCTACATAGTTATGGGCTTTGACGTGGAATATTAATTTCGTTTGCAAAGTTAAGAATTTTAATTTCCTATAATTTCTATAATGGCTTTGATTTCATATTTTGATAAACACTTGAAAGTTACATATTAGCTTCTTAAATAACATTTATGACAAATTAGCTAAAATCTAATAAGATGATAAAATCACAGTACTGAGATGATGGTAATGAAACATGCGTTTAGCTATCAATTTACTCACTACGATCTGCGAGGGTATGCTGACCGCTTCAAACAAAGAATAATTAATAAACGAATCAATGGGGATTCAGTAACTCAATTGATAGAGGATTCTACTGCATACACATAATTAGAGATTCTAATTTTGTGAATTCTGATTGGAACGTAGATATTAGAAGCTATATTATGTAATCACTAATCTCAGTCATCGAAAACGTTAGGAATATAAGTAAATAATTTTCTATTAAGCTTGTACTCCATAAATGTGAAAAGCCGTTGGAAAGATAAAATTAAGCAAGTTGCGGAGAAGAAATCATAAAGCCATGGGAACACGAGAATGGATACATTATTATAGGTTGAAGCTATACTACTCTCCAACAACTAAGTAACAAAATATTTTTCTGCAATAAATTTTTGCAATTTCAAAATGAGTTATAAAAGTGTCAAGTATAGTTTACTTGAAGATTAAAAACGCAAATTGAGAAAAACAATAAAATAGATCCTTCATTCTTTAAAATAAAGCTACTTTAGTTTAATATAGTAGAACTCCATGAACTTTTGCTTCTGTAAATGCATTGCTTTATAAAGTGTCTTAACGCATGCTTGGCTTCGAAATAGTGTTTCAGATTCGTAGAGATGTCGCAGCAAAACCGCTGTAAAATAGCGAACAATCGGCTGGCTGACATTATAAAATAGACAGCAACTGACACTATAAAATGGAGCGTTGAAATGAACTGCGCCTGTTATAGGTTGGGATAGCAAGACAATTACTTGTTAGTGAATCATCCACAAACCATTTAATTAATTCTTTAGTAAATCTAAGATGTCGAGAAGACTAATCACAGGCCATTCGCTGGATATCAAACGTCTTGATGAATATGTGTTTTCTGAAACTTTGGCTCCGAAGCTGAGACACAATAATGTCGCATCTTATTGCTAGCCATATTATAATGACATAAGGGTAAATATTACTTCAAGGCTTCATTTTAAACAGAATTAGTTAGATGTGTTTTTATATTCCACTCACTCACTTAAATTCGGCAGTTCGACTATGTCTAGCAAGAAAAACTATCACATAAAGCTCAGTGTCTCTCATGGATGAATTTAGATCTAAGTAACATTCTGAATTATGCCCCCCTCAAGATCCAGAGAGAGAAAGAAAACTATAAAACCAGCTAAACATTCTCGAAAATAGCATTTATGGAAATGACAGTACCATGAATTGAGCAGGAACTTCGCTAGACGCCAATATTAACCTCCTGCATACTTTCTGATAGATCTCTGAATGCTCAAGGATATCCGAAAGAAGTCCGTCAGCAGTATACGGGTTAGTATAGTGCCTTAGCCGATTCATTTCCTTAAATGGACACTTAATCCTACTATTAAGAAACTATTGTGAAGTGGTACATTGCCGATCAGTTTATTTAGCGAACTGATAAGCCAACTTCGACCCAGTCCCAACTGAGAAATTGTTGAACTACGTAGAAAGATCTTCTTCACTTTTAGTTTTCATGCAACCCTCATTGTAATTTTCAGAACACGCTTCAAAACTTTCTATGGTGGAACTACAAAACTAAAAAGGTACTTGTCCCCTTTTATAGACACACTCATCAAGAATCTCAGAGAGTACAATACAACTGTGGACTTCGACAACGTCTACAACCAACTGATAGCATACTGTAGGATAGCATGTCAACAAACATTTCGAACAAAAATTATTCATTCACGTATTGGTATTTCTTGGTGGTCTGACACATTATCTACGGATCGCAGAAATTTACGAATGCTCAGAAAACAAGCCCAAGCAACAACTGACCCTTCTACTCGTTGTAACCTATTTGTTAACTATAAAAAGTCACAGGCCGCTTTTAAACAAAAAATCGCAACTTCCAAGCAAGATTCCTGGCTCCAGTTCTGCACAAAAACAGTTGATACCTACGGGACAGTTTTCAAATTCGCCACAGATAAAATCTTCAGATCCACGGTTCTACCAGTAGAAATACGAAATACTCCCAACGGCTAAGTCACCAAAAGATAAAATAAGATTCGTTCTTTCTTCCCTTCCCACTAGCTTCCCACAGCAATCAAAACTGAGAGCTAAATTTAATAACTATGATTCACATAGGCAGTCTACTAGACCTCCTTCAAATAAATCTGAACTGACAAAAATAATAAAGCATATTAAACCCAAAAAGACCCCTGGGCCCGATAGCATAGACAATGCTATCGTCCAAATGCTTTTTAAAATTGTTCCGGACCTCATCATATTATTTATAAATACTTGTTGGAGACTCCGACACTTCCCTTTACATACAAAAAGAGCAAAAGTGATACTAATTCAAAAAAAGGCAAGGATCCTACCCAAGCATCTTCTTATCGTCCTATCTGTCTTTTCCCAGCTTTTAGGAAACTCCTGGAACGCGTGATCCTGGGTAAATTACAATACTTCTTATTTCATAATAACGTTCTGGATCCCTCAAAATTTGGTTTTCTCAGATGCAAATCAACAGAGCAGGTAATTTCGAGTCTTCTTTCAGTAATTCGCGCTAACAGAGAAAAGAATTTACACTCTGATTATCAGCTTAGATATTCAAGAAGACTGTGTGGTGGTCGGACATCTTTGATGCCTTGGTCACTATGGAGTGTCCAGGTGGTCTCGTAGACCTCATAAGGAGCTATCTCCAAGATCGCTCCATTCAAGTTACTCTAGACTCTGGAATTGTCACACAAGAACTGCATCGAGGATGCCCTCAGGGCTCTCGTTTATGTCCTGTCTTATGGACAGTGGTCGCAAATTCATTGCTCCAAGAGTTCAAAAATACACCTAATTGTTCTATTACAGCATATACAGAAGATTTTATTCTTATTGTAAACGGAGAATCAAAACTAAAATCACCAGCTCAATATTGCCTTGATAAGTTCAGCAACTGGGATAGAGGTCACAAAATTACTATTTCAGTCTCTATGACTCAATAGGAGCTGCAACTCCTCTTAAACGAAAGCCCACATTGACTCCAAACTTTCTTGGCTGCCGCACCTGAAAAATATTAAGAAGCGAATTGGAATTTTGAATAATAACATAATACGGACCACGGCTAAAAATTGAGGTGTCTCTTCTTCTTTACAAAACGTTTGGTATCAGGCAGTCACAGAAAGAATAATTTTGTACTGTGCTGGTATCTGGGCAACTTCTTGAACTAAACATGAACGCCATCAGCTTCTCTCCGTACAAACAATGCCCCTTCTACAAATCAGTAGGAGGTACCGTACAGCTTCAACAGCAGCTCTGCAGATACTAACTGCTATTCCTCCTCCCGATAACCTGCGGAGCGAGAAGCAATACATTCCTGTATATTAAGACTGAACAAACATATCATTCTATGGAACTTTCACTTTTCAGCTTCGGACTACGAGATTCAGATTATCTTTGCCACCCCTCCTATAATGATCTAGATTGTTATATTTACTCTAGATAGCCTAAGTCACTAATTCGCGGGATCGCCATTTACACAGATGGTTCGCGTACTGAGGCAAGCACAGGCTGTGGTCTGTGCCATGCTAAATGTTGCCCTGAAACACACTTGGAAAAGAAGATTAAGTAATCCTAACTCAATATTTCAAGTTGAATTGACGGCAATAAAAAATTCTCTTATAGATTCGATTCACAAGCCCATATATGTAGTGACTATCTGTCTAGTTTGGAGGCAATTGGTGGTATAAATTCCAGAAATCCGCTAGTCGTAGAAATTCAAAAATTACTCCTCAACATAACTTCAGAATTTCGTCCACGGTTATACTGGGTTCCAGCACATATGGGCATAGTTGGCAATGAGCTTGCTGACGAACTTGCCAAGCAAGCAGCAACTGGCACGAACTTGCCGGAACATCCCTTGCCAAGTTCCTATCTCAAAAGGATTACTTACAAGCACTTAATAAATCACTGGCAATCCAGTCGGAATATTGCAACAACGGGAAGACGAACTTTTCGTTTTTGTCGCCATGACTCTACTAAAACGCTTACATTTTCGTCTGCATTGACAACCTTTCTTTCAGGCCGTGGATCTTTCATAGCATATCGTCATCGATTTGGTCATACAGAATTGGACACTTACGAATGTGGCCAGCAAGGAACTGCGGATCATTATACGTTTTCCTGTTGTCTTACGAAACCAAGTCATCTGATCAATACTGAGAACAATGGACTTACATCTACTAAAAACTAAGGGAGCTCTTACTAAACTAATTAAAATATTGCAATTCTGCAATGAACGATATTCATGCTCATCAATTAGCTATGTTATCGTTGTATAAACCTTTTTTATATATTCATTTATTTATTTAATATTTATATTTACATTATTTCTTGGTTTTATTTATATTATTTCTTTCTTCATTTATTTTATTTTTGTTTTTATTTTTTTGTTTCCTTTATTACAAGTACTTATAAAATTTAATCCGCAACATTTTTTATTGCATTAAGTACCTATTTATAACTCTGAATTATATGTAGCATATGAATGCAAGTTGTCATTGTTTAAGTAACACTGCTACTCTACGTGCTCTCTGATTTTCTTTAAAAAGTTATTATTAGACCTGTAAGCCCTACCTTGGTCCACGGTTTACAGCACGGTAGTAAAGTAGTTTGCTGGACTGTATTTGATCTTCCGCTGAGGTGGCACTATTCTATTTGGTTCACACACGTCAGAAGTTACGTCAGAAGCCTGCTCAGTGGTGATCAATCAATAAATAAAAAAACTATTCTGTAGCCATTTTATATTATACAGTAGGCAAGAAAAGGTTTGGAAGTGTACACGGGCTGGTCTGTGGAACTGGTGGAGCAGTAAAGTCGCTGAACACTAGTAGTTAGATCCGAGGTTCAAAGCTTGCGAACAGGATGGCTGCATGGGCATTTTCGTAGTTTTTCTCATGTGTAATGTGTATACGAGCTAGTTTTCCTTAGAAAGTCTTCCTCTACTCTCAGGCAGATAGCCCTTGAGTGCATTTCCATAATTAAATAAACCAACTCTCAAACTGGTAATTGTTTAGTAATGTAGTAATTGACAGCATGGGGACAAAGCGACAACTTTTCACTCAGCCTCATAATAGACAAGTTTCATAGTGAGATTAATTTTTTGCGTGGCTTTTACAAAATTTACTATTCTTGAATTTTGTAAATATGCTTTTATTTAAAAAGCTTAATAATTTTTTGCAAATAAAAATATACAAAACATTTAAAATACAGCAAGTCATTCTAGTGTCTACATTTGGTTGCATTTTTATGGTCTTTCCTTTTTTTAAACATTATGGAGCAAAAGATATTTATTATGTAACTTTAGGTGAACGTTTCTGACTTTAAAAAATGCTTGGATATGCTTTGTCCCTTTCTTTTTAAATATTCCATATAGTAAACGAAACGCTTTGCAAAAACACGTAAATTTATTGGCAGATTCTCCTTGAAATCCTGGTTTGTGCTTCTTGCTTCTATAAGATTAAAAGCTTAACTCATTTGGAAGATTGCGAAGCACTTTCAGTGATTTAAATTTCATGCATGCAACATAAGATATTTAGACACGTATCCTATACAGTCCTTAGGATATTTTGAAACAGGAGACGGGAAAAATGTGCTTTACTCTCGCCGGGACTCGAACCATGGACCTCTCGAATACGCGCTGAGTATGCTTGCAGTTACACTACAAAGGCATGCGGAAAGGAGAGAAAATACATTATATACTCCTCCTTTTAAAAGGCGACAGGAAATTAGGGAACCCAATCACTAAATCCTGGTGATGATGAATTATCTTCCCCCAACTTTTAGTTCGGGCACCACTTAGAGTCATTAGATTTTTTTGAAGCAGGAGATGTGAGATGGGTAGTGTCCTCCGGGGACTCGAAATCTGGACCTCTCGAATGCTCCTTGAATATGTTTCCAATTACAACACGAAAAAATGCGGAAAGTAGGAGAAAACCCCTACAGTAATGATGTCCTAAGACAAGTGTTTCATATATTTTTTTTTCAATGCACTCGACTCTTATCAGCTTCGAAAGTGCAGTGTAAACAGGTATGATTACTGAAGAACAGAAACTGCTTTTCCTTATCTATAACGTTCTCCTTTTCAGTACACACGCACTCCAACATTCTTTTGTGATAGTTTAATTTAGGTATTTAAAGAAAAATTACTGTATCAAAGAACTGGAAAGGAAAAGAGCAGCACGATTTACAAATAAAATATTTTTGAAGTAGAAAGAGGTACATACTAGTATTTCTTTTGTCAATATCACTGTCTAAAATTCTAATATTTTTTCAACATATTTTAAGAGTTGTTGTAAGGTTATGTTAATTAGTCCATTATGTTATTATTTGATCTATACTATCACTTTTATTTTCGTCAGCTCTCACCAGGATGCAAATTAGATACGTGCATGTAGAAGGATAAAGAGCTTTGATAGCGATGCTGATCGCTGCGCTATTTCCTCATCCAGCTGTGCGAATTACCGGAGATAGGAGTTCTTCTTTTTCTAGCGAGATGCGAGCAAATTTAGTTGAGTCGTCTTAGCAAATGAAACTTTATTACCCAATTTTTCTGAAACTGTATATAATTTATTAGATGTATCGGAGGAAGCTTCTTCGAGGTGTTTATTACTCTCAGTTCAAAGGTTTGGTGTCCTTGCAAAATAATCAGTATTGCAACTTGAGGAAAATGTTTATTGCAAATCACGTGACAAGCGATCAAATAAAAAATGAGCAATTACATTTTGGATAATTAAGTCTTTTCTTTATTAAATAAATGCGTAAGTCTCCGTTTTTAGTTAATCTACGATGAAATATCGTAACACATTTTCACTTGCCATTTGACTTTATCATTTTGAAAAGCTTATTTTAAATGCAGCATTTTATATCCAACTGCTTTAATTTCGGAAAGCCTGATTCTTAGGCCTTTTGTAACAACTTATCTTTAAACCGTTTCAGTTGTTAAACTGAAATCTGCATACCAAAGATAAGATTGCAGCTTTTTTTATGTCTTGCGATTTTTATAGCTTGTATTTTATGTAAATGGTTTTTAACCTTTTGAAACTTTACCAGTAAACTCCTCGAGGTATTAAATTGTAAACCAAAGTTTTCAGATTGCAGTTTAATTTTTATTTACATTGTTAAATGACTTGTCTTTTAAACAAACGTTTAATTCTCTTTAAAAATTATATTTTATCTAATTGATGAATTTTAGGAAGATTTTCGTTATATTAGAAAGGTATTTAATTGATGATTAGAAAGCTATCCAATTGATGAATTTTAGAAAGATCGTTTTTGTATTTTTGAATAAAATCATAGATTTTTTTTTATTGCCAGCGTTTGACATAAAATTATAATTTCGTAGGTTTTAGTATAAAAATTTCATTAGCTTTTTGGAACAAGGTTAAATTTAATTATTTTATTGCAAAATACTAAAATTGTTGGTTGTAACCAACTGCGTTAAATTACTATATACTGCTAATCTTCTCAATTCAGTACCGTATATAAAAGTTTTGGCTGTATGAGGACTTCTGTACGTTTTTTTAATGTATAAGGTAAATAAAAATTTACTCTCTTACGAAAAGCAGCCTTCACGCCTAATTTGTTAAAATTTGTCAGACTTAAACCTAAACTTTAATGCAAAGAAAAATGTTTATCTTGTAATAAAATATACTGTTCACTTAAAAGTTTTAGTATTTTGTTTTTAAAATAGCTTATAATGCTTCTTTGGGCTAAGAACACAATTAAGATCTAAACTTATAAGTCGCAAAACAAAATACGCTACTGTCTTATATACATAGTACACACACACATATATATATAAAAGACACTAATACTACTTGCCTTGCTTTACACAAGTGAAACGTAGACATTAAATAAAGACATACAATGCTCACCGGAAATGTTAAAAACTTTGAAAATTAAAAGCTGGATAGAAGTCACTGCAGATAGAAAACGCTGGAAGGAGCACGTGGTTGAGGCAGGTAAGGCCTTGTAAGGGGCTCTTGTGCTTGTGAAGGAGAAAGAAGATGTAAGCTCAGGTATTAGTAAAATTCTATTCTTTAATACCGCATCTATAGTCGGTTACAAATCGAGGACAGTGAAGTTTATTTCGCTATCTTAGAGAGTTTTATAAATCCCGACACTTTGATGACCTTTATTGTAGAAGTGAAATAGCTTGCTACTTGGTCCTTTGTTGAAACTATGTATGAATTTGGTAAAAGGCCCTAGGTTTGAACCTTCAAGTCAGGTCTTCCTTATGTTCTCACTTCTCCATGGCTATGTATCTCACGCTATACAGTCTGCGGTGATTTGCCTGATCTCAACAATTTCGCTTTGAACATCTTTTACATTTATCTGTATCTAGCGTCATGAAAATTTATTAGCAATTCCATTTTAAGTTGAGCGCACTAAGGATTGTCTGCCGTAATGTTCATGATGTGCATGCATTATAAAATATGCCTGAGAATTTTTTTCCTAATGATACAACAGCTTTGTTGTGCGTCTGAAAGGCTCTTATGGAGACAAGCCACGGCATGTGCCTGGCGACCTGTTTCTTGAAAAATAATTAAGTCTATTTCAGTCTTCTATACGAAGTATCAAGGATTACAGCGAGTCGATATCAAAGGAGTTAATACTTTGAAAGAGTATTTCCACTCTTTATTTCCCAATATATGAAATACGTTGAAACAAATATGTTGTATGAGCTGAAATATGCTGTAAGAAAAATCCTTAACTGAAAACAATTTCAAGACCAACACTGTTACATAACCTTGGTATTCTCAAGATTAATTTGGATATTTAGGGCAAATGACGTCAGAAAATAGCTAACATTCCATTAAAAAGAACATCTTCTGAAAGGTTCTGTTTTGGACTGTACTGTTTTAATTACTTCTGCATTTTACTAAGAATACTCTACTGCTACCCTTAGAAAATCCATCCTGTCATTCCTACATGGATAATGTAACCTGTCTGATACCGTGTGGACATATGCGCAGAATTTACGAATATTCGTGAAATGTTTTTCACAAGGTACCTGAATTCAGAATAGGCCACGCTTGTTGTTTTGAGCTATCGAAATCTTTGTCCTGTAAAAATGTTACCGTTTTACGAATATTAAGTTTTATGTTTCTTAGTTAGCAACCACTTTTTAAGGCAAGGCAAAGACACGTAACCTAGGTACTTTTAAAGAAACCTAGGTCATATTTACATAACACATGGGATAACCACAAAGTACATATACAGTCTGTGTTTCCCAGTTCGAACTACCAGTCTTTAGTAGTTTGTGTCAATCAATCCACTTCATACTTATCGAAGAAAAGCTAGTTCTACCTTCAATACTACAAAATTAACAAAACAAAAAACTCTACAATGAAAATTCTTCTTAAGAAGCTGTATTTATTATTAGACTTGAAATGGTCTTTATAAGCATGGAGATAAGACAAGGAAAACGATTGTGCATCTGTAAAATAAATGAATGTAAACATAAGATTATCAGTTTTTGCAGAAATCAATGAAAAAATGTCATTACTGAAATAGTTAAGAGAAAGAAAAAAAACAACGAAGATCAGGGGGAAAGATAAAATGACTCAACGTTAATTGGAACCTTTACTGACAGCACAGACAGCTGTTCCTTCTTCAGAGGTAATTTAGACATATTCTTGTAGAAGAACCTTTATTTCTCAGGAAAATGACTCCCAACAGTAAGTTGAGAAATTAGAGATAAATCTTTTTTCCATCTGTCGTTAAAGTTTCTATCATTCTAACGTTCGGCAAGGGACTACTCGGAAATTTTACTTAATCTGATGGTGTTCTTACTTCAGTTTAATATCACTATTATTTCTGTCAATTTGTATGGCTAAATAACGCACAGAAACCTTCTTAAAAATACTATTTGACAGTCTTAATTCACCTCTAGTTACCTTCTAATTAATGTTCAGTTACCGCTATTACTACAGATAACCAACTTCTTTCCAAATTCTTGATTGCTGATTCAGAAATAGCTTATTTTATGCTGTATCACTTACGTGAGGCGTAATCTACTCTTAATTAGCTCTAATCCAATTTAAATAAGTATTACTTTAAATTCTCGATTGAATTTTCACTTCAAAATTCACTGAGCTCTACAAAAATTAAAGACACAGCTAATACTTTATTCTACTTCACAAGTTGTTAGGGTTACATTAAGCATTTTACAGCATAAAGTAACCAATCGCCTGACTTGCCTGTGAACATAAAGTTTTCCTTTAGACTGCTTGTAAGTATAATACTTAACTGACTTCTAATAGCTTATGGATAACTACTAACCGCTAGTCAAAACCTGAGCTTACCAACCAAGTTTGTCATGAGATTTTACTCTTACACGAGACAGCGGCTATTTGCTTAGTGACAAACTGGATGGCAAGTAGCCGACATTAATCTAAACTCTCACATCCGGTTACGAGCTATTCCTGTAACTTTATACTATACTGCTTGGCACTCAGTCTGCATTAATTTTGTTAAGAGCAAGCTCGTGACCAAAAGATGCAAACTAAAAATCAGTTTAGTTAGTGAAACTCAAATGTAATGCCACAGTGTACTTTAGTCATCGGAAACTTTCTTCAGTGATCGCCTTTTTATTAGCGCAAGTTCCACACTTTATTGCCGAATGTTTGCTGTTCGTTTAATAATTCAAAGTGTGAATTCTTTTCATTTAAACCTTGCATTACTGTTAAAATATACGCATGAGAGATCTAAGGTATAGAACTTTTATCAGAAAGAATCGTAGTTGCGTTTTGCATTGCATGTGCCTTCATTACATAAAAAAGAAAATTTTTGGATTTTTATTGCAGCCAGTCATTTTGAAATTATATTATGTCTGACGGCGTAGCAAAATACTGCATATCTAGCGTTTTTTTAATTAGAGAGCTCAGTCAAAATAGGTAAGCTGCAGTGACTTGCCGATATTATTAGAGATTTTTTTAATGGGACTCACCACCTATTTACCATCATGTTTTCAGATGGATTATGCAGCAACTCTTAAAGTAATAAAATCCATCTCGTTAGCTGACACCTCATGCTTGCATTTATCATTGTATTTTTCCTCGCAATATTCGTGTTAAAACGCGTAAACAATTTTCCTTTTGTTGTAAATGACTGTAAGAACACTAACTTCAGTTTTAATGGGACAAATTAGCTGTAATTTAAAAACAGTTTTACAATTGAAATTTGTAAGTTATTTATTGAATCCTGTGCCAAAAATATAAAACAAAGTTTCTCATATAGTCTCAAAAATTTTTACATATTCTCAGAATTTTTGTGTTTTATCTTTGCAAAATTTCAGTGCATCAGTTTGTAAACTTAAAGGTATATTTATTAATTGATATATCGAAAGCTAACTGTAATAGTCATCAGACAAACTTTATTGCAATATGATATGCATGGGAAACAATTTCTGACATCATTTCTTAGTTATCTGTTTGCTTAGACAGCTTAACTCTGATCAGCTGTGAGCGTGATCTAGTAGTAAAAGTGGGTAATGTACATCCAGCGAGAAATGGAAAATCGTTAGTTCGAGCAATGGCATGGTTTATTTTTTACGCTTTCCGTACCGAAAAGTCCAATAATTTTCTACAATGACTCTCGAATTAAAAATATGGTTGACGACAACTTATGTGGTAGAGGACAATTCATTATCTAATAAATTTGGTCACTTGGTTCTCTTACTTCTCTCCAGTATCCCTTTAAGTGCGTATGTGGCTGAGGGGATTGTAAAGAATTATCGCGGACTGCTCTTCAAATAGGAAAGGATGCAAATGATACAGATATTTAAGATAGAAATTTCTTGGAAACATAACGGTGCAATTACGTTTTTAATAAACTATATTACTTAAAAAAATAATGATCTATGAAGCTGATATAAATACAGGATTAAAGAACTATTATTTCTTCATTCTGGTTGACAAAGCAACACATTGCCGATCCAAGAATGAATTGCATTCGTCGTTATGAATAGTGGAAGAAGCTCTTTGCCTCGATTTTGATGTTATCTGCAGCTTTGATGGGATCGGTCAATGAGGGACTTAAATCACACAAACATCTATGGTTTTCATTCCTTAACTTCACTTTTCATAAAGAAAAGATTTCCGTCCCTATTGAAAGGTGATCTTGGAGTACGGGATTCGCAAAACGTTGGATGGAGACCTTACTGAGAATTGAAGCCAACTGTATGGCTCATCTTCATTTTCCTTTCGCATAAGTTGAGCTTTATGCGGATACTATTTCCTTGTAAACACCTGCATCATCGAATATTGGCTGATACTCGATACCGAGGAATACCCTACAGATGCTGCGTTGAGAACGCTTCATAAAAGTAGTTGTAACTGTGGTGGTTGTTACGTCATTTAAGTTTCCGATGTTTACAACTATGTATGCCATGCACATATCCCATTTTGTTTTTTTTAATAGCTTGCAGCAACACTGTAAGTAATATTAGCTTCGCTGATGAGGAAGTTGCTTAAACCAACAACAATAACACGGGAGCTTCTTCCACCTCTCATAAGGACGATCTCAATTCTGTCCTGGGCTGTCAGTGGCCTGATGGGTCATCTGGAATGAAAAAACAACTAGCCGTTAACAGTTCATTTACGTGAACTTCAATGGTTATCATGAATGAATAAAAATACAAAAAGTAGTTCTTAAGAGACAATTACACTTAAATTTCAAAATTAAAAACAAGGTTCAAAACAGCGCACAACATTCAAGAGCTTCCTGCCTATAACGAATAAAAAAATTAGACTTTTATTTCAATGGCTTACAAATTGAAATATGTTTCCAGATATTCAGGTCGTACTGCCGTATGACAAAGATTAACCGACACATTTAATTTCAAATTTTGCGATATTTCAAGTCATTTTCAATTTGCAATGAGGGGTCAGATTATAAGTATATTAGCATAATTCGAGGATGATTTTGTTCTCCTTAAATGACATTCAATAGTATTATTTTGTGATTTACTAGAGTCTTTAATTTATAATTTTGTTACATTTAACCCAAAGAAATTTCGTACAAGTAAATTATAAGTCTAAAAATACGTTATTAATAGTCTTACGCAGTTTTATTACTTCAGAATCACAACATGATAATTGTACAAAGAATTCATTAACTACAAATATTTTCTATTTTTTGATTAATGTAAATAACATTACGATGCGATTGCATGACAGTACTGAAACCTGTCAGTGTTTATTAGGTCACTAATTCTGTAAGATTCTGTGAATAAAAAGTCCATTTTGAAAAAAATTGTACTGGTCAATAGTTTTCACAATAATCTGCATGTAAAACTTCTTCACTTACCATAAACCTTTTTTCTCAAATGAATATTTCATTTTTAGTTACATACAAATGCAAACATATGTCTCATAAATTCGAATACGGCCCCTGAATATAATCTTCGACTTCAATATCAGATATCTCGGTAATTTTGTAAAACGCGAGACAATCTTTTTGTGTTTCATTTTTGATAGCGAGTGCAAAAGTTTTATAAATATATGTGTAGGGACAGGGAAAACGCACAAAAAGTTAAATTTCGTATTTTATGTAAAATAATTTTTTTAAATTTTAAATCGCAGAAATATGAATCTTTGCCTGTTTTAAAACATTTTTGTGACTGCAAATGTATGTCTATGACCAAAGGTTGCGAAAATAAAAGTGGGGTAAGGACTTTCCTGTATACGGCGCATATTATAACGTTATATTTCTAATAAGATTTCTGAAGATAACACTATTCCATCATATGAAGTCGACTACGCTATTAGTACTGGAATGAGTTTAATTTTTCAGAGGGTAATAACAGTAAATAATATTAAACACTAGTTTTTCAAAGCCCAGAAGGGCTGTTAGTCTCGAAACACGATTTTGCGTTGATTCACTTTAAATGTCATCTAGTGTAAATGCGTTGTTCTACTTTTCATTCAAGCCTTAAAAGACCCATTTTAGACGAGCGTTAATTCTGAACCCTTTCAGATATTTCTTAAAAAGTTTTTTTTCTGCATTGCTAGGTGCAGAAGTTCTCAAATTTACTTGTAACTCGAACAGTCATTTTTTTCTGATATGTAATATTTTACATTTCAGCTCTTATTACTAGAAAATGAAATATCTATCTGTTAATTCCTTCAATTCTATAATACGCTTTCTTACGTTTATAAATTTCATAAATTAGTAAGTTTTCAAATTTTCTTCCGCATGTTAGGTGCAGAAATTTCGAAATGACTTGCAATGAATTCCTCATTTATTGTGACATGTAAGGTTTTGTATTTTAGTTGTTATTATAAGGAAATATTTTATCTATCGGTTAATTTCTTCAGTCCCATAATACGTTTCCACATCAACAAAATTAAATTTGATGTCCAACACTATGGCTTACATATGGGAAAAATAACTTTAAAACTAGTATAATTCTTATTATTTTTCTTGTTTATTTTCGAAAGCCTTATTTTCCAAACAATTTCAAAAGGGTACTACCTATTTAATTTTCTCAGCATACAGTTTCGTACCTCTGACATTAGGTTTTAAAGGAAATGCACAAATCTTTCATTAGAAACGATTTGAAGAACAGTGGTCTGCCTTTGTAGGCTCATGTGATTATTTGAAACAAGAGAAACCAATTTCAGTGTTAGAATTGCTTATAATTTGAAGTAATTTAAGAAAACTCTTTCTCTGTTTCTGAAATAGAACACGTTTTTTCCGTTTCAGTTGACGTTTAAACAGTCAGTTTTCCTTTGTTACAAAAGTGTACTGTGTGCCTTTATTCACAATGCAATATTTCAACAAAATTGACTTGAACGGCTTTTATGGAAAATTAACTTTATAATGATTTTCACGAATCCTTCATGTATGATCTCTAAATTATTCCTTTAAATTACAAAAAAAGAAAGTAATATTTTCTCCAAATTGTCTTACAATATGCTCTATAGCACTATTCAGCTATAATTCTATTCTTTTACGTTCAATGAACCTTTTGCAATAAATTAGAACGTCGAGATTTGTAAATATATATTTTGCAAGGTGTTTCATGGGGTAGACACTCCAAAAAGTTGGTTCCAATTTACGGTAATGCTATATTCAGAATATGTTGTTTAAATCGTACCGTAGTGCAATGTATGGAATGTAGCGTTCTTTACAAAAAAGTGCTGAAAATATATTTACACATACTCGAACATGCCCCTGCATGTTATCAGACGCCACCCATAAGACGTGCCTGTCACCCCACCAGTGCCCGAGTTGAATATTGGGAGCCGTTGAATATTGGAATAAGGCCGTTGAATATTGGGAGATGCATCTGGGTTTGAACCCAGATGAAGGGGCTGGCAGCATGGCTGGTTTTCCCCATGTGTAACATGAATATGAGCCCGTTTCCGTTTGAAAGTTCTCCACGAATGCATCCTTCTCCAAAGGCAAATGGCCTTCATGTCCTCTGCCATATTCAAATAACCAACTAGCCAGTCCTTGTCTTCAATACGGAAAATGTAAATTTTCTTTACGCTATATGACTATTTTATTTTACTTAGAAATAAAATACATTCATAAAATTTTCAAAAGAACAACAAGAAAATCGTGTAATGTTTTGAGAAACAACTCTTGAATTTCAGGAACATTAAACTTTCGTTTATCTTTTTTTAACTTACTGAATTTTCCTTCAAACTTATTTCTTCAGTTAATAAGAAGAGATTCATCGCGAAAACTTCAGTATAAAATACCCCGGAATCATTAGTGTTGAAGAAATGATGACTTATAAAAATTATATGATGACTTATAACACAATTTTTAGAGAAGCTTTTCTTTAAAGTTTCAGGGAAAGATATGTTTTATCAACATTCATAAATATTTGCTTCTTATTATATTTTGCTATTTTTGGTGCAAAAATATTTCAAAGAAGGAATTATCTGAATGTGTATTAAAGAAAGTTCTCTTGAAATCATTTCCGTGTAAGACAATTTCACTGTCTTGACCAACAAAAATCTATATTTCCAAATATATATAATATATATATATACATATATATATATAATCTGAAAACATAAGAATGACTTTCAAAACTAATATAAAAATGAAAAAATATAAGAATGACTTTCAAAACTAAAATTCCCTACCTATTTGCTGGTAAGGTTGATATATAATAAAGTTAAATTATAACCATACAGGTAGTTTTATGAACTAAAACTACGGGCAATTTTTTAAATTTTGAATTATTAAAGAAAAGGAAAAAAAAGAAGGAAATGGCAAATGTAGGAGAATAATACTCAACAGCCTTTGTCTATTAATTTTTATTTCGAAATATTCTTTCAAATGTCCCTCTCAGCCAAATGCTGTTGACTATTAGTCTCCTACATTTGCCCTCTATTTTTATTTTTATTTATTTATTTATTTATTTATTTTTGATAATTCAAAATATCTTTTTCCTAGTTCTAAATTCATAAAACTGCCTTTGTGGTTATAATTTAACTTAATAATATATATATTTCTATATCGAAATACTCAAACAAAAATAATAATGAAAGTTAAATTTTGCATTTTTTCGGTCCTTATTCCCTCATAAAGTTAATATCATTTTCTGGGTTATGTACATAAAACAACTCTTATAAACAAATTTTTTGTTAAATAAAAGGAAAATATAAACTAAACCAAAAGACAGCCCTTAGTGAGCCTGCAACGCCCTTAAATCTGCTCTCTAGACCATGCGCCCGGGTGTATGATCATCTAGCTTGGTCAAGTGTTCAGCTTGTCGTAGGACCCCCGATGTTTTTAGTCTTCGAGCAAACTTAGAACTCATTTTATGGACCCACTCAAGGGAAAAAAGGCTGAGTCAGTCTTGCCCAGCCTGGGGATCGAACTCGGACTTACGGTGCTGCCGCGCCTCAAACATAAAAATGAGTCATATGTTTGAACCTATACTCTTTCAAATGGGCTGTTTGCTTACGATTGCTAAGCCACAGCTAGGCTCCTACAGCTGGGTGAATCCACACGATATCCCAGCAGCTGAAATTTTTTTAATTCGATTTTATTTCTTATAGAGAAACGCGCATTCGCTTCGCAGAACATTTCCGAATAATCTTACCGAATTAGAGCGAAATCGGAGTTGCAGTGCGCTCCCTCTTTATAAAATAAAGCAGACGTCGTTATAACTTAAATGTTACGCAAAATCAAGCGACTTATTGAATTGGAAATTTAAATAAAAGTTTGAAGTAAAATTTTCCTTGAAAAGTAAATGGTAAAGATGAATTAAAATTAAGATGATTAACCAGAACCGAAAGATTTTTATAGTTGTGAAACGTTTCCAAAATATCTGTTTCGCCAGCGGATGACTTTTTTTTTTGAGTAATTTTGACGGCAAAGAAATAATTAATTTCGGAGCTTAGGATAGAGTCTTTTAGGCTGTTTGGTGCAGGAAACATAAAAAAAATAGCTGTGTCCTTGCCAGGATTTGAACCATTATTCATCCGTATGCTAACCACTTACAGCACAAACAAACAAAAGACGCAACTTAGTAATTCCTTATAAAATGAAATAAGCTTTTTTTCCCCTCACCTCCGAACGATTTAACGCCTGTATTATTTGCTTTTTCTGCTTGCATTCATTAAAAATTAAATCTTCTCACGTAGGAACAAGCTAGATGGATTTCTACATAATGATTTGTTTATTATTATTATCACCTAGTGCTACAGGAGAAGCAGCTACTTCGCTAACAGTTTCCAGACCACAGTCTGCCAGCTGAATGAAACCGTAGTCTCATAACCATTTGTAGGAAGATAGATTAGTGCTGCACAGTAAGCATTTAAACTAGATTAAGGCAATTATAAAAGCTAAAAATTAGGAAATCTTCCTGATTATAAGGGGAATGTAAAATGCACACACACATATATATATATAAGAATGACTATATATGTATTCATATATGTACATGAAAACTGGAATGATTAGTCATATGATTACCGATGTAGTATGCACACTTCATAGATTGCACTCATGTAGTGTGAAATCATTAAGCAGGGATAAGACCACACGCTATCAGGAAGCAAGTGAGATATTTAGTATAGTGATACGTCACATAGTCCGACTCCGATCAATCCGGATTCACTACAGTCTGGTTTGAAAATTTCAAAGCAAGATAAATATTTATTGAAGAAATTTTTTTTTTAAAATATAAAAAACTGTATTTCAGTATGCAATTTTTTTGTTCTTTTTATATAGTCAGTTTTCTTTTATGCGGTTTTAAAGTTACGCAATACAATACATATTTAAATTGCCATCGGGTTCTCTAATGGGCATGTATATACGTATGTTCGAACCGTTCATTATTGAGCAGTCACTCGAGAAGACGGGGAGTGCCCAGAATAGGCATCCTACCTATTTATAATAATAATAATGATCATAAATAATGAGTTCAGAAAAAAAAGTGATATTTTCACTGTGAAAACCTAAGAGGCTCAATTTAGAACAAAAGCTCGATATAATGACTCTTCATGGAGAAGGTGCGCCGCCCAACCGGGATGGTGGTTATGAACGCTGATTAGCATACCCAAGCAGCCAGGTTCGAATCTCGGATAAGGCATGGATGCTTGTAAATGTGTACTGTATCTGTGAGGCAGGCGGGCACTCTAAATATGCGGCAAATTGAAAGTCCTCTCCAAAGATTGGTGATAGGGGAAAATAAGTGGGAGACCCTCGGACTCGTCCTCCCCCTGGCGTTCTCTCCCTCAGAATTGGGAGGTGGAACTGATTTAAAGTCGGGATTTTACTTAGTATGCTCAAGGTTCTTGCCAACAACAGACGCATTTGACTCCTTGCCACGATAAATGTCCTTTGCTTGTATTGACCTTTTTCAGAGAAGTGAGATCAGTAACAACGACGGAGAAGGTACGTCAGTTGCTAAAAGAGCTAAGTAAAAGAAATATATGAGTTACCAGCTAGAAAATTTATGAAAACGAAAGATGGATGCAAATCATGATGTTTAAATTTGCAGTTTTTACAGGGTAAAAAATAAGTAATGAAAAACTGGCATTTTTAAAAACTATTTCGTATAAAGATATTTGAATTTATTGATCATATTTTATTTATTGAAAAAAAGGTGAAAATGTTTTTCTTAAAATCGATAATTTATTATATGTATTTAGTTCTTTGATTAGTCCAGTTTCAAATATTAGTCCTATATGGTTGTGGAACCGAATACGCGGACTACGCAAGGTATTGCTACTTACTGATTAACTACGTTAGTGAGTTCGGGAAGTTGAGCCATGAGTTCTGTCTACCAATTATTGAAGTAACCATCTCTCACTGGTTGGACTTACTGGACATAGGTTTCTAATCGCTTCTTTAACGGATACATTGATGATTTATCTGATATACATGGATTTTTATAATACAATACAAAAGTTTATCTTTTTCTGATACTAAAAATAAATATTAAATATTTGAAGTGCAGAAAAATATTCATATATTTGAAAGTAGTAAATAATTAACTGCTGTTGATTTTGACTAATTTTTTAGAATATTTACAAATAGCAGTAAAATATATTTGCTTCTGCACGTAAAGACACACACGATATAATGCTTCTAATTTCATTCTATTCGTATTAGAACCGAGGCCGAGAAGGCCAAATGTACCTTTTCGAGGCTTTGGGTTTCCTTGTGGATTATGGCAGTATGAATCAAGATTGGAGAAATGATCTTCTGGCATGCACATCATGTTGTTAAATGCAAGTTTATATTTCAGTCTAAAGTAAAATGCATTGAAATAAAAACAATTTAGATCAAAAGTTTATCAGGACTTAGTCCTCTGTGCATACTCTTTGCAAACATGGTGAATTACTTACAAGGTTCTTATCCTTACGTTCTAAGTCCTGAACTGGAACAGGGAGCGGAAGGTACGCTATGTTCTGATGTAACTGCTGGGCTGGAGAATAACTGCACGTGAAGGGATTTGAAATCCTCTTTTATTCACTCACTATTAAATACAAACCTCCCAATTCGGGAGAGATACAGAACGTAACAGACCAAACTTTGGTCGAACTTAACAATCAAATAAATTTAAATAAATTAAAATATAACTTAAATTAAACTTTGCTTCGCAGAGCAATTCGCGGAGATTGGCCTCTACCGAAAAGGGTGCGTAGCAAGGTATACTAAATACTACCGCACTTTAATTTATTTTACAAAGCAATCACGTAGTAAGCACTATGGCTTATAAATTTAAACTGCTAGCTGGTCAGGCGAACGTTGAGCAGCGTGACTGTGATCTGAGGCAAAGCTCTCACACACCGAGAGGTTTCTACCTCTGTCTTAAATAGTGCTTGGCTGAACTTCAAAAATTAGCATAAGCTAAAAACGCGCGCTTCTTCTGACAGGAAGTTGAAGCAGAGAGGAGATAGAAAAGATTTAAATTAAAATAAACTTGGTTAGTTTAACTAAAACCTTACAAGTTATCATGATTATTTTCTGTTAATTTTAACACAGGTATCAATAACTTAAATTAAATCCTAAGCCACTTCCATGTAGCACATTATGTATAATTTCCATTAGTGTATAGCCATGAAGAGTCATCATTACGGATATATTTTTCCCCTACAATACCAAAGCAACTTATTCTGAAAAACGTATTACCTCTTGTCAGCAAACAAAAGAAACTTTATACGAATGCTTTATAAATATTTAACTTTTATGAAGAGGTCTCACAAACCAGATTTTTGTGGTAATCAGATCTAGATGTCTAGATGTTGGATCGTACCATTTTTGTTCACGAACTGGGTGTCTAGAATTTGCTTTAGATTGAAATATGAACTTACATGAGTAGTAGATGTCTAGATGTTTGTATCATACTATTAATGTTCACGAATATATTCCATTCATATTCATTCACTTATAGCTTTAACTCATAATTTAGGCATTCTAGAGTAAAAAAATAAAGGCTTTCTTCATCCGTGAACATTTTAAAACATGCACCAATGCAAAAATTTCTAAATTATAAACTTAAAAAAAATGAAAAAAAAATTATTTTCATTCTCCATTTATATCCATTGTAAAGATTAATTCAAATTCAAGATGTCTGATAAAAAGTAAAATATTAATTTATGTGATTATTTGATTCTAAATTTAATTGAAGACAGCTTTATGCTTGAAAATTATTTAATTTAAGTCAGCTTTATGCTTTGAATATTAACTTCGGAAAAATTGTTCTTACTTATCCGATTCCACTTAATGAAGATATTCAGGAGCTACTTATGTAACCGAAATATTGCGAAGAGCTATTATATATTATTTGATAGACTTTTGTATACGATATATTGACTAATTTAGGGATTGATGGAGAAATTTTAGACTACTCATCGCGTTACATAACAATCATATGATTCATTCACACAGGAAAGATCAAAATTATAGTAGAAGGAAAACTTTTCTGTGTCGAAATTATAACAATTAAATTCATCTATCTAAACTGTCTTTAAGTTACAATTGAGATTTCTGGAAAGAAATAGTTCTTAAGAGTAAATTGCATTTATGTGTGAATCATATCTTTCATCAGGAGGAAAATCATGCCAAACATTTGATATTTCATTTGGCTAATGTTAATAAAGTTGAATTAATATTTAGAAACTTTCCTTTAGATCTGCTAAACTTCGGTTCTAAATTTTTTAAGTCACTTTCATCTTAACAATGAGTACATCTATGAGATACAAGGAAGTCAATGTTTGTTATTGGTAAATGTTATCAAAACTAATTTCAAATTCAGGGACTCGTGATGAAGATATTTTTCTCTGTTTAAGTTTCAAAGTAGCAAGGTTGAAATTTAAAAAATATGGCAAGCTTTTCCATAATGTAAAATTGGAAAACTGAAAAAATGAATTTAAGCATTTTAAAATTATATAACGAAAATATTATACCAAATAAATAAATGAATGCTCTGTCAGGGAACCAAGCAATAAAACTGTTACTGTTGACGTACAAGGTACCTCCACCTTTTTAAGGAGCTATGCATGATCTTCAGTTTTGTTAAAACGTATGAACTTCTTAAAACCATGAAAATGTGTTCATGCTTTAAAGAAAAGTAGAGATTTCTCTTCTCAGAAAGAAAATTTTCCATTTACATTGTGTTTATAAAACTGTATAATAAATAAATCATTGATAAAAGTATTGGGAGGGAATAAAAGCTATACAGGGAATTCTTTCCTTGATTTAGTTGTTTAAGTATTTCGTTTTTCAAATTTCAGTGATCTTCACCGAAGCGTATGATATCGCATAAAAACGGTTTCGCCTCATCAAGCAGCTGCTTCTATGCTTCTTTAAACACATCACACGGTTCACGAGGATTTTGTATATTCGAAGGAAATGGAATTTTGGGATACTCAGCTTAAAATGTATATTTAAACAATTGTTAAGAACACAGTTTGTTTTTAATGATTATATAAACATTTTTATACACACAAAAAGTCAAATAAATGAAAACTCAATAATACATATCTGAGCAAATGCAATATAGTATTATATTCATAATGCAATATAGCATTATCTTTAGTCCCTTTTAGCTTTTCATACAATGTTTATAATTATGAAAACATCTTAACTTTTCAACTGTGGTATATTTTTTTGAAGTAAACTTGTAAAGTTTGTTAATTAACCCATTATCTTATTATTTTATTTATTCTATCACTTTTATTTTCTTCAACTACCACCAGAATGCAAATTAGGTACTTGTATAATAAGAACAGAGTTATTGGAAGTTGGACAGAGAGAATTTTAATAGCGACTCTGACCTGATTATAAATTTCCTCACCCATCTCTGAGACTTTAGACTGGCGTTAGCCAGTTGCTAACTAACTTTGTTCGCGCATTTTAGAAAACAAAATTGAGCTAAAGCTCACTTTGTAAATTTCCGGAGTTAATTATTTTAAATTTTAAATTTACATTTTATGTTACCTTAAATCCTTAAGCACTTCCCCCCCCCCAGGTCTGGCAGTTTTACAACTTGGAAGAGCTCTTGCCAGTCCAGTGCCGTATGAGACTTAGATTTTTCTCTCATATTATAACAACACACTCCTAAGCATTGCAACAAACTTAACGATTTAAAATTATATATAATTCTTATGGTTTGGTTTATATGATTACCGCAATGCCTCAAGAGCTATCTGCCTAAGAGGAGGGATGCCTTCGTTGAGGACATTTTTAAGGGAAACTGACTCGTATACATGTTACATATGGGGAAAACCACGAAAATGCCCATGTGGTCAGCCCATTCACGGGATTCGAACCTCGGACCGAACAACCAGTGTTCAGCGACTTTATCGCTCGGTTACTGGTGGGCATATAATTCTTAAATAGTCAAGTAAAATTTGTGACATTAGCGTAACTAAAACACTATTGCAAAGTCACTTTTAGCGTAATATGTTACACTTTTACAACAGACGTTCTTAAATTTAAATTTTTGAGTTTGCTGTTGTGGTGCCTTGCAGAGCGTCTTTGCTTACAT
>KK112235.1:22797-47920 GCA_000611955.2 Stegodyphus mimosarum | reverse complement strand
GCTTTGTTTTTTTTAAATGCTTCCCTGTCTTATTAATTCTTGATTATAAAGAAACAGCGTAACATAACGTCAAGAAAGGTAAAGTAAAAAGAAATATAACTAAAGATATTTAATCAAAGACATTAGAAATACTAATACTTTAAAGTTTTGTGTGATATTTTTCATTGTAGAATCCTGCCGACTTAAGTAACTTAATTACAAGAAGTCTGTGGACAATTGAATGCTAAACACAAGAATATTCATGAAGGTTCAGTAAATACATATCTAAATGACAGCTGAAGAAATTTTCTTAATTTGGAAAATCTGAAATTAGTTGGACATCTATCTATTTCTTCCTCAATAAGGTTTTTTTTTTTGAAAGAAACTGCATGCATTTTAAAATTTAAACAAAAAGAAAAGAAACGTAAAAAGAGATGTTACAGAGAGATTCAGCCCTATCATATATTAACAACAACTATCTTTCTTAATAGAAAACACAACTCTTTAATTCATGGGAAAGGAAAAATACATAAAACTTCAAAGAATTACATTCCTTTTGAAGTTTTCTATTTATGCTTTACTAAGAATTGTTCTTAACATGTTTTGTTGCAAATTCCTGACTGCATGGACGTTTCCGTGGTTTTCCCCATGTGTAACGTGTATACTAATCAATTTTCCCTAGAAAAGCCTCCACGAAGTCAACCCTCCTCTTAGCCAGTTAGCCCTCGAGTGCTTTCCCTAATTAAATAAACCAAATCATATAAAAACATATGAAACAATCTGATGCAAAATGTCAAATGCGTATATCAGCAGTAGTAATTATATAACAGCATAATCTTAACTCAAAGACCGCAGTAATATATTAAAAGTAATTGCCAACACATTTTTAAAGCAATGTTAATAAAGGAAATAGATACTTCATAGTAATACTTAATAGTATTTTTAACTTTTATGTGTCTAAGAATTACGAGTATATAGTACCTAACCAACCGAAGAAGAAATAATTTAAGAACGAATCAAAGGTATTCAAATTTGATATTCCAGCTGTCCGTTTAAAAATTACATGTCGAAAAAGCTGAACGTCATTATAATATCAAAACTCAAATGAGCTTTAGAAATATTGCAGAATACGTAAAAGAAAACTTTGTACTGACATAAATATTTGTTTAGGTTAAGTGTTCGCAATAATAACCAATCACCGATCCTTTGCAAGGCTCAGTTTTACACAGCAGAGGAAATATTACCTGAAGACGGTCACTTTGAGTTCCAGAACAGCATAATATTTCTTTCAGGATGCTCGTTCGTAAATGAGTCAGGGATGCAAAACAATTTCATCATAATTATATCAATTCTAGATTTTTGTTGCATCTCTTTCTATTTCATCGGGGCAAAAGCATTTGTCAACTGTTACCATTCTCGTCGTTTTTCAAACCATTTAAGCAAAATTCTACGTGATTAATAAAACTCTCAGTCCAAACGCTAACGCTTTCTCTCGGTTTACAATTTATTCGATTATAAAGGCATAAACATTATCAAATACGTCCTGCCCGGTAGTTCGTTCACGCATGCTAGTATATTTGTGCAACTTGTAATCTATTCCAGCTGCTTAATAAAACATTTTATGAAGTAAGACTAAAATGCTTGCTGCCTATTGGGGCCTATGAGCTGCTGCAAACTCCAAGGAGAAGGCTGGTGTGCTGTAGAACCACCATTTAATAAAAGGTCCGAGATTGAATTTAGGAGTGCATATTAGTCAATCCAAGCAACCAACACCACAATTTTCAGTTTATTCGTCTTCCAAAATATATCGATGAGCTTCTAAATTATCCTCTTTTAAGAGAAACAATGAAGATACAGATTTTAGGAGGCGTTACTTGAAAATACAAGTCCATATCTGTGTACTTCTTACAGTTTGCAGAACCACACTTGAGGATCGGTTTGCATATTTACCGTCATTCCTTCTCAGGCAAGAAAATCGTTGTCATGAATATTAGATCGTTCATGGCCATTATAAGGAAGGGTGTTATGGAAGATTCTCTTCAGATAAAGGTAATTTGAAAATCAATATTTAAATTGAGCTTTAAAAATGCTGGCAACTATTTAAGGTTCAACTAAACAAGTTAAAACATAGATCAGTATTAAACTGAGCCTTAACCCATCACTGAAACGAATTCGTGCTCGATTACTTGGGCTCCAATAGAAAAGGAAGGCGTACCGTCTTAAAACTCCGTGCTGGAAAAACAGGCAAACACATGACAAAAATATTAGTGACCTTGAATGCTGGCTGTTAGTAAGCAGTAATCTTCTTTATTCATGAGTCTCCTGCGAGGCCAGTTGAGAATCGTTCTAAAATTGCAGGAAGACATTCTCTTTCTAAAAGAGTCAGAAAGTGAGCGGTCTCAGAATGCAGATATTGCCTTTGGACGATCTTGGCTTTTCTGTTGATTAACATTTTGAGTGCTAAGAAATCTACTCCTTAGCATTGTGATGATGTGTTTAGAAAAATTTTAAATATCTGAAGCCGTTCGAATGAGACTAGAAAACTTCCAATCTACCTGCGATTCTACTATCAGAAAATACACTTTATAACAATTTAAGTCCTTACTGCTATGGTAATTCTACAAGACTAAAAACAAATCTCTAACGATGCTTATTGGTCAACACCTTCTAGAGAAGACTGTGTAAATGCTTCAAGCGTATGGTTTAAGTATGAAGTAAAATTTTCCATAGTGCACAATAAGTTACGCATCTTGAGTATGAAAATGATCGGTAAGTTATACATTTTATCTTATTAACAAGGACTACTCTGTAAATAATATTGCTTTCAGGTGTAACTGAAAAATCATTTTTATATCAGCATCAAATAGCATGAAAATGAGAGAAATAACGTAAACACAAAAAAGTACTTAGCACCAAAATAATAAATTTTAATACGTGAAAAATGTTCTAATAATTTAAGCTCTGCAGACTTCTTACTACGAATAATGATTCTCAGATCTCTTGGCAGATATCACAAATTGAGACCAAACTATATTGAAACTGAGAAAAAAAACGCAAGAAAACAAATCCTCGCTTTCTAAAAAACAAAGGAAACTATATACAATACATTCTTTGTATTATCGCATTGTAAGAAACAAATAAAGCTGTATTTTACTTATTTATTTATTTTGGTGGCACAAGGTTAAAGTTAATTAACGAGCATTTTGTTGATACTATACATAAATTAATATTTGATACATTGGCTGTACGGTAAGAAATAAAATACAGATATCTAAACTAAAAGGCTCAGAGCTTACTATTCTGATATTTCAAGCAGTATCGTCAAAAGTGTAGATTTTAGGATTGGCGATATTAATGAAAGGAATCTAAACCACGTGGTTTTGGGCATTCGGTTGTAATGGATTAACATGGACAGTTTTCTAGAACATACGCCGCTTAATGTGATCGCGGTTAATGTTATCATTCGAATATCCTTACTGAATTCTCGAAATCTCGTCTGTTTGTACACTCACTTCCAAAAGTTAAGAACGAAGATGTAAAATGCAAAAAAAAAATCAACAAATACTGCTTTGATTGATACAAAATTCGGCAGGAAAGTAGCATATATATTTATGCATATAACAAAATCAATAATTATATACAAAAATGAAAACAATATTAAATTTTTGTAAGTTATCAGATAATGACATACTGGAGACTTAAACAGAATTATGTATAAAATGAAAATAAACAGCATAAAATGAAAAAAAGGACATTAATAGGGTGTGTGTTCCCCCCTCATCTGTATACAAAGTTTACACCTTGTGACCATGCTTTCAGTTAGGTGGTCAACCACCGCAGAATTAAGCAATCGCCATTCTTCTTGTAGAGCAGTTTCCAGCTCAATAAGAGTGGCTGGAGGTGGGAAACGTGAAGATACAGCACGGCCGAGAGCATCCCAAAGATTTTCATTGGGATTAAGGTCGGACGAATATGCTGGCCACGCCATACGCGCAATCCCTTCACTCTCCAGGTAGTCATCGACGATGTCAGCTCTATGGGGACGTGCGTTATCGTCCATTAAAACAAAAGTAGAGCCAATTGCTGCAGCGTACTATCTCACAATGGGTTCTAGGACTTCATCTCGATAGCGGACAGCCGTCAAAGAACCCCGTTTAAACATGTGCAAGTCGGTGCTGTATCCTAACTAAATCCCTGCCCACACCATAATGCTTTTGCCTCGGAATGCGTGATGTTCGGTGATATTTTGGGACTGATTGCGTGTTCGTTGTTCACGCCATATCCTTATACGCTAATCATCTGGCTCCAGAGCAAATCTTGACTCATCAGTAAACATGACATTGCCCCAGTCAGAAACATTCCAATTGACATGTTTCCGGCACCACTGTAATCGTGCCGCTCTTGATTGGACGGAAAGAGAAACACAAACTCGAGGTACCCGGGCGTACAGTCCACTCATATGTAATCTTCGGCGTACAGTAGCTGCAGATATCGCCTTACCAATGGACGCTGTAATCATAGATGTCACACGTGGGGAGGTCGCTCTGCGATTCCGCTTGGCTACAATAGCAATATATCGATCTTCCGCGGGGGTTGTAACCCTTGGGCGACCGGCTACGGGCCTTCGGACAACTGTCTGTGTGGTTTGGAATTGTTTCCATAAACGTGAATTTACAGAATGATGAACGCCGAAGAAAAGAACATCATCTGTGATCGACTGTCCTGCTTTAGTGCTCCCCACAGCACGCCAGCGCTCAGAATCTTCCATTCATCTTCTGGAAGTCACAGAAACACGTATGTCTTGAAAGCAAATTGTACGAAAGTTTTAAACACCTTCTATCAGCACTTGCAATCAACTTCTGTAACCCTTCATAAAGCTGGATTCTCATAAGACTGCCTTTTTTGCATATTTCTTGACATGAAAGCGCGATATGTTACCTAACATATTTGCATACTTTCATCTACCTCTGCAGCGAATTACATCCTCTTCAGTTCTGATTGGCTTCCGGAAATTAGCATTTTCCTCTCCGTGCTTAACGTTTGGAAGTGAGTGTATAAGAAACATGGAAAACGCATAGTTTATTGTTCACACATCGCTATCGTTATTATACTAACAAAACTGCTGTGTTTATTTGGGGACTTCAGTTTTATAAACTGATTCTGTAACATTTTGATCATATTAACCGAATTGGACGATCAAAATATTACAGAATCAATTTTTGAAACTGAAGCGAAGTCATCAAATAAATTCAAACTGATTACAAAAATTGCCATTGACTTAGATGCTGCTAAGGAATTAAGTCGCCAAACTGCCTTGTTCCGAAGACATGTTTTCCTGAAAGCCGTTTTCTGTGAACATCTACACGAAACTAAGGTTGCTTTTTAGTCTGCTTTTTAAAATTTTGCATTAACATGTAAAATGCTCTCACTATATTTGTATTAACCCTAGATTAAGCGTATAAGTCAAAGGAGTTCCCCAGTGGTATTTGTCGCAAGTTTGCAACACTGTGCGTTTATTTTTGGAATCACGTTTTTCAGTAGCTGAACAGTAATTGTTAGTGCTTGTTGTGGCAACAGTAGAATAAAAATAATTTTGATAATTTTAGATACTTTAATAGGCGAGCGACTCCTGTCATCCACGCACATAATTGTGAAACACAAACGTACGCGCATAAGCAGGAATAAATTCGTTAAATTCCATTATTATTTTGAAGGATATTTTCGCTTATCGTTGAATGTTATTATTAGGTTAATATTATTGAAACAGCCGTGGACAAAAGTGATCATATTATGTAGCGCCTACAGTATGGCAAAACACGCGAAACCTTCAGGAAGAGTGGCCTTCGCGGAGAGCTTTCTGAGGGAAAATTTTCCTAATTTACGCCGGCCCACCAGCGGCCGAGCAGTAAAGTAGCTGAACACTGTCGATCCGAGGTTCGAATACCGCGAACGGGCTGGCTGCATGGGCGTTTCTGTGGTTTTCCTCATGAAGACATCTCTCCTCTTAGGCAGACAGCCCTCATGGCTTTGCTGTAATCACATAAAAACAAACCAAACCTAATTTATACCACGAATGAGAGAAATCTCGAAAATTCTTACTGTTTCAACCACCATAAATAGAACAAGGGCAGAATTAACACTGTTTCTGATGAAACTTGGAGAGGGGAGGGGTGTTAAATGCACTTTCTTTCAGATCATAAATCTAATTTCTATTTTCAGTTTAATTACATAAAAGCATCTTATAGATAGTTGTATTACAAATTCTTTAAAGTATCTTAATTCAATAATGTACCTCTTAATTTTTGTTAAAATATAGAACGCTTGAAACTTCACTTCATTTGAAACTGAGCAGTAAGAATTTATGTTAAAATAGACACTCACGACATTTGTTTTGGGCTTTGCTTAAAGTTGCACAATACAGACAAAGCATTTTTAACACTGTAAACGTCGAATTAGAAGAATTAAATGCAAAGAGATGCAAAAAGATCTTCCTTTGTATCTGGTGGGATTGCCGTGGTACTATCCACAAAGTGTACCTGAAAAAAGGTAAAACCCTCGACAGTAAGGTGTACAACAAGATGCTAGTCTGCGTTGACGTTGCTCTTAAGAAGAAGCGTCGAACTAAGTTCCGACTCAAAAAGGTAATGTTCTATCAAGATAATGCAAGACTACATGTGTCTGCCTTCACCGGCTGGACTCTATACGGACTCGTATGGGATCTTTTGCCACGCATACCATACAGCCTCGACATTGCTCCTTCGGACTTCTACCTTTTTTCACACCTGCAGCTACATCTTGCTGGTGCTATCTTCCATTCTTCACAAGACGTCCGAAATGAGGTTAATATGTTTTTGGACTCGCGGCCGCCAAGTTTCTGGGCTGAAGGCTTTGAAGAACTACCAAAACGATGGCAGAAAATCACAGATTTGGTTGGTGATTACTACTCGCAATAAAGGTACTGCTTTCATGTTTTTTTTTCCTAACTATATTAAGAACGTTTTTTGGCGGAAACCTTTCGTTACATCCAGATATATATCACGTAATCCTTATTTAATAATTCAAATTTGTATTTTAAATTGCTAAAGTAATTTTTTTCATGTGTTGATAATGTTTACAGTCTTACAATAAATATCGATGTAGAAATCTTTCTAAAAAAGGTTAAAAAACCACAAACTTGCAGCCGATAAGTAACTTTCATCTTTTCATCTGTAAAAAATCCTCAAACTGCGTCAAGGTGACTGCGTTAGTATGTCAGTACCTTAGACATAATCAGATGTGTGGGTGAAGTACTGCTTTCGACTGGGCCTGGAATCTAGAATCTTGGCACCGCTCTCATTATAAGTTATCGCTGAGTTACGGAAGTCCGTAGTCAGTCTCTAATAATTTTTATTTACAATCTAGACTTCAAGACACTTTCTCTCTTGTCTGTTGATTTCACCACGACCTTACAAGGTGAGTAGTTCAAAGATATGTACCTAGGCATTCATCTGATAAGGCTGATGATTCAGAAAGAAATTTTCTCATTTTCTAATTTAGTACATCCCATGTTTAATAATGTAATTAAAATAATACTTTACACAGCCTTATCAATGAAATTTGACAAATTTCGCTTTTTTATCAATTTTTCATTTACGAAGTCTGTAATTTATACAAGCAGAGAGAAAGAGAGAGAGAGCCACGTGCAATTATTATAAAGAATTTGCATATAATACACACAGATACACACTCATTGGATAAAAATTATACATATTTTGTAATTGGATTTCATCGTTTTGTTCTAATAAACGCACCCTTAAATATTCTTTGTTCACATAAGCGCTAGCTCATACAAGTTGATAATACTGCCTGTGTCAGTGAGAAATCTAGGCACACTGTTATTAAGAAAATTGACCCATAGTAAAAAATAGAGTAAAAAGTGAATCTCTATTCAAAAGAAACCTGAAGATGACGTATGCAATCGTGTCCAAATGTTCGCAGCTCTTTAGCAAAGGAAGCCAAAATTTTACCGAAAATATTATATTCGTATTTAGATGCATATCTCTCTCTTTCTATATATATATATTATAATCAAATGTATGAAATGGGAATACTCCTATGTAAAAGTCCAAAAAGTAAAATTTAAGAATACCAATAAAGATTTTTTTTTTCATTTTCAAAATTCTTTTCAAATTTATTTTACCTTTTGGTTTTTATAAAAAGATTTTTTACTTTTTGCTTTTTATAAAAAGATTTTTACTTTTTGCTTTTTATAAAAAGATTTTTACTTTTCGGTTTTTATTACATCAACTTTAATTTTTAGTTCTTTCTTTTCCTATTACGACTTTGTAGATTGGAATTTATGCAGTCTTTATATTGTAGTTCTTAGTTTTTTTTACTGGCATTCTTAAGTTTTACTTTTTGGACTTTTAAATAGGAGTATACTCATATCATACATTTGATTATGTTTAATTAAATCTATGTAGCCTAGGCGCAGGATTCTTGAACAGTCCTTTTTTCCTTTTCTTTACGTTATTATATATATATATTCCTTTTGTTTACATTATATATATATATGAGCTATTCTCTAACAACAACTTTAACTAAGCAATAAGTTTATCTTGCCAAATTTATGACTTCAATATCTCAAAAAGAATACCACACATCACCAACCACTTCATTATCCCACTAAATACGATATCTCTATTACATTCCATCACTGAGTACATTTACATTTACAGCCATTTCGTTGCAAATTTTTCAAACAAATAATTAATTTTAATTTCCTTTCTGACATCGATTTGTACCTAAATTTGTATTTAAATAGCTACTTGTGATTTTGCGTTTAAATCTAGAACGTATTAATTTGTTCATATTTCTATCGTTTTTAAATATCTTCTTTTGAACGTACGTCAATTATTTTATATTAATTTCTACAAGTCTCAATAGATTTTTATTGTTTTTACTACTCTGTGAGAGTGTCGGGGAATGTTTTTTCTAACGTGAGGATCGCACTTAATTCAGTTCTTAACAAGTACCTTAAATTAGAAAGAAAATATTACTCATTTTTTTCGTTTTGTTTATGACAAGTATTTTGGTTCAAGAAGAATAATTATCTTTTTCTTTTTTGAGATTTGTTCGTAGCTTATAATTTAACTCTAGCAAAATAACTAATTTGATCCTTACTTGGAAAAAGAGAAGAAACACTCTCACTTAATTTGGTTATTGTTATTTGATAGTGGATTGTTTTATTCCCTTTGACACGTCAATTAATCTATGATCAATAGCAATGGCTACGTTTTTAGTACTTTAAATTTTACTTTTCGGAATTTTTCAGATTTAAAATAATATTTCTATACAGCTTATTAAAATAATTTTACTACAATAGAAATCTATATTACTTATACTTAAAACATTGACCAAATTTATTCCAATAATTCATCGGATTAATTAATTTTATGTTCCTTGGAGATGATATGTAAAATCATTTCTAATAATATATATATATATATATATATATATATATATTATAAGAAATGATATATATGTATCATTAAATTAGTTGTATATGTATATATATGTAAAGTTGTGTCACTGAATTAGTTGTATCACTTTAGTTCTTTCATTATTTGTGTTAACTAGTTTTGCCTTGTGCTGATACTATAGTGCTTATTTATATCCTTACGAAATAAGAATAATTCCGTTCTTCAAAATGAAGAGATTCTTTAAAAAAGCGTTTGCGTACAAGATTATTTTGAAATATATATAAACAGTCAGCAGAAAGACCATTCTTATATAACCTGTTTGTTTGTATAGAGAAGACGAACTTACTCAATGTCCACGTAAATTGATATATAGTATTCAGAAAATTTCTGAATATGCTTTTATTTAGTACCTCTAATATGAGAAAGATCTTAAATAAAACTTGCCCGTAAGTTCATTATAAACATTAAAAGAAAACACTGGGGAGAGAGAAGCAGGAAATCGAAACTCGAGAGCTATGTCATTAAATATTATATGGAATTCATTAGAAACTCAAGCCCGAAATCATGTTCTTTGCACTATAAGTGAAAGAGAAATAAATGTCCTTATCTTTTGAATTTTTAAATCCAAAATACAAAGGTATTGAAAATTTTCAATAAAGACGACTTCAACGATTTAAACGATGAGTGTTGTCTTAAGGTTAAGTGATACTGTCTAAATACCTTTAATGTAAAAAAAACAATGCTATTAATCTTTTTTTCTCCTCTGGGCAGGAGTAATATTTCCCAAAAGTGAAGAGTTACCTCTGAAAACTATTTTATTTTGATTTATTTAAGAGGATATGTGTAAGAAAGTATACAAAAAATAAAGAATGCTAACACATAACGAAAATAGCTATTTTGAGTAAAGCACATTCATTGGTGCAAATAAGTACTTTTACGATGGATACAAACATTTATACAAATACTTTAATATAAAAATAAACATTAATATAAAAACTGATATTATTGTCAAAATAAACAATTCAAATAGCCTTTTAAAACTTGAAGTAGTATTTTTTCCAACATATGCATTATTTCATAATTCATTTTTGCCTAGTGATTTAGAAAACTGCTTCAAGCTAAAAGCTTTGAAGCAACAAAGTAGTGGAACGTGCTTGCTTAACTGATTGTATCAAACCACTCATTTTCTATTTCAGTGTGACAGAAATATCAAATCAATGAATCTTTATTATTTTATGCAGAAATAGCTTTTAAGATTTTATGAGATTATGTAGAGTGATTAAATTATGAGATTATTATTATGGATGTTTCGTGATATTATATTGTAAAAAGCAAAAGTTCTTACAGAAAGGTTGATGTAATGTTAGAGGAAACAATCATGTTCTACAGTAACACATGGTTGACCAAACAACATTTTGAGCTCAAAAAAATGCATAACAATAATCATGCATGATAACTATTTTAGCAGTTATTTTGAAAGTACTTATATTATAATTAAATTTTCAAATCAGGAAAATGAATTTCATTCTAAAATGAGAAAGTACTAAGTGAAGTGAGCGTTTCTTAAAACATCATCAAAATTATATTTCTTTCAATTATTATTACTTTAAATTAGTGTTGCAAATAAGTTTTTAAATATCTTAAGCCGATTTTTTTTTGAGTTACATGTCGTATAATTTACATGCCGTTCCTTTTCCAGCAGTAGTGAAAGCAGCTTTACCAAGTAAAAGGGAGATGAAGAAAATAGAAAAAGTAGACTAAATAACTACAAATGATAAGAAGGAGAAGAATATTTTATTTCTGAAAATAAAACAGCTTCATTGATTTGTAATTATTTTAAAACCTATTTCTTGCCGACAGAAATCAGATTTATTATTTTTTCATGATTAGAATAGCTTTGTTATTTTTTACCACGCAAGAACTTAACATATCATGAAATTTAAACATTTAGATTGATACTAAGGTTACGATAATATCTGATTCAGCATATGCGTGAAATTACATTCCTCCCAAACCGACAGCGTTTTTCAGTGAAAAATCACTGAAATTTCTATGTGCAACGATATACTAATGCTACGACTTCAGACATCTCATTTTTCAATTTTATTTAAATAATTAATTTATGTGTTCTAACTTTGTTCTTGAAATAGAATCACTTTTTCCCAGTTATTCATTCATTGGTTGAATGCTTTTAAATTTAAATTTGTCTTACCTTGATATCCAATAGTTACACACTTAGAAATACAGTCCACTTGATGAGTTGATCTCACCGGCTGTTCCATGACGCGAATGACCGCTGTCCATTCGTCCGCATGATCAGTGGTCACCTGTTCATTTTTTGATCTCCATTTCAAAAGTCCCCACGCGCCGGCTTGTTTCGCGATCGCAGCGCCCTCTTCCCTAATGAATTTTCTCCGCCTACACCCCGCCAGATGCCATAATTTGAGTCTCGTTATTTTCTTTTCGTGACGAAAGGGAAATCGTTAAGTGTCTTATTCTTTTAGAACCCAGTCAAGAATGGCAGACTTCGGGCAAGAACGTAAATGCTCTGTTTGAAGAGTGGAAAGCAAACTTCTCTATAGGTATTTGTAGAATGTAAGAAAAAGATTTGGGAAATCGACATCTGCATATTCATTAAATACCTAAAATTTAATAGATGAATTTAAAGTAAATTGAAATAAGGTGAAAATCACTTTACTACTTCTTCTTCGATAAAATGTTTTTTTTTCCCACTTGAAAATGCTTATTATGCGGCAAAATGACTGACAGGAATGTAAAATTTACACATCTCGTAAATACTAAACAAAAAAGTTCTTACCCCCACCAGAGCAGCAAATTACGTAAAAAAAAGAGGAAAGAGTCCAATTGCCTGCATAGAAATAATAAACGTATTAAAGGTGAACAATGGCTCCGACGATATTTGAAATTGATTTCTGTACTTCCAACTAATATTTTTAGCATGTGATTCTTCTATGTTAATCTACTTCTTAAAGTTTTTTAGTTAACTACTACAAAAAATATTTTAAGCAAATTCTCCCTTCTATTATGTAGCTTCTAACATGTAACAACAATCACTTCCAATATGTAGCTGAGATGGGCGAGCTTAAAAAATATGTTAAATATCTAAATTAATTTAATCCCTCAAAAGACTAAATGTAACTAATGTACAATAACCTTGAAGTTTATTTTTTTTAATAAAATAATTTTCTGGTAAAATATAATTTGCTGATGAAAGTACGGAAAACAGAAATCAGTTACCTCGAGTTTTAAAGTGGTGGTTATTTGAATGTTATAAAGCACACGAGAGCTATATGCTAAGGGAAAAGATGCCTTTATGGATTAATTTCTGAGATAAACTAGCTCGTATTCACGTTACAGATGGAGAAAACATCCATGTCTCCAGCCCTTTCTTTTAGGTTCGAACCCGTATTCAGCGGCCTTAGCTACTCAGTGACTTGTGGGGTTCAGTATTCAGCAGTCTTAACCACTCAGTCACTCATGCGAGGTTTCAAACAATGTCGTTTGAAATTAAGCTGTCCAAAAAAATTAACTGCTATGACGGATTCTACCTTGATTTTATATATGCATATAAAGACTGACTCAAAAGTTTTAAGACTGATTCTCTTGATCATAATTAGATCCCCTTACGGGCTTTGTACCTTCTCACCTCTAAATATGAGTTCGTCACGTTGAATTGCACGTTTCACAACGTTTTACAAAGGGTTCTAACACATGAAATGAGACTACTTTGTACCCTTTAGCACTGCAGGAGTGTCGTTTTACACTTCATCATCTGAAGAGAACTTTGCTGGCCATGAAACTGCTAGCAGATCTTTTTTCTCGAATTTTTTCGATGGGGCAGTAAACTTGAATGCTTTCAGTTCTGATGAACCCAAGTTTTGTCAAAAGTATCAATTCGATTAACAAAACACTGGCCTTCTGGTCAAAATATCCCTTAAGAAACGCAGTAGATTTGTGATTTTCCCCGCACAAACCCAGTGGTCAATGTCAGTAATTTTCAAGGGCCAACGAGGGCCCGAGCGGTAAAGTCTTTGATCACTGGTAGTTCGGTCCGAGGTTCAAATCCCGCGAACGGGCTGACTGAATGAGCGTTTTCGTAGTTTTCCCCCATGTGTAACATTGTATACAAGTCAGTTTCCTTTAGAAAGCCCTCCACGAAGCCATCCTTACCCTTAGGCAGATAGCCCTCGAGCTTTTGCCGTGATTATTTAAACCAAACCAATGATTTTTCACTACTTTGCAATGTACTATTTCTAACTGAAAAAGTTTTGGTTATACATCTACAACCTTTTAAATACCAATGGTTTTTTTCTCCCCATTTATACAACAAATTATTCTTCTTCTTATTATTATTATTTATTTATTTTTTAATTTTAAGGGATATTTTTCGAAAACTCGAGAAATTGTACTTTTCTCGAGACGAAATACTATTGTAGAGCATACAAATGATGCGATTGGAGAAACAGCATCCGAATTTCTTCTCGAGTTTTTAAAATCCCAAAAGATAATTCTAGAATTGAACATCTGCATAAGAGTTTAGGCCCTTCAGCGCCATCATCACTCTGAAGAAAAAAACAAGATCTCCAACAAATGATAGTGATGTTATAATATCCACAAATATCCATAAAAAGAATAGAAGAGCCAGCCATCAAACATATTCTACTAATTAATTACATAACTCCTAAATAAAAAAAGAATCTTGATTGATTCTTGATTTAGTCCATTTTTACTTATTTTAATAAACTTCTATGCATATAAGGAGTGTTTGGAAAAGACTGCAGAACTTTTAATATCTTTTGCGTGGTTGGTCACGGACCACTGATTTAAGAAAAGGATCAAATAAGGTAGGTTTTCAGACTACCATAATTTTTGCCACATTAAAGATGTTGCTAAAATGTGATGTTTTAAATGGGCCCCAAAGTTTTAATGTGTCGTATCTCAGTAATTTTGATCACTAATCATATGAGGAAATTTTCTCTTTCCTTTGACTAATTCGGCTGTGATTTTTTTAATATTACCTGATGCGTCACGTGAACAAAATTCTCAGTCTGGAAGATACCTCACTTGACTTATTTCTCAGACTAGAACCATGGGTTTAGAATTAACCGCTGAAGAATATATTTAATTGTAGTATATTTCCTTGAATTATTGTGTATATGCATGATACAATTATATCTATTTTATTGATGTCTTCAGTTTGCTGTATTTTTGTTCAATCAAACAGTTCAATCAAGCTATACAGAGTTCAAGTAACACTTTAACAACCGGAAATCTATTAATCGGACTCATTTTTTAACCAACGCCTACTGACCGGAAGCCCACAAAGAATTTTTGCCCTGCCTGCGCTTACTGACCGGAAATCAATTAATCAGCTTCTTCCTTAGCAGCTATTAACGACCGGATATTCCTTAGCTGATATTTGGCTGCTTATGGACATCGCGTGGATTTTGATTTTCAGATCAAAAATAGTCGAATTTTTATTTTATGGAAAGAATGTTGCAGTTTAGACAGTGAATGCAGTGATTAAACTTTTAAAGGAAATTACGTGTATATACATGTATAATACATCGAAGCAAAATTTCAGAAAGAAGGCGATAACATTTATAAGAAATGAATATTTAATATTATATATAAATACAAAAAGAAAGATAATAGAGGCTAAAAATTTTTATACCCGTCCTGTGCTATAGCTGCAGGATTGAAGTAAAACAGACTTAAAGCATCTAAAGTTAAAAGTAAATCGGAGTCAAAGCAAGCCAATTCCTCAAAAATATTAATAATTGCAACCGTATATAAGGGGTTTAATACAATATCTAAAATAAATCAAAATTAAAATAAGAACTCGTCTAAAAATAAGGAAAAAATATACAAGATAATAGTAATATAAAAATATAAATTGATCTCCTTTTACTAAAACTCCAATTCAGGGGCAGAACTCATCAAGGGAAGATGAATTACAGCTTCATAAAAGTTGATTAATGTGTTTCATTCTTCTGGTTCATTTGAACTCAAAAACCCCAAAAAAGAATCTGTTAAATTTTCATTTAAAACATTAAAATTCATATAAAACCGAAAAAAATCAAATCTCAAATGCATTAGGATTTTCCTACACGCCCTCAAAACACTTGGAAAAACGAATAAAACATCACATTGTGCTAAATTGACTGCTCAAAAGTACCACAAAACTTTACATTATGTAAAAAAACCATTCAAAAAATCATATTGGCCTAAAATCATTCTGTACAAATCCGAAATTCAAATACAAATAAATATAAAGAACTTATTAAAATTAAAGGGGCATACTTCTATTAAAATTTTTATATTTCAAATTAAGTTAAGAAAGCTAATGTAGTAAAATTACAATTTAAATAAATTCCAATTACAAATTCTTAATTTTTAAGTAATATTTAAAAATTTTTAATTTTAAAAATTATTACAAGTATTAAATAGTAAAAATCAATCGATGTGGAAAAATTATTTTACTAGCAATGGCCATTAGTAGTGGATATGTATAAAAATTTTTCAAGCCCAAAAATACTCGAAACTAAAACATATATAAAACCCTCAGCCATTGCCCGTTAAACAATCGAAAAAGAATTGAAAGAGTATAAATAATAAAGTAAACTAGTGAATCCATCAAATAAAGCGCTAAAAAAGTAGCTATTAATTGTTACATTCAAATATTAGTAAATAAACAAATGAAAGGAAGGACTAATATTATGAAAATAAAAAGTAAAATTTTAAAGTACTAAAAAGGTAGCTATTGTCATGAATCGTAGATTAATTGACTTTTCAAGGGGAACAGACCCAAATAGCAATAACCAAATTAAATGAGAATGCTACTTCTTTATTTTCAAGTAAGGATCAAATTAATTATTTTGCTATATTATTACATTTACTTATTAGACTTAGATCTAAGTTATGAACAAAACTCAATTTTTAGGAAAAACTTAGTCTGCTTAAGCAATAACATTTAAAATCTAAAATAAAAATGAGTAGTATATTCTTCTTAATTTAAGGTGTTCCGCCCTTTCGTTTCAAATTTTGTAAAGTAAGTTAATTTTAATTTCCTTTCTGACATTTTACCTTAATTTGTACGTAAGTCCCTACTTTTAATTTAATATAAGAATGCATTAATTTTGATTTTACTTTTATTTTAGCGTTTGAATCTAATATAATGTATTAATTTGTACATATTTCTCTCAATATTTTCTTCTCTATATATTAATTTGTACAGATTTCAATTATTTTTTTATTGTTTTTACAATGGCAATAGCTACTTTTTCAGTACTTAAATTTTTACTTTTTATCAATAATCCAATTTCTGTTCCTTGGAGATGATATACGAAAAACCTTTTTTAATAATAAATAATTGATTTATATATATATATATATATATATACATATATGCAATTATAAGAGATGCGTATAAGCGGAAAATTAACAAAAAACTTCTTCAGATATTAGAATTTGTGCAGAACAGCGTTAAAGAATAAGAAAAGGGAGCATAAATACGATGCCGGAAATGAGGAAATTTTAGAATAAGGTTAAAATATTCTGTTAACAAATTTTCTGCGATATTCTGTTACATGCGAATACTTTGTAGAAACACTACCATACTCTAACAAAACACTAAAAATTAAATGAGTAACAATTAATATGTCACTCAAGTTTTAAACCTTATATTTTACATCAGATTAAAAATATTGAAGTTATTTTACAAACCTGCTTTTATTCGTATTATTACTACTCTAAAACAAATTAATAATAAGTAGCACTTAATATTTTTATCTTAAAATTATGCAGTTTTAATGGTTTTATATACCTTCTTTTATTCATATCGCTGCTGATCTAAAGTAACACGCTCATTATGATGAATAAGTAGCGCGTCATATTTTTTTTTCTTAAAATTACGTAGTTTTATGAATAAGAACCTTCATATTAATAAAATGAAACTGGCATTCTGAGCAATAAAAGCTTGCGGTGTGGAGTCATTTCATATTAGAGCTGATTCCTGACAAGTCCTGAGGACAAGGTAAAGTTAAATTAGAACAGAATAGTCTGACAGATATTTTATTTCACTAAATCTTGAAAGCCGTCAGTTTCCATACGAATAAAACATGTATATAATGGTTAACAGTATTTTAAGTACTTTTTTCAGACTCATATAAACTCAAAGACATAAAACCAAGAAGCAACAGTGTGAAACTCCAAAAAATTCTAACTGCTGTACATGAAATGTGCATACTATTCTGTAATTAGAAATTTGGTGAAATCGTAGATGGAAACGCTCTAAAATATATCTCTTCATTCAACTGTCGGGTAATTTGAAAATCCTTATCAAAGGTATACACCTCATAAGGCAAATCAGCCCTCAAGATCTTCTTTAGTTATAAACATGAAATACACTATTATGTTTATTAGGCTCGGAATGAATACTCCTTCATATAATGTTAATAGATTCCCAAGAAACGGGATTTCTTTCCTGTTGTTATACTACTTGCATTTACTTAATGAAGCTTCAAAATTAGAATGTTTAAAACATAAATAATAAAAGTTTAAAATTTTAAAATAAATGAATATAGACAGCAATTGGATGGTAATATCACGCAGAATATTTTTTTAAAAATATATGGTAGCGCAGAACCCATCAGCGGCCGGGCGGTAAAGTCGCTGAACATTGGTGTTTCGGTCCGGGGCTCGAATCCCGCCGAATGGGCTGGCTGTATGGGCGTTTTCGTGATTTTTTCCGTATGCAACGTGTATACAAACCAGTTTCAGTTAGGAAGATCTCCACGAAAGCATCCCTTCCCTTAGGCAGATAGCCCTCGTGTGCTTTGCCGTAATCAAATACACCACACCATATTGTTGCGCAGAATAACAAAATTAATTGCAGGTGTTAAAAACTCAGCAAATTTCAGGACTGTTTCATTTGAAGTGTCTCAGTCATATTATCCCAGTTTGTCACATTATTAGCAGCTGATAAGTGATAGAGGATGGGGACACCTAGTGGTAAACATGTATTTATCCTGCGCTCACCTCTACCTGTAAAGCTATTACTGATAATTCTTGAAATTTTTATAATGCACTTTGTCATTAACAGTCGATTCAAAATTTTATTGTCGTTCATTACGCCGTAACTTTTATCTTATTGAATATTTTGATTTGTCTTGAAGTGCCCTTCAGCTGAGTGACTGATTAGTTAATTAATTAAAGCAAAGCACATAAGGGCTGTCTTCTTAAAGGAAAACGTCTTTGTTTGAAGTGTTTCAAGGGAGACTAGCTGAAAATCTGAAACCTCAAGCAGGCGGTTCATTCGCGGTATTTGAAACCGGATCTAATTACTAGCATTTAGCGACCTGGTTTTATACATTCAACAATATTGGTGGTCGTTCATTTTTTGAATGCAAGCCTTGAGAAATTTCTATTAAGCCATAGTTTTGTTTACTGTCTTTCAAAGACTTTCAAGAAAGTTCTCAACATACCATTTCATCTTTCTTCTTTCTCACCAATGTTATTCTGCTTGCTTACTAATCTTCAGCAGATAACTGTCTATTTTTTTCCTCACTTTCTTGAAATTGTTCGCTCTTTACTAAACTGAAAATAGCAGAAAATCTTACCTTAAAATTTTAGTTTATGTTATTGACTTTTTCTTGCTTAAGTTAAAAATCTGTCCTATACTCCTATTGTTTCTTCTACTCCACCGAAATATCTAAATGAGAGAGGTTTTAAATAGAAGTAAGAACGGAGTGAAAACTGACAACAAGATACACACACGATCTGGGAGTATGTACTCAGAGGTGGACGGCAAGCATTCACCAATAAAGAAAAGAACAAAGTACATCGTAGTCTGTCCTGTGAGTGTTCGTGAAGGGGAGCCAAACCCCAAAGATAACCTTCGGTATCTAACCATTTATCGTCCCCACAACTAAATGCAGATAAAGCAGTCTCAGTACGGTCCATGCCGAGCCTGAACCTACCACCGAATAAACGATGGTTCTGGTCCTGTGAAGTCTGATATTATACTCCCGTGGCCGAGGTCACTACTGGTTAGGTACAGATCCCAACCATTAGCTTCGCAGGTTTTTACCTGCATCGACAGGGGGGCATTCTGGCTTGGCAGAGGAATTTTCTTCCAGGCTGTAACTAAAAATAACACACCACTAAATGAACAAAACAGAAATAGAAACAAATGAAAATTAATTGTGCCTTCAGCTCGAAGTGCCAGTACACAACTCTAAATTAACATAAATTAGACGGTAATTCTAAAAATTTAACGCCGCTTCTCCGGAGAAAACATGAAATTTAGTTATTACAATTTATATATTTAAATTATATCTTAGCACCTGGCTTAACTAATTTCACAAATTACTTCTTAATGTTCAAAGCAAAGGAGAAGCTCAGCAACTAGTAGAATTACCGCTTATGCCAGACACAAAAGAGGAGAGTTTCTTTTTGGCCGGCTACTGTTGCCAAGCTTCACTTTCTTAAACTCAGATTCTTACTCTTACTTCAAGCTCCTCTCATTTATGGATTCTGGTAGAGAGTACAAGAAATAGGAGGAATATACATGATGTATCAATACAGCGATTACAACTTTCGGGAGAGATAGAGTACACCTAGACGATTTGAAATCACATAGCAATGCATGGTCGGAAACGCTTTCCTGGCGCGATAGTGACGACACAAAACGCAAAAAACGAAGGACACGAACAAGTAAGACAAAGCGTGTTTTATTATGTTTAGTACAGCAGAAACCTGCAAATAAGAACAAAAGCAAACAACGATCGTCTTTAAAGAAGGTGCTAGAAATTATGCCCCCGGACCTCGATGCAGGCGTCACTTCTCTCGCGCATGGAAGATCTGCATCACGAATGGAAGCTGCATGACGCAGGGTTCCTGCATCATAGTTGTCATGATCGTTGTCTCTTTACGTCGTTTTTTTCTTTGTTTTTGTTGTGCTCAATAATACACCCCGTTTGTGTCCGTTCTTTATGACTTTTGTGTCGTCACAACCGCGCCAGGAAAGCATTTCTATATCTTTTCCCATCGTCTAAGTGTACTCTGTATCTTCTGAAAGTTTGTCACAACTGTATTGATACACCCTGTAAGATAGACGTTAATATGAGAAAAACAAGTTATTTAAAACAATCTTCCCACAGTGACACCATAAAGAACTCGAACAACATCCATTTTTCGATGTTATTTTTTCAATTTGCCTTAAAAGAACTGTTAATCAAATTTTTTTCTATTCGCAAAATATATATAAAAAAAGATTAGCTTTTAAGTTTGTATCATTCTGAATAAGTTCGAAAGCTTAAAAAGAAATGCTTTTAAGTGCATAAAAGAGTATTCCTTCAGTATCACGGGCACTCACTTGAAACAAATAGCTTTTTTTCTAAAGAACAGCCACATATTTTTCTCTGAAAATCATTTAGACGATTTTCTCTTGCAACATAATAGCCATTCGCCTGTTTGAGAGAGCTCATCTTTTTTCGGATGAGTAAAGATTACCTCATCAGGTAGCATTATTGATAGAAGTCCAGCAGTAGCCATATTAATTAGGTTTATATAATGTAAGTACTTGTGAATAAAAAAAGCTCACAGTTATTTATTTAGTTTTATAAGCATGAATGTATAGTTCAAATAAGCTAAACATTTTAGTGAAAACTTGTTTTTGTATTTTCTCAGGTGCCCTTCCTTATGGTAACAAAAACTTGAGTTTTATTAAGCATTAAAAAGATTCACAAAATGCAGCCTCGAAATATGTTCATGAAAATACGGAAAATTCTGTAATTTCTGCTTTAAAATGTACTCTGTTAATTAGAAACTCAAAACAGGCACACTGTAAAGCATGGTGTGAAGATTTATCAAAGGTCGTCTATAAAAGTATCGTTAAATATTTATACTGAAAACGTTTTAAAAATAAGCATGAGCAGGTTATTTTTTTAAATATCCATGAAGATTGATAGCTTCAACTGTCAGCAAATATCTTTTCTTCGTTGAAGAAAGAGTTTTTTAATTTTTTTAAATCAATGTCAGGTTCTCGATCTCATAGTTGCGATATATATATTTGTGTGTAAACTTAAGAGAATTCGCACATTACGTCGAACTTTTGATTTACTGATGGGGAGATTTTAATGAATTTGGTATGAATATATATTTATAACAAAGAAAGTAGTGTACTATTCATTTTATGTATTTTATGTACGCATGACTATGAGTAAAGCTCATAGTGCAGAGATGTCCAAAATCCATGTTGTGATATAGAACTGAAAATGAGTCTAAATACGAGATTATCGTCCCCTCTCACAGCCAGACAGGTCGCATAGAGGGATGGCATACTAGACAGAAGGCAGCTGAGGAGTCTTCGTGGCAATAGATCCCGCTCCTGCAGCAAGCCGGTTTTCAACTCCGCTATGGTTCTCGGAGGAGGATGGCAAGATGAAATTGCCCTTCCAAGAGCGTCACTGATATGCTGTATAGGTTTAAGGTCAGGAGAAATAGCTGGCCAATACATGCGGCGATTATCCTCCCTTTCCAAGTAATCGACTACCGACTGAGCCCTATATGGACGAGCGTTGTCGTCGATTAAAAGGAACCCAGTACAAATTGGCGCTACTGAAAAGTCGAACATATGCTCTAAGATCTCTTCTCTATACCTCATAGCAGTCAAGAAGCCTTTGTGAAGCATATGCAAGGGTATGCGGCCGTTCAACATAATGTCTGTCCAAACCTTTGCACCTCCACTATCGTAATGATTCTTTTCCCTGATGAGGAAGGAATGGTATCGTGCGCCAGACTCTCCCCAGAGATGGGTACGCCGAGAATTATTGACCAGGCTGTATCTCGATTCATCTGTAAAACGAACGGTGCTCCACTGTAGCCTGGTCCATAACGCATGTTATCTGCACCATACTGAATGTACTATCTTATGTGCTACATTGAGTGACAGGCAAACAGCGGATCTTCTGACATACAGCCCTACTCATGAAACCTTCGGGCAACTGCAGACCGTAAAACTCGGGTCCAGTGACAACATACAGCTAATGTATGAGCTGTGAAGCTGTAACAGTTCTGTGTCGCCGCGCTGAAAGTGCCAAATAACAATCATCATTCGTTGTTGTAGATTTTGGTCTACCTTGTACAGGTATTCTCAATATAGATCCAGTGTCCTGAAACTATTTCCACGAGTTGCAGACGACGCTGTCCGCTTCGCTGACATCTGCTCCACCTGTGCTTCTGACTGGTTTGCCTCCAATCTACTGATAATTCTCCATTTCATTTCGTTATTCCCAGGTTCGTAGATGTCTGCTGGTGGGCAAGTGGTAAAATCGCTGAACACTGGTTATTTCAACTTGGGTTCGATTCCAGGCTGGCTGCATGGGAACTTTCGTAGTTTTCCCCATGTGTAACATGTATATGAGCCAATTTCCCTTAGAAAGTCTTCCACGAAAGCATTTCCCTCCTCAAGCAGATAGCCCTAGCATGCTTTGCTATAAAAACTAAACCAAATCAACCATACGTTCGTGGCTACTCATTTTGCCTGATACCTTATAACATTTACGCAACTCTTGCGAGAAATATGGCGAATGTAATGAAGGAGTACGAGCACACAAATTCAGTGTTGCCAGATCGTGATATTTTTCGCAAATTTGCTATTTTTGACATACCTGTGCGACTAAAATTTGCGTGTATGCAATTTTGCGAAATTTTTGCTACTCTATCATTTCATTGTGTTACTTTTTGTGACGTCAAAATTTTTAATACATCTTAAAAAGCTTATACGTTAAAATGTGCCCACTAAAATGAATTAATAATAAAAAAAAATCAATTTATTTAGGCTTTAAAAAGAAGTTGGCTTCTGGCAATTCTGAGATCATAAAGCAGGTGCAAACAGTTTTCAGTGCCAACTGTTCAACTTTCAACTGTTTGATTGATTGCTTTGTTTAATCTTTAAAGTTTGCCAATAAGCAAGGAAACTCTAGAAAGAATATTTTCAATGATCACTTCAACCAAAACCAAACATCGAATTAGAATGTGTTTGGAACTCCTAAATTCCATACTTCGAACGAAGATGTCATTGGAAAAAAAAAGAAATCTGCTATGTTTACTCTGCATCCTCACCACCCGTGCATACATATAGCTCAGATATTTATAAAAAAGAGAAATGGGGTAACACACTTAGAAAAGGAACAGGATGATGAAGATCTATTAAATTCAATTTCCTTTTAAATAACTATAAAATGCGAGTTTTTATATGATTCTCTTTTCTTTCTAAGCATTAGTAATTAATCAAGTATGTTACGATAATATGTTCTGTCATACATTTTATTTCAAGTACTAGTCGATTTATTTTAAAGCGTAGAAAAATTTTATCAGTATTAATTATACGGTTCAAACAAAATGGAATAAATTCGATGTGATTTTTTATGGCACTAGATGAGATAATTTCACAGTACAGTGGAATATAATTACAGTAGATTTTTTTCGAGGCAATCACTTTAAAAATAGTCTGTATTTAGGAGAACATCAATTTATATTAGCTCTATAAAACTGTTACTTTCACAGAAAATCAAAATTATATGGAATCATGAGTCTTAAAGAATATTCACTGTGTTTGTTCATTATAATAAATTTTATTTTAAATATTAGATTAATTTTAAAATGAAATATTTTTAGAACTGATACATACTAACAAAGCAAAACAGAGTTAAAACTTCAGAAGTTAAGGCACAGATGTCTGTTCATAACTGGAACAACTATCTCATTGTATCTATAAAATTACAAGACTCTTTTTTTCTTATTAACATTTTGTAAAAAAAATTCAATAATAAATGCAAAGGGCAACTTTTATTTACTTATTTAGCATATACGTTAGTAAATTTTCTTTTTCCCGTGTTAAAAAGTTCTGCTTAAGTAGGGGATAAAATGATCTATGTAACTTCAAAAATTAATGCAAAAGCTATTGTAGAAAAGCAATGTGTGCTCTTGTTGTTTGCTTTTTGCGTAAAGGACAATTTGAAAAATTTTTTCAAGTCAGTTTTTGCCCCAATTCTATGATGATAATGAAGCGATTTGTAGCCTGAGGGCCTTATATTGGATATTCAAACAAAGAAAGAAATTAAATCCATTGTTCTGATTATAATATCGAGATGACTTAAAAATCAAAGGAAAATCAACTTTCTAAATAACATAAAGAAATTTAACAATGAAAGAATGGGGATTTTATTAGTAATCCGAATATGATAAAGTTAAATAAGTCAACCAAACAGAAACCGAAAATTCACTGAAAAGAATTAACAATTAAAGTAAAACAGAAAATAATGAATTAGAAAATGGACTACCAACTCAAAAAAATTAGTACAAAAGCGCTAACAATCCATACTTGAAGCACATGTCAATGAATACGAACAAATTAATTTCAGTTCATCATATATCCTCAACAAGTTACTTAGATCCCTGCTTTACCCCCATCAGATAAAATTCAGTTCTTGGAAGAAGACTACTGTTAGGGAAGAAAAATAAATAAGGAAAATTTAAAAGTTTGTTTTTGTTTTGCTATCCGCTTTTTCTTACTTCAAATTGAATAATGCCCAGAAATCTTTGTTCGTTGACCATTTAATACATTACATTGCTCACGTTGAAAATATTTTCGGAAG